>JAOWMA010000071.1:0-176229 GCA_025962755.1 Colletotrichum tropicicola
ACTATTAATACTATAATACAGAGTATATATACCTAGATAAAATTTATATTATTATATTTACTTTAATTAAATATATCTATTAATATAATTTCTATCTAAGTATATATACTATATATTATAGTATTAATAGTTAAAAAATTAAGTGATTTTAGATTTCACTGTGAAAATGGCCCTTAGAAACTCGGAATTTCGGAGTTTTGGAAGCCGCCAATGCAACGGACTGTAGAAAACCAAAAGGTGCATCTGGACCCACATTCTAGAACGGGAGGTTTGGCTTTCTTTGCGTCATACCTATCCTGGTAGTTAGCTCGAACTCTGTTGATAGTTCAGGCCCCCCCGACACCAACAACAGACTTCATCGGCTTATCAATTATGCGAAAAGAAAGTCGACAGCCGAGCAACTACAACCTGATCGAGCGACATATGCCGCAACCCTACTGGAAAGACATCGAATAAGTTGCTTTTGGAGATCGGAAAGAGCTGAATGTTTGTCTTCCTTCGAGAAAGCCAGATGACGCAAGGTGCCTGATGCTGCTTCTGGTCTTCGATTGTGAACCTGTGGTAAACCATACGTCCAGGCAAACATCGGCGTTTTTCAAGTTCTTTGTGGGAAAAGAAAACATCATGCTGAACATAAGAATACATGTACCTGCAGAAACTGTTGAGAGAGTAGTTCCTCGTCATTCAACACGACTGGCCCAACTCCATTGAAAGAGGTGAAGGCAAAGTCTGGCATTATTCAAGGTTATCAGCGCGAAAGATCCAATTAAGTGCACCCAAATGTCAACACATTACAGGGCTGCCTCCGGGCTTGGAGATCCCGATCGGGTTAGGCAACGCCTGGCAACACTGGCTGTGTTACAGAGGTCTACAGCCAGCTGGAATACAGATGCCTGCAGCTAGCTCGAAAGAGGACGAGGGAGGGACCGTCGTGCATATTTTCGGTGAGTGCTTCTGCACATGCACATGGGTGTGTGGTTTCTCCAATGATTCGCAAGCTGGATTCGCTGACCATGCAACCGAGGAAAACCGTCATACTTGAACCCCGTGCCCCTCCTCGTCCTTCTCTCCCGGCCTTCCGCGGTTCTCCTCTCTTCGAATAGCCTCGCACTCCTGTTATCTGCAAGGACTTGACCATCCCAACGCCCGCCAGGGCGCCTGGATAAGGTACTCTTGGAGAAACGAACGATAGACATGGAGCCTGATTTGATAGACGATGTGGTTCTGGCATTTGATCGGGTCCGCAACTCTCGCTGGTGGTTTGTGGATGCTCCGTCACCGTTTGACTTCGTCCACAAAGAGTGAGTTACTGCCTCTTAGCCGCATGGCGTTTACTGACTGAAGACTGCTTGGCAGAGTCATCTCCCTACGTCAAACATTCGAAGATGCCGAGCTCATCCCCGAGTCCGAGGTTCAGACACCTCAACTGTCGACGCAAGCGTTGGAAGGAATCGCTGAAGCGCTGAACCACATGCGAGCCGATTTTGCCAAGATAAGAAATGAGTATTGCGACGAGATACCAACAATAGACGCACGAGCCGATAGACCCTCGCGATGGAAACAACTCGAACGTACACCCGAAGAGATTCTTTCTCTGCCAGCCCAGGTTGCTTGGATCAGATCGCGGTTTGAAAGTCTACACTTTGACACAAAGCGGTATTTCAAGCACTTCGTCTTCTTTGGTCTTTCCCTTCGGGACTCTTATCTAACAATCTCGCAGTGAATTAAGAGAGGCGCTCAAAGAACGGTACCAATTTCGCCGCTCGATGAGCATCATCAACATGTGGTCAATACAAAGAGATCTCGCCAACCGGGCGAAGTTTGGTACTGGGAACAAGTTCCTCCAGTCTGATCAGTTTCAAGACTGGATAGGGACGTCGCGCCGAACGCTGTGTGTAACAGGCCTCCCAGGATCCGGAAAGACCATACTTGCTTCTGTTGCGATCGATCATCTTCGAGCATTATATCGCGGTGATGCGAGTGTCGGGCTGGCTTGCTTCTACTTCGGCTTCCAGACCGAGTACGAAGGTGGAACGTCGGTGTCGTCAGCACTGTTGAGACAATTGGCAGCAGGAGTATCCCTTCCTCAACATTTGAAGACCAACCACGCTAAGAGCAAAATCCAAAAGATGCGCCCGTCAGTCGAAGACACCTACGACTCACTGGTTTCTGTTACCGAGAAATACTCCAGAGTATTCGTGGTCCTCGACGGGCTCGATGAGTGCGGAAAATTTGAAGACCTGGAGGCCTTCCTTTCAGTCATTTTCCAATTTCAACTTTCCAGCAACGTCAACATCTTTCTTACAACCAGGCCCATCCCGAGGATCAAGCAGGTCGTTAAGCAGTCTTCAAAGGACGCAATATTTATGAAGTTAGAAGACGATGGATATAAATCACTTAGGGAGGAAGTCATGATTCATCACATGAAAAATCTCGTCGAAGGCCTTGCCGAGACCCCGGAGTCGAGTCACAGTCAACAAATTGATGTCAAGGAAGACACAAAGGAGGTCCCTCGCCCTGAAAGAGATCACAAGTAAGTACAATACTGTTTGATCTATGAAAGACGGAGCACTTACCCTTCTTCAGTGACCTCCAACCTTTGATGAAGTCTGGGAAGAAACAAAGCGTTCGGAGACTTGGACAGGTATTTCAGGTACCTAGCGACCTCAATCAACTTTACACCGACATCATATCCTTCATCAAGGAAAAGCCAGAATCCGAAAGAGAATTTGCTCGACATGTGTTGATGTGGGTCTTCAGAGCCAGGAGGCTCCTGTCGGTTGAGGAGCTAAGAGCTGCTCTTCTTGTTGAAGATGCTGGGAACATGTCACCCGATTTGAAACGCCTCGCTGATACCGTGGGAAAGGTTACTTTCGGACTGATTGTTGTGTACGAAAACACGGTGTACCCGGTTCATTCCTCCATGGTGCATTACTTCCAGAAAGACCAAGGTTGGATGTCCGGCGCGCACGAGGTTATAGCTAAAACCTGTATCAACCTGCTGTCAAACCCCGAATCGGTAAACGACGGAGAACATAACGAGCAGAGACGCGCTCTGTACGAATAGGCAGCTCGGTACTGGGACCAGCACGCGCGTCTCGCTTCGTTGACGAGCCCCGAGCTCATGTGGTTCCATCGGAACGAGAGTGCTTTGGTTGACTCCATGCTCTTGAGACCGGACTGGGTCTACACTACATACGAACCTCGACTTCGACAATACCAACACCCGCCAACGGGGCTACACGCGGCTGCCTACTTCGGTCTTTCGTCGGCTATCCAGTCTTTGATAAAAGAAGGTCACGATACTTCCTTGGAAGACAGCAACAGACTTACTCCACTTCACTGGGCCGCCAGATACGGACACCAGGACGCGACCGACACGCTTCTGAGCCAGAAGATTGACCCAAACACAAAAGATATCCGAGGGAGAACTCCATTGCATTGGGCTGCAAAGCAGGGACATCTTGAGGTTGCTCAGTCTCTCATCAAGGGAGGTGCGCTTTTGGATGCTGTCGATGATGACGGAATGACAGCGCTGCTTGAGGCCGTCACCCTCGACCATGAAGGAGTTCAGGACATCTTGATCGATTCTGGAGCAAACATCGACATGAAAAACCGATTGGGGCAGAGTGCAACGGATATCGCTTGGTCCAAGAAGCCCTTGGATGTGCGGTCATTTGAGGTGGATCCTACCCTCACAGCCAAAATCAAACAGGGGAGCCAAGCCAAATGCGAGGTACTGAGATCAACCAACCAAGGCGATCTTCAAGTGAGAAACATGACTCCCTTACATGCATAGACAGGAAGACTGACTGTTAGAAGCACATATTCCGGAGAAATTTCGACATGAACCACGCAACGGGAAGGATAGTAAGGAAGTACTTGCTCAGGGAACACCGAACTTTCCAGAAGCTTGATCATCCTTTCATAGTCTCCTATGTCGGATATGAAGAAGACACTCGCCGAAAGTCGGCAGCGCTTTACATGGAGTATTGCGACGACGGCGATCTCTCTCAGTATATGACTGAAGATTTAGAGAGTGACGAGGATTCTGATGACTTGGAAAGCCCGGGCTTCTTCACCAACAACGAACAACACGTACAGACCAAGCCCGAACTACAAACACCCGAAAGGGCTCCGCTGCGAGAAGATGAGCTTTGGTCCATTCTGTTTCACGTTGCCAGCGCCATGGCCTACTTGCATCACGGACTGTCGATCAAGCGAGATGGATCTTTTGCGATGGAGAGATACTGGGAATCAGTCATTCACAGGGATATCAAGCCCGCGAATGGTATGCTGCCAAGAAACACCCAAGATCACAGTAAAACAGATCACTGACTGGCGAAGTGGTGCTCAAGTTCGAACCGAAACACGGAAGAGTCGCTAAGCTGTGCGATTTGGGACTGGTCAAGACTTTGATGGATGACCATACTCAGACGAGAAACATTGGTTCCCGAGACTACACAGCTCCTGTAAGAGTCCCGTCAATTTCCAATCGTACTTGAACCGGAGCTAATGCCAAGAATAGGAAATCAGGCGAAAGAAAGGCTGGTCTGCCAAAGCAGACATCTTCTCGTTTGGAAGTAAGCTCGCATTCTCCCATGGAAACTCCATATGAACTGACTCGTGGGTGGCAGCGACAATGAGCGACCTGAAACAGGATACGACTCCAGAATCAGAGCTACGACAGCTGTTCACCCAGTGTTGCGAAACCGAAGTGTCGAGACCGAGTAGTCTTTCAATCTTACAGCAAGCACATGGTCATTTGACGGGAGAGGACCAGAAGCTGAGTCTTTCCCTGCATAGGCTACTGTCGGGGGAAGACGGTGGATATCTTTTTGGGGCCTTTAACATTGTTTCGAAGGGACTAGATGAGTACACCCGCTTTGGGGCCGAAGTCTTACGGCGGCGTCGGAATATCCTCCGAAGACTGGAGCTACTTCTTGAAGATGGTGCCGACGGTCCTTTCGATGAGTTGTCTACATCCGTCCATCTCTGTGTTCTCTTGGGCCGGTCGGAGGCACTGCAGCGAATACTCGACAGGAATCAAACGAGTGTGAATCAACCATGGGAGAACTCTCTATGGACACCGTTGCACTTAGCTTACCAGGAAGAGAACGAGGAAATGGTCTCGCTTTTGCTGTCTTTGGGTGCAGACAGCAAGATGCAAGACAGGCACAAGAGGCACCCTGCATATTATTCTAAGTAGTAGCGCGGCGCAGAGAACTGGTTTTGATTTTGATTGATTAAGATACGAAACTAACGAGAATCTGAATACACATCTATATCTATGAAATTTGAACAGAAGCCGTCGTTGCTGAGGTTGAGGATTACAGCGAGCTCAACGCCCTTCGAATGTCCCTTAGAACAGTGTCAACGAAACCAACCGCAACATCTTTACTGTCTCGACCGACGGCACCAAACAAGCCTCCAAGCTCACTCTCGCTGTCTAGACAAGTTAAGCAGTGGTATACCAGGTTCTTCAGGCCTTCTCCTGCCGCTACAGGTATATGCATTTCGCACATGCGAAGCAATGTGGAATGAACTCTTTGCGGATCCCTCGCGAGACCATCTTCGTCATCATTGAAAGGTGTCATGGCATTTGCTTGCATCTGAACTTGATCTTGATCAAGAGCGGCAATGAATGAGGGAGATGCAGTTGTATGTGGCATACCTTGCTGCTCTGAAATGGTCACAAGAGCATTCCATGTCAGAATCTCGAGCATACACACGCCCAGACTGTAGATGTCATGCCCCATGCAGTATTCTGCCTCGGCATGCTCGGCCTGCCGCTCGGGGTGTTGGTAGATGGCCCGTTGCCACGTTGTTTCCCCAGCAAGTCTCGTGACCGAGCCGTCAACAGCCCTCGCATACTGCCAGCCGAGGAGAAATGCTTCAGTAAGTTGCTTGCTGCCCCTGGAGAGAAGAAGCACATTTTCTGGGCGGATGTGCTTGTGCACCAGCCCAAGCTTGTGAGTCTGCAAGACGGCCTCGGCCAATTGCTGACATAGGTGAAGCCTGATATTGAGAGATGGCGTTGTCTCCTTGTAAGCGGACTGTAGAGTTTGTAGTTTCCCGTCGGTGGATGGGATGCCAAAGACGAGGTGGAACTCGCTTTTGGCCGGCTCTTCGCGAAACCCAACCAGCTGGAGGATTCCGTTGCCTGGTTGGGAGCCGCTGAGCTTTCGAGACAGGATACGGAGATCCTTTTTCGCCGATTTGGCGCCGTGTTCGTTGTATTGTTTTCTTTCCAAAAGAAAGAGGTCGGTCTCAGGGCCGTTGTAAGGGAATAGCGAGGAAAGCTGACCACGAGAGATGAGCGAGTCCCTGGTAAGGACTCGGCGGTTCTCTTCAGCTCCTCTCAAGACGAAGTCTTGGTCCTCGAGAAAGTGCGGCGCCTCTGATGTAGCTATTGTGTGCAGCGACAAAACCAGCTGGTGAAACTCGCGCATAGAGGTCTTAGACTCGCTGAATGTCTCGCGCATCGCCCTGATAGCTGAGTGTCGCTTCCAGACGTCTGCTTTTGAAGCAATATCAAGATGGTCCCCAGCCTCTTTCAGTTTGTCGAAGGAGTTGTTCAGGAGTCGAAGGACTCTCTCCCTTTCCTTTTCGGGGGTGCTCGCATCTTTCAGAACCGACTCCGCTAGCTGAAAGTCTCTATCGAGCTGAGCCCTGCCATCCTCGAAGAAGAACTCTCGGAAGTCTTCCGCTTGGTGCTTGAATCGTTTGTTGTTTCGGGCCTGTTCGGTGAGGCGAACGCCAACTTTCAAAAAAAGTTCAAGAGCTGCTGCCGCGCCTATGACAAGCCCCGCGACTTCCATCGAGAGGATATCTCTGTGAGTTTAGGTGAAAGATCTGGTCGTATGAGCTGGTGACTGAGGGCAGTATGACTAGAGCTGGGGACAACGGTGCTTCGAAATGTTGCGCGCGGGATAAAAAGTCGCCTGAGATCATTTAATCCTGCTCAGCCTCATCAAGTCACGGATGCGGGGTTTTTCCACTTCCAAAGAAGGTGGTGTAGTGGTTGCCTGCCAAATAATACCCGGTCATCCTATCAGAGAATGCGAACCAGATATGCGGGATGCGTATCGACGTGTAAGACCTTTATTTGCCTGACGTAGCAATGGGTCTTTCCATGAATACATAAGCGCTATATTTCTTCGTGTGAAAACTGTAAGACTCGGAGCCCTGTCAGGCTGAGCCATCGACGAGCGTTCTTATACGCCAGTAATACTGCCACCGAGATTAGTGTTCGAGACATCACGTCCATACGGGGTTAAGACCCTCTCAAAAATGATGCAATGGAATTGAGATGTCCCTGGAACGAACAGCACCATGGGTTTTGCCATGAATTCATACTACTGAGCTGCATCGATGTTTCCATTACTTATCGACGTTTCCATGAACTATCGACCTGGGCCATTCCCGTACATCATCCTCTCAGAAGGTCATTGCCACATTTGGCGGACGCGCTCTCTTTCCTGTCGCTCCTGGCGTTCGCGATCCCGCCTCTGCTGCTCTTGGCGTTCACGATCCCTCTGTTGCGCCTGGCGCTCTCGCTCCCGACGCTGTTGCTCTTGACGCTCGCGCTGTATCTGCTGCTGTCGCTCGCGTTCTCTTCTTTGATACTCTTGCCGTTCACGCTCCCGTATCTGTTGTTCCAGACGCTCGCGCTGCCGTCGTTCTTGCTCTTGTCGCTCTCGGCGCATTCTCTATAAAATGACATTTCATTGTTAGCGAGTTGATGCCTGGAATACAGAAACCAATAAAATCCGTATTGAAGCATGCTAATTTGCGGTCCTGCAGGGTTTCAAGCCGGAAAGTAGCTTCGATTTCTTACCTCCTCGGACGCTCGAACCTCTCGCAGTCGCCGCTCCCGCGCGTCTCTCTGAACGCGCTGCTGGCGCTCCCTGTCAAAATTATCCATCTCGTAAAGGATCAGTGCAAGACAGCACGAATCATGAGCATGTATAGGAGGCAAGAGAAATCTATGTGTTGAATTTTCTCTTTGGCCTTTTAAATAAGTGTCAAGCCTTTCATTCAATATTTATATACTGAATCGACATCCTTCAGATTCACCGCGCTCACTTGGGGCCACTGGCAGTGAATGTAGGCAGCTTTTGACTTACACTTGTGAAAAGAAACCTAGACTAGAGATGATATTCGATGAAGAAGGCTGATAAAAGGTGAATATGTTCAAGGTAAACTTGCCGTTAACTCTACGTGCCACCACTCTCCCACTAAACCCCCAGTCCATACAACAAGCCTTCTTGTAGTGCTGCGAGATACCCAAGCGGGTAGAAGGGCCCTTCCCAGTAATATGTGCTTGCTCAAGCGAGTCCCTTATGGACAGCCTCCCTATTACCAGCATCAATTATCATTGATGCGTCGACATATGTCAGCTATTAGAAACAAGACTGATATTTCGGGTAAGAAACATGTCGATACTATTGAGATAGGCACTTGTGAAGCCTTAGATCTAAGTACGCTGTCAACTGGTTCCTGCACCTAAGATGTTCACGTGCTCAGACCTAAGCTGTCGATTACTTCATCGGATGCTCTGATCCCCGAAGTAATGGCTCCTTCAAGGTATCCTTTCCACTCATATGCCGTTTCACCCCCTCCGAAATGCAAATCACCGAAGGGTTCTCTCAATGCAACGCCGTACTCTCTCAACATTCCAGGCCCCATCGACGACGTGGGTCCACCCCAGATGTGAGCTTCCTTTGTCCACTCAACAGTGTTGATTTCCGAAACATTTCGCGCCTCTGCGGCGAGTTCAGAACCGACAAGCGTCGCAAGATGCTCAACGATGCCCTCCTCCCTCTCCAAGTCGGTCAGCTTATGCCAACTTGCGGCAACATTTCCTGCTACGAAGAAGGCCAGACTGTACTGCTTTAACTCGAGGTCGGAAGTGTCCCAGCTGAAGCAGATAGGTCCAGTGGGCGACGAAAACTTGCCCACCAATCCAGCATCACGCCACCACGGAGCGTCATAGCTGACAATTACCTTGGCGTAGATGCCAGGCATCGTTCGTGTAACCAAAGCCCTTTTGGTAGGCGGAAGAGGCGGCGTAAAGTGAATCTGGGAGTAGGTGTTGGTTGGAATCGCGAGAATGACCTTCTTGGCTTTGTAGCGCCCTCCGCAGCTTGTGGTCACGTAAACGCCGCCTTCGCCAAGTTGGATGATTCGATCTACCGGGCTGTTCAGCATGACGCTGCCTTCGGGCATAGCGTTTGCGAGCGCGTCAGTGATGGCCGAGGTTCCTGTATCCGGTCAGCAACCTGCATACTTGCAGCTTTCACGGAAAATTCTGTACCTTTCTTGACCTTCAGCGACTGAGCACCATCCTCGCCCTCCGTTGCGAGACTCTCGAGGCCTAAGCCGGATTGCACATAGTCAAGAAAATAGTGCGCGCCTACTTCTTGGGGCATGCGTCCAACTATACTTCTGCTCAAGCTCTCGCAAGCTGCGCGAACTGCCGGATCCTCCCAAAGGCCCTTCTGGGCTACCCAGTCGGCCAAAGAAACGTCTTCGTCGCGAGGTAACTCGTCAAACTTGCGAATGTCGACTTCGGAGGCAGCGAGGGCGATTAGTTGGTTGAACTGCTGCACCGAACGGGGAGCGGTTTCCTTCAGGGGGAACGATCACATTAGCCTCCATCAGAAGTGAATGATGTTTTAGCCACTTACCTGCTCCACCGATTCCCGGTGAATCTCACCCGTGTGGTCTTGGCGGACGGAAAGACCAGTGGTGTATTGCTCTACGGTCTCTAGACCAAACTGTTCGCAAAGGGCGTACGCGACTGGCTGGGTCTTTCGGTTGATCCAGGTTGCTCCCAACTCAACAAATGCGTCCGGTTTGGTATGCAAGGCCTGCGTCTGGCTCCGGCCACCAATTCGGTGTCTGGCCTCGAGGAGGAGTGTCTTGTATCCGGCCTGAGAAGTGTTGAAAGCTGCCATAACGCCGGAGAAGCCACCGCCAATAACAATGACGTCTACCTCAAGCTCCGGCTTGGGCTGGTTGGAAATATTGCTCAAGATGTCATCCGGTGTCCATGGACGCGGTTCCCCGCCGACATTGCACTCGGCAACGGCATCGCCTATGAAATTGACGTGCGAAGTTGACAGAGGTAATCCGGTTGGAACTGGATGGGACGACGTGGAAATTCCGGCAACGGACGTACTGAGGGACATTTTTCCGACTAGTTGTTGGTAGTCCACGTGTCGCTTCGTACTTGAAGTATGCCCTCTGTTTTCGGTAACGGGCTCGGTCGTAAAGATTCAATTGAAGTCAGGAGAGCTACCCTGTGTCTCGGCTTTTGCGTACTTGTTTCGATATTCAGTAGTCAAACAGACGAGGGTGTAGTAAACAGTTCAACTAATTGGAAGTGGTGCTGAGAAGATCGTATGATGTTATCTGGAACGAACGCTAGAGAACTCTTGAGATTTGGCTGTTTTATACTTGTTTCCGTCCTCACGGAGTTCTCGACAACACTGCATTGAAAGCTTCATTATTGCTACCTCAGCCCTATGTGCCGCAGTCCGCGGACTAGCCGACTGTCTGAGCCGCGTCATTGCCATAAAGACAAGAACAGTCACGGTGATCCTTTCTTGGCTGCCCGCGGACAGCTTTTTGCAAAGCTCGCAGAACATTTGAGGTTTCGGGCGGAGCTGGGAAGCTGTACCCTGGCTAGCGATCCAGGGCGTGATTCGCTTGGGGGCGCATGGCGGTACCTGATGATCAGGAATGGTGCTAGGCATTCAATAGATACCTAGTATGATCCTTTGACCAGCCAAGATCAGATTTAGTTGGCCTGTAATCAGATAGACGCCGCGCTCGCGCAGCGAAAGACATTGCGATGTGCGCCATGTACGTGGGCCAATGCGAAAGCGAGTGCTGTCCCAGCTTCATCAACGCCCGACGAACATGGCCCCGTGCGACCCCAGAAAATGAAAAACTCAATTGTGCCAAGGTCAGCTCTAGTACACTGAAAAGAGCTGATTGCCCAGCTTTCATGACGTGTTGGTGGCTCGCATCCAGTAGCATTGGCGTAAGCTCCTTAAGCGAGAGCGAGGACAGAGTGCGAGTGCGCTGCAAATTCGTTGACACTGCGCCACTGTTGGCAGTGCACAAGATTAGGTGGATGTTCTTTAGAGAAAAAAATGCAACTTATGTGTTGCAGGGGTACAATGACGGAAACTGAGATGTAAATGGTCATTGGTCAATTGCATTAGATTTCCCAGGCACGCCGTTCACCACCCATGCGTATTGTGCGGATAGATGTTCTTGCAGGATCCAGAGATGAAGCGGTGAACGCACTGAGTCAAAAGGCACGAAATGGCCACTCGCATGAGACATCGGCAGGAAGCAGTATTCGAAACGATTGGTACTTAATTCCTCGTTAATGGGGCTGGGACACTTAGGTAGGCAAAGGAAATTCCGCCCTCGGCTGGCACACCGCAAGATTGCGAGAATCAGGCAGAGAAGTACCGTAAACCTGCCAGAAAACGGCATGTTTCTCTCGCAGTAGAGGAAAGAGGAAGGGAATAATTGCCAATGGAAGACATGTGACATGTCGTGTTATATGTCTAACATTGAAATCTTTATTTAAGGAAGTGAAGAACCAACTTCTTGTACCCAGCGATGCTGTCAATCAGCTCTGGAACACAGATGTGCTCATCGGGTCCATGTGCTACGAGAATCGACCCTGGTCCGTACAGAACCCGTTTACCACAGTATTCGTCCTTCAATCGAGGAACATCAGTTCCAAAAGCTACTGGGGCAGCATCGAAACCTTCAATTTCCCAATCCAAAAGAGCCTCGGGATACTCGAAGACAAACTTCAGCTCCACATCAGGGTGCTTTGAGACAATGTCTGCAACCTTGGCTTTGATGCCCGGCAGATCACAGACCATTCGGACCTCACAGAGGGCCTTGGCATAGGGAGCCATGATATTGTGCTTCTCTCCTCCCTCGAGAGTTCCGATGTTGAACGTGGAAGGGCCGAGAAGGTCAGAAGTAGGCCAGCTCGCCGCTGAAAGATCATTCAATACAGAGAGCAGTGCAGATGTTGCACTTTTGCCGAGGTGAGGGTACCCCGAATGACTGAGCGGTGATTTCGTTAACTTAGCAATTCATGACCTGAGGGTACTAGACTTACCAGGCAATGCCGTTCGCAATGACTTCGAAGGCAACTTGTCCCTTATGACCCTTAGCAAGCTTACTCTCTGTTGGCTCGGCAAAGATGCCAGATTCCCAGGTAATCCCCATGTCATTCGCAGCGATCATTCCATGGCCGCCGTTCTCCTCGCCGACCACGAACAATAGCCCGATGTCGCCCTCCTCCCGAACTTTGCCTTCCTTCCTCAATTCCTCCGCGGCTAGAATCTGAGCCGCCAAAGGACCCAGATCATCAGAAGATCCCCTTCCACGGATGATATCGCCGTCAATGGTCAGAGGAATATGCGGCGGTACTGTGTCCATATGGGCTGTGAGGAGCACGCGCGTCTTGCGAGATGAACCGAGGTAGGCGTAGACATTGTGACGAGTTGACCTCGGTGCAATTGGGATGCGTTCCACCGTGTAACCCAGATTCTGAAGATGTTGTTCCAGAAATACTCCGATGCTGTGCTCGAGCTCACTGGTGCTGACGATGGACATGAGCGATTTCAAGAGGTCGACGACCGGGTGGTCCATGATGGCGGATTTCGTCATTTCGTGATTTTTTCCAATTTAGATCCCAACTTTCAGGTTCAATGAACGAATCCGTGAAATGGCCAGAACACCGTGCGTCTTAAATAGCCGCGGGAGACCCAAGTGAAAATGCGCAATAGTGCCGTTTTTTGAGTCATCCGTCATTGAATCTTAGTTGCCAACCACATTATTGGTGTGGAGTGCCGAGAATTGACCAAAGTTCCAAGCCTAGGAGGCAGTTCTTACTAAATGTAGAAGCGGGAATAGTCAGAGTTCAAGGGCACTTTGGATTAGGATGGGCTCGGGCCGTTGCCGATAGGAAAAATCTCCTAGAGGGGTTCGTACAGTCCGTTGCACTGGCAGCTTCCAAAATACCGAAATTCCGAATTTTGGGTGGGGGCCAAAAAACCAGAAAAAACTGTTTTTTTTGCCAAAACCACCACTTTACAGCATCAATATACAACGCGCAGAGCATGCGCGCAAAAAAGTAAGATACCTCCATAACCACTGAAATAAGGGCTATCTAAAGGTACCATTTTTATATAGGCGCATTCAAGTCTCATTTTTGATGTTTTTTCACACAACTTTGGGTCACGTGACTAAAAAGTGGGCCTGATTAGTCAGCGAAGTGATTTTTCTAGGCGAAAAAGATTGAAAAATGTCAAAAATGAGACTTGAATGCGCCTATATAAAAATGGTACCTTTAGATAGCCCTTATTTCAGTGGTTATGGAGGTATCTTGCTTTTTTGCGCGCATGCCCTGCGCGTTGTGAAAATTGATGAAAAATAGGCAGTAAACATGGTTTTTTTCGTGTGGTTTGCCTTTTTTGGCCCCCACCCAAAATTCGGAATTTCGGTATTTTGGAAGCTGCCAGTGCAACGGACTGTATTGGTCGCTAATGGTGCCTGAACACACTCCGGGTCCTCGGCTAGGAAGCCGGGCAACCCGGGAAGATGCCGACAGATCTCGGATCCACCCGCCTGAGGGACAGAATCCAACGATTGCTATGGATTGCTTCAATCATCGACCCTCAACTTCACGATTTGGACTTCCCAACCATTCAGACAGACTGCGTGAGTTGATGCACAAATTGGCCACAATGGAATGCCTCCGTGATTGCGACACAAAAAAGGCCCAACACGTCCCGCGGAACTTTGCTGGAGGTCAAATAGGCCCCATCGTTGAGTTCGAGTGCCCTATTGCAACTGGAGAAATGTCTTTTAAACAACGACAGCTTGAATTTATCCCCTTTTAACGGTATTACTAACAAAAAGCTCTTACACCCACACTGAACCGAGCGGGGGCAAAGGCACCGCCATCGGCTGACCGCTCGCCTGAATTAGGAGGGACGTGCCAACAGCGACGCAGGCCTTCTCCGGCATCAACTCTAAGCTTCGGATGCATACATCTCGACCAGCAGGGTCCAAACGGTCATATGAAGCCGAGAACTTCTGGAACATATCCGACATTCCAATACCTCGTCGAGCGACGGCCGAAGAACGTTTGAAAACCAAACTCAAGTCATGAACTGGATTGAAGAAACGGGATCCGAATAGCAAGGTTTTCAAATTGTTTGACAGACCGGAACCGTCTTTCTTGAAAGCGGCATCGATAGCTTCGGCTGCGGCCGTTGGGCTGGTTGTCGTGACCGCCCCGGCCGCCATTGCTGGAGTCGTAACTCCGATAGCCTCTGCGATAATGGCACCAGCCATGACGAGCAGATCCACGGGGGAAACCGAGTACAAAGTCGTCAACAAAGACTCGGCGTTTCCACGACCACCGAGAACGACCCTTGAGTCGCCCGGGGCATCTTGAGTAAGGGTAAACGGCGCCGTGGGCGGAGCTTCAAAGGTATATTGATAAACGGTACCATTGACGTCGATTGTGAATATCTTCTTGGCACGGTGTCCGATGCAGAAGTCGAAAAGACCGCCGTCGGTCTCGGTTTGGAATGTGAGGTAGCTTGGCTTCAGATTCTGCTTCGGGCGGTAGGCGGCGAGGGTGTGCACTCCGTGCATGTTTGCCGTTGATTTCCCGAGGTCGCTAACTCGAGTGGCATTTCTGTAGTAATTGAGGTAGTGTTGAAGGCCACCGTACGGCTTTCCTAACTCCTTGGAGAGATCTTTACTTTGGTAGGCTGCGTAGTAGGAGTTCAAGGCATCCGTGTCGTAGTCATGCTCGGGCTGTAGGCAGTTCGACTCCAGGTTCATGTTGATTGTGACTGGAACTGCAGCCATGTTGATAATTGGTAGGGCAATTTGCATCCCGGCGTGACACTTCGAGAATAAAGTCAAGAAGACGGCAAAAGAGGCGAATGAAAGTGAAGGAGGCGCCATTATGGACGATGGTTCAATGGAAGGATGATTTTGCCGGGTTTGGGGATTAGGCTTGAGCTCAACGTCTGGTTTGAGAGTCACGATGTCTGCAGAATAAACCATGAGCTACTTTTCCGGGATCTTTTAAATATTTATGTGACAAGAAGCGTCTTGTGTGTCATCACGGCATTTCTTTCGATTATTCAGTTAGATGCTCAGTTTTCAATCAGACGGATGTTTGCATTTGGTAGCTATTTGGCCTAGATCTCGACTTGTCTCGGACGAGAACTTAGTCTATCCTAGAACTCTCTTTGTTCGTCTATTCTGTTCATATCCTGTACTCAAATTTGATTTGCTGTTGTCAACTCTTGGCATTTCCTGGTCTGGATGGTCGTGGCGCAAACCCCCATTGTGCTGCGAACGGATGGCAAAGAAGCCCGCACGCAACTTTCAGCTCCTTCAGCTCCTTCTCAGCTAACAAGATAGTCGCACCATTTTCTACTGCAAAAGTTGGCCTCCTTGCATCCAGAATAGTCCATTATGCCCTTCCAGCCAGCCTCACCCCTCATGTCGGCCAAGCTTTTCTCGTCCAAATTGCCAAGCGGCTGGTGCAACTAAGACTTCGCATCGTGACCAATAGCAAAGCATGACAACATCTAGGAAGTATCGCCTTCTGTGTAGCCACGCTCTAACAGGAATTTGGTCACATTATGGCTCCAAGAGCCGGATGAGGCGAGTCTCGATCTGATATCGAACGAGGTTTTACCATATACCAAGTCGTTTGGCGGGTGCATCGCTTTTGGAACTGCGGGAGAAAGGCGACAGGCCTTCACAGGCCAACTAAGTTATTACTTGATGAACAAGTACATTTAACATAATAACATATATGTAAGACGCCACACAGCAGAGTTTTATCTTCGGAGCTCCTGAGTTCTATTGAGCATTGAATAATGGGGGAAAGCACCAATTGGAGTAATGTCAGAAGGCTGGGTCGCGCGGAGTGAAGGAGTCGACGATACAACTGTTAGGGGTCGGTGTGTACTGGCATTCGATTCTGAACCTGCAGAGTTTTCCGTAGGCTTCGCTTAAATCTAGTTTTCCGGATAAACTATGTTCCGATAGGACCCACTCCACCGCTGGTGCCCCGTCGGCGCCCCCCCGGCGCCCCCCCTTGGGCCCTTGCCGCCTACTATCGGCCTCGGGCACCTGACAAGTAAGAGACTGTTGGCTACATGCGACGGAAAGGTGTTCGACAGACATGCGTAACTAAAAGTAATACTCTGAAGTCCGTCCTTACTCCTAGCTCTTCACATTACAGCACCCATTCTGGCCATCCTGTTCTTTTCTCCCCGAAGCACCGTTCGTCACTAACACGCTCTGGTTAGCCACCTGCGTGCTTTGTGGTACATCTAGGGCTGGGTTCGCCATGAAGAAATCCGCGGGTTTCAGAGAGATGGTCGAAATTTCGACAGGCATGACTGGGAAATCCTCCACCCTGGGGTTGTACGTCATGCCGAATGTTAGGTGCCAAGGGGCTATGATGACTAAGGGGGGCCAGGGGGGCCCCTGGGGCCCCCCTTGAGGGATAAATAGGCTAGAAAACTCTATAGGAGGCACTTAGAGGGCTAGATTTAAATAATATTAGGAAAAAGAGACTAGTTAGACCCCTCCTATAAAGCCTTTTACTCTATACTATAAAGCCCTCTAATACATTTAAATCTCTACTTATTAATATAAGAGTACTAACTATTAAGTTAATAGGGGGGTTATTAGTAAACTAGCGGCTTAAATAATAATATAACAGAGTAGTAGGTTATTAGTAGTTTAGATAATAATATAATAAAATAATAAAGTAGTAAGTTACTAGTAGTTTAAACGATAATATAGTAGAGTAATAAAATAATAAACTATTAGTAACCTAAATAATAATATAGTAAAGTAATAAAGTAGTAAGTTATTAGTAGTTTAGATAATAATATAATAGAGTAATAAAGTAATAAACTATTAGTAGTCTAAATAATAATATAGTAGAGTAATAAAATAGTAGGTTACTAGTAGTTTAAATAATAATATAGTAGAGTAATAGAATAATAAGTTATTAATAGTTTAAATAATAATATAGTAAAGTAATAAAGTAATAAATTATTAGTAATTTAAATAGTAATATAGTAAAGTAATAAAGTACTTAGGAGGGTATTAGTAGTATATTTTATATAGAGTAGTAAGTTATTATTTAGAGTAAGTAATATAGACTTAGTAGTTTATTAAGAAGTTTATATTTTATAAGAAATAGAGGGACCTAAGGGGGGTTTATAATACTTAGTTCTGAACTAAAAGAGAGAATACTTATTATTTAGATTATTTAACTACTTAAACCTTAGACCTATTTTAAACTTAGACCTTCTTTAAATTTAGACTTAAGATTTAAACCTAGGACTTAAATTTAGAACTTAAACTTAAGATTTAAACTTAGGACTTAACTTTTTAGTTTAAAGTTAAGTATTAAGGGGGTATTAAATAATAAGTAGTATAAATAAGTAGTATAAAGATAAGTAATTAAAAAGAGTAATAAAGTAAGTTAAGAGTATTTAGGGGGTACTTATAGATTACTAAGGGAGTAAATAAAGTTATTTAGAGATAAAATACTTAAAAGGGATAAGTTAAGGGTATTTAGGGGGTACTTATAGACTACTAAGGGAGTAAATAAGGTTATTTAGGAATAAAGCCTTAGGGATAAGACTTTAAAGAGGGAAGATTAAAATAATAAATAATAAATAATAAAATACTAAAACTAATATTATTAATAATATTATTAGTATTATTAATAGGGGTTAAATATAGGTCTTTTATTTACTTTTTAAATAGGACTATTAAGGGACTACTTAAGAGTTACTAGGGGGGGTATAGTAGTAAGTAGTAT
Organism: Colletotrichum tropicicola; assembly: GCA_025962755.1. Lineage (NCBI taxonomy): Eukaryota > Fungi > Ascomycota > Sordariomycetes > Glomerellales > Glomerellaceae > Colletotrichum > Colletotrichum tropicicola. The sequence goes on from JAOWMA010000071.1 coordinate 17,933, forward strand.
AATAATAAGAGGTATAGTAATAAGGGGTATAGTAATAAGTAGTATAGTAAAAAGTAGTATAGTAATAAGTAGTATAGTAATAAGTAGTATAATAATAAATAGTATAATAATAAGAGGATTATTAAGAGACTACTAAAAGGTAAGAAGTAAAAGTTAAAGGCCCTATAAATAGTATTACTTTTCTTACTATAAAGATAGAAGTTTAATAAAAGTAATAAGGGTAAAAAGGTCTAACTTAAAAAAAGTAGTAGGTAGGTAGTAAGTAATAAGATAAAGTTATTTAGAGATAAAGCCTTAAGAATAAGGTTTTAGAGAAGGGAGATTATATTAAGTACTAAGGAGCTATAATAACTAAGGGGGGTTAGGGGGGCCCTTAGGGCCCCCCTTAAGGAATAAATAGGCTAGAAAACTCTATAGGAGGTACTTAGAGGGCTAGATTCGAATAATGTTAGGAAGGAGAAACTAGTTAGACCCCTCCTACAAAGCCTTTCACTCTGTGCTGTGAAGCCCTCTGACACCGAACGTGTGCCAGACGATAATGTCCGCGCCCCTGACATCCTCGTTTCTCGCTGCGTAGTCTGCGAGACCATCCGTCTCAGCCAACGACTGGTTCGTCCATTTGCCGCCAGCCCATAGATCACCATCCCGATATCTCGTGACCCACAGATGGTGCTCGGCGAATCGCGCTCGGCGGCGGACAACGGAGTCTTTTCCGGCAAGGAGGAGCTGGCATGGCTGCGGTACAAGCTTGAAACCGACAGGATTGCCCGAGATTGGGTTCTGAACGTCTTTGTTGACGATCTTGAAGACCCGATTGGTGAAAGGGGAGGCGTCCGCATATCCTGACTTGAGAAACGGGGTTTTGACCACCTTCCACGCATTCGAGTGAGGGTTTTCTTCTTCAGATTGAGGTAGAGCAATGGATTCTTCCTGGAAAATGGAGTTGTTCTGCCCGTCAATCATGGGGTCGACTCGGAGAGAGAACAAGTGCTGGTGGTTGGCCGCTAAAACGCCAGGAGAAACAACGTTGCCCCAGAATGAGGTCTTGCCGGGATCAATCAAAGAGGTCGACAGGATGCCGGTCGCCCGAGTTTCGAGCTCGATGTTGCCGTTCTGCCAGAACAGGCACGCGAAGATGTACTCGTAATTTCCAACGGTGAGAATGGACTGTACAACGAGATTGCGAGCACGGGTGATCGCGACTCCCTGTGTCCGGTGGTTGGTGTGCTTCCAGCCAATGCCGCCGTCTTGTTCGTGCAGGCAGATGACGTTTCCACTGGCCACAGGATCTCCATTGTCATTATTCAGCCAGCCACTGAAGTACTTAATCGTGCCGAGACAATCGCAGCCAAGAGCCAGGTTGTTGGCAGTGCTGCCAGCTCCTGCATCTCCGAGGTCGAAAGCTTGCTTGCGGTGAAAAGGACTTCGTGGATCTGATCGTGTTAGTCTCGTGGGCCGGAAGGTGTGGGCGGTGATGAAGACTTGCTTACCTCCATATGGCACCGTCATCTCACTGACACTCAGCCTGTAGAACATCGGGCGTCCATCGTAGCGGATGTCGTGGAGTGTCATGCCCTCCCGGTAATTGAAGCCAACCCTGAATCTCCACTTCTGCCACGAGATACAGTTCTCGTCAGTGACATTGAAGCTGGGCCCTTCAGGTTGCTTGACCAGAAGAGGTTTTAGATCTTCCCGAGGCTTGGCGCTTTGAATATCTGGATAGTACTCGTTCTCCATACAATGGGCCATAGGTGCATCGGCAGAAGCGGTGTTGTATGCCAGGCCGTCCTCTTTGCCACCACTTGCCAAGGCTTCGAGACGAACAATTCTGTCCTCGAATACGTCTAGAACCGGAGATATCGGAAGAGGAAACGCATATTGATTACTTTCGGCGTGGCCGTGAGGCGCCCTGGCATACAGCAGTCCTTGAATGAATTTGTGGGTGTCAGGGTCCGAGTCGCGGTCCGCGCCGTATGGCCAACAATCGCACTGAACCACGCATCCTTTGGGGAGATTCAGCTTCTCGACGGCTTTCAAAACCTGTTCATCTTTCAGGATCTTTTGTGCTGATCTACGCATCTCATCACTGTGATTGGTCAGAATAAAACTGCCTGATACTTAGGGGGTGCCTGCACTCACCGATCCAGGGACGAATGTTGTCCATGTGTGGCAATGCTGCGCTTCAATTCTGTAGATGTGTCCAGACTGATCGTACTCTCACAGAGTGTTCGCTCATTGTCAGACGTCCAGACGATGTCAACGCACCGAGGCACAAAAGACCGCTGCTCCGCCGGAACGCCGCTGGCCTCGGAATCGAGATAGGGGAGTAGCAAAGCCTTGGGTGGCTCGCGGATACTCACGTTCTTGAAGCGGAAGGTGAACTCATTGCCGTGCTTCGTCGTGAGAATTGCCTTCAGAACCCCCGAGGCCTTGGTAATTTCGGCCGCCGTGATTGGGTGCAAGGGGTGTGCCATGTTGTCGGGGATTACTGTGTCTGGAGAGTTTGAGGACAGGGCGGCGAATACTGAGAGGTTAAGCTGTTCTGGTAGTAGATTGCTGTTAATTTCTCGGATCAAATCTGAAATCTGCGTATTCTATACCAAGATTTCATAGATTGTCTGAGGATCTGGCACGAACGCCGTCTTTGGGGCGCATCATGGCGGCGTATCTGGCGTGTAAGCCCCACCACAGATAACTGTCAAGCTTGATACGGGCGTCTCGAGATTACAGCGACTTAGACGCCGGGCGGCGATTGGCGTTTGGTTGCCAGCGTATATCGATAAGATTGTTATCGTCTAGTGTTGCGTCAAGGGCGTGTCTAATCACAGGTCTCCTTGCTGACCTGGATCGAAAGTGTTGGCAAGATTAGAGACGCCTTCGGAATCGCAGGCTTGGTATCACGGCTTCATGTTTACGACGTGGTGGTCAGGCTCCATTGATTCACGCAGCCGCCAGTAAGACAGAATTTTAGGCTGGTCAAAGGAACCAATTTAAATTGCAATCAGACAACATGAAGGTTGGCAGTGACGTCAAAACTCGACGCATTACGATTTTTCGTTCGACCAAACTGCTGTGATTTAAAGCTATCTACCTACAGCTTTAGACTTGCAATGCAATCCTCAACCGCAGACTTGAGGGGAGTCCAACCGATTTCCAACATTTCCCCGGCCTTGTCAGCATTGATGGAGTAGTATTCAGAAGCTGGTGCCATAGCTGCATCTGTTACGGTTCTCCCCTCGTAAATATCCTTGACACAGGCCCATGTGAACTTTCCTCCACACACAACAAATCTCTCGCTTAGACCCACTGCTAGCTTTTCGACATCCAACGCCGCAACATGAGCCTTTGCAGCATCTCGGACGTCAACAAAGACTGGCATCCGAGTAGGCGGCGCTTCGGATGCAGAAATTGCATTTATCAGCTGTGCCGAGGATTCATTTGGATCGGCGGAGGTGATGCCCGATGCTGGATGGACAGGCCCAAGGATCATTGGGGGGCAGATAGTGACTAGCGAGAGGGCACGGCCATTTGCGTTCAGTCTCTTGACAAAGTCCCACGCGTAGCGTTCGGCAAATGTCTTGCTCGCCTGATATCCGAAGAGTTGGTTCTGGAGTGCCTTCTCCGGGGTCATTGGGTTCCAGTCGGTTTCTACACTCCAGTGGCTGAATGAGCGCGCGGTTCCTCTAATACAACGATGTTAAGACTGAGGAGGAGGCTTACCCGAGTATGTGTAATTTGGTCGTGGGTTCTTGAATGGATCGATGACCGCAGCGAAGGATGAAGTCAGCACGACTCGTTTGATGCCAGGGGCTTTTTCGATGGCATTCAAAATCTCCGCCGTTCCCTTAGTCGCCGGATCAAGCAGGTCTGTCTTGATGTCGGTGACATTGAACGTGAATGGGGATGCACAGTGGACGACGTAGTCCACGTTCTGAATCGCATCACCAAAGGCATCTGGTGCAGTAATGTCCGGGACAACTGTGTACTCCAGAGGGGCTCCCGGGAACTTCTCAACGAATAATCGGGCCTTTTCAACGGCCCGGAATGAAGCTTTTACGTGATATTCGGCCACCAAAAGTTGCGATGCGATGTGGGAGCCGAGGAAACCAGAAGCCCCAGTCAACTTCAGGGTGCACGTTAGCCCAGTCATGTTTCTCTCGGAGTTCAAGTGTGACTTTTACCAAAACTTTCCCCTTCGACATTTTCTCTAAACAGTGCGGTGCCACGACGATGAATTTCGATAAAATGATTGACAAAACTCAACCACCGGATACTAATTGTGAAGCTGAACTGTTTTATGTCCCAACAAATGTCAATTACATCGCAGTTTACGAGACTAATAACCCATGTTCAGCTTCCTACACGCCGTACACGCCGCACAGGGGCCTGGGTGGATCCATACTCGCCAAGGGGCCGGAGCCCGGATTCTGACAGATAAGAGCTCGTGGTTCATCCTCGTGATTGGCTGGTCACAGGAACTGCTTATCCGAATCGCCGGTTCGGCGTCAAGCATCTCGACGAACCTCCGAGGCAATCTGAAGGTGTCCAAATGGACATGGTGATTCGAGACAGAATGGTTAACGTCTGAGCATCGTTCGATCATTCTGATGCATGACACGATCATAACCGGGCCTCTGCAGATTCATCCTCACCTTTTCAGACCCACGCGCCCACCAACATGACCGAAGACTTGGGGACGTTGAGTGACGGAACTCCTCGCCAGAGAAGATTCGCTCCCCGCTCGCGCGGTGGGTGCATTACCTGTCGTCGCAGGAGAAAGCGGTGTTCCGGATCTTGGCCCGAGTGCGATGCCTGTCGACGACTTCAACTCGACTGCACTTGGGAAGGTCGACGTCGCATCGTTGATGACAACTCCTACAGATCTGGAACCGGCAGCAGCAGCACGGGGTCGTCAGTTCAGTCAGGGCATCGCCATGGCGGCAGCGCTCGAGGTCGAGAGAAGGCGATGACTGAAAGATACCACCGGAATGGCATTGCCCAACCTCTTGCTACACCCGGCTCCTCGTCAGGCCTGACTCCCGCCGATGTTGACCAACGCATCCTCATGTCCTACTACATCCATTCCTTCGTGCCCAACATATCGGTCGCAAAATCCTCCACAAGTTTCTTCACATCTCTATATGTTCCTATGGCATTTCAATGTGATGCCGTAAGGAACGTGATCCTTGCATGCGCCTCCGCTCATCTGTCAAAGGCGACCACCAACAACTTTCGATCATCTCAACTTCTGGATTTATCGATGCAATACCAAAGGCAGTGCCAACAGCTTCTACAAAGTCGGATATCTCTTTCTGGTAACCTTCAGCAGGATCCCTTGGAGAGTTTGACTGTCATTCTGTTGCTCATCGGGCTAGAAGTACAGAACGGCGCCCATACTCAGAAGTGGATGGATCAGTTGGAATGCGTCCGGAAGATTATTCGACAGCAAGGCGGCAAGACAGCCTTTGCACGAAGCTCCTGGGAAGCCGAGTGCATATATCACCACTTTCTATATCACGACGTCATGAGTCTCATCATGGATGGAGTTTCTGGGAAACAATATCAAGACGATGATGAAGAGGGCGAGGCGATGGCCGGTGAAAGTCCAATGTCCGAGGAATCACACATGGTCGCATCGCCACCTCCTCCACGGCTTACAGAAGCCGAAATGCCGTGGGCGAAATATCTTCTTGATTCGAAGGAAACGGACCAGGCCTATCTGCCGGCGGTAGCAACAGGCCCAAATTCCACTTCAGGCTCAGTTCATCCCCTCCTCGGGCTATCGCGAGAGCTCTTCTTCCTCATCCAGAAGATCCGTTTCGTAAAGCCTATTGAGAAACACAAGGAGTTCTTCGACACTTCTACAAATACCTTCTTTTTGGACCTTGAGCGACAAATCCTATCCTTGCAATTTGACGCTTTTCCCCAAGTTGAGGCCGACGGAGAAAGACTTGATGCTGGGACACGGCTCGACCTACTGACTCTTGCGGAAACCTATCGACTCGCCGCCCTTATTTTGCTGTATCGCAGATCAAAGGCCCATGCACATCGTCTGCCGCTCCTGGCTCAGCAGATCATCGTCCTCATCGAACGGATTCCGAATGGTAACCCTGCCGAAGCAGGTTTGACATATCCTCTATTCCTGGCAGGAGCGGAGATAGTATCAGACGATTTGATTTTGCGTTGTGCTACAAAGCTCATCAGCATTAGGGAGAGGGTCAAAGTTCTGAATATACAAGCCGCAGAGAAGGTGTTGGAAGCTGTTTGGAGGGAACGCCTCAACGGTGGCAGTCACTGGGACTGGGAACATCTTCTGAGAAGGTGGAAGTGGGTAATAAATCTTGGCTGAAATTTGGCATAGAGAGTAAACTGCATGGAATCAAGCCCGGATTTCCGTCTTTCAAGGACCAAAATCATCCCTTCAAAGCCGTTTCCACAATCTTTGCTGCTGCCAGAAGCTCCTCATCTTGATGGTGCTTCCCGACCAACTGAATTGAAACAGGAATACCGTCGAACAAGTCAGGATCGTCTGTCCCAGAGATGATCAGAAATGAGCCACTCTTCGCCCAGGATGTAACTTACAAGTATTCCACTCCCTCGCCTCAACATGTGACCGCGGTTGAAGTCCAGTTTCGGCAATGTCTTTTGTTTTGTCTGCAACAACGCTGCTGGGGAATGTAACTGTCGGCTGGTCTAAGACGTTCCAAATCGAAGTGTAATGCCAGTACCTGGCCTGGCCTTGGAGAACCCCAGCCCCCGGGTAGGCTGGGCAGAGAAGTACATCGACGCCTCGGGCTTTCATCTGCGCATGGTATCCTCTCCTGTACTTCTCGCGCTCGAAATTCAGCCCCCAGTTCTCGTGAATGGTGAGTGGCCTTTCTGCGGAAAATGAGAGCGCGTGCTCCGTCAATGGAAGCATTGGCTCTCCTGACGTAGCCAGAGCTTGGCGAATTCCTTGGCCACCATCGGCAAAGTAAAGTTTGCTCTGCCCAACTTTTAGCATGGAGAGTATTGACTGCAACTTATGGAAGCGTGCACTCACCACGATTTTCCACCCAAGAGCGTGATCAAATGGAGGAAAAGGTACCACTTTGATGCCAGCAGCTGTCAGTCGTTGCTCGGCTTCTACAAGCGCTCTATGTACAGGTGGGTGAGGGCGGACAATCCTATGAAAACTCTTATCAGCAAACGCATCAGCCGGATGGGAGAATAATAAGCAAAGGAACCAACCCATCGCCGAAAATGATTCCCACAGTCAGCTCTTCATGTGAAATACTAGCATCGGTCCAACCTAATGGAACCAAGGACGTTTCTGTCTCCCACGGCTTCTGGTCGGGAACAGCCTTCTCGAACAGTACCAGGTCATTCATGTCTCGAGACAGAGGGCCGACGCATCCGCGAATGGACTCTTGCCCACCCATAGCCCCAACAAGTCCAAGTGAAGGGTTTCTTAGGGCTGTGGGTTTAAATCCATAAGCGTTGCAAAAAGAAGCTGGGACGCGGACTGATCCGCCGATGTCTGTGCCAACACCTAAGATTGAACAACCGGAGCCCACGGCTGCTCCTTCACCTCCAGATGACCCACCAGGTGAGAGAGAAGACTTCAAGGGGTTCATGGTTCGTCCTGTGATGTTATTGTCGCAGTCGAGGTGCTAAATCAGAACGACATGTTAGCAAATTCTGGGGGACCTTCCGTGAACATAAATCGGAAATTAATCAGACCATGAGAGACTGGGGCTGGTTTGTTCGAATGTGAATGACCGCGCCAGCATTTTTTAGTAGCTTGACAATGTGAGCATCCTCGGGCGCTATGTTGGTAGTCTTCGAAACAAAACTGGCGTTGCATATTCTCCCGCCTATAGCCACGTGTTCCTGTGTCCGTTTTAGCAATGAGATGAAGAAAACAGGTCGCAATAGTAGAGTCATCGTACCTTCACAGATATGGGAACTCCATGCAGTGGACCAGTCAGGCTGCGTGTCTCTTGAAAGTGAAGATCAAGAGCCCGCGCCCGCTCTAATGCTGGCTCCGAAAGGAATTCTGTGGCAAAGCTGAGCTGTACAGAGTTGCATGTGGTCAATAGGCGGTGCCATACTGCAGAGGTGAAACTGGCTTTTCTCGTACTTACAATTTGATTGCCAACTGTCGCTCGCTTCAAGAACGCCGTAACCACAGCTTCAACAGTCCAAGCGCCAGTCTTGTAATTCGCTAGAAGTCCTTGGACGTTGGAACGTGTCATCTCGAGCTCCTCAGCGGAAAGGATGCCGCATTCATCCAAGAATCGACCAACATTGCCAACATCTTTGTCTTCTTGGACCCCGTGTGACTCCCATTGCTCTGGAATGGAGTCGCGCAACACTCGACGACAGATCTCGGCTGTTTCTTCCCATGACTCAGCGACTCCGTGATTACTTGATGCGGAAACCATTGTTGTTTTCGGGGCCGACATTATGCAGAAGTCTTGCATGCTAGCGAGCAATCGCTTGAGGTAAAGTTCTTTGAAATATCTTATTTACGAACTACGCCTCAGGTGGATTATGCGGTTCTCTGTCTGATGCCTTGCGCGATCCTCAATCCGTTATCTTTCCATAAGCATTTAACGCCGGCGTCTATGGGCGTTTAGAGAGAGCGCTGTTGACGCTCGTCCTACACGCCCGTCCTACACGCCCGATTGCTCCCCCCTGCCACCAGAACTAAAAATTCGGATCGATTGATTCGAAATGGACAAGCCCTCCCATGCGCAGTCCATGTCCGAGTTGATAACACCCATGGGCCATTTCTCCCGGGTTCCCGCAAAAGGTCTTGATTCAAGACACGCTCGTGGCCCATCATGTGCTAGATGGCCCCTGGCCATAGAAAGATAACAGGTCTTTGGATTTTGATGTCAAGCCGTACACTAAAAGAATATCTTATAAAAGCCTACCTGTTGTGTTTCTACAAATTCAATACAACTTGTCAGCCCCTTTGCTCAGACCGAAAATCTTGCTCACTGTTCGCCGAGCAATATGGAGCTCCCTACCCCGGGCACAATTCAGCTCATCAATGCTGACGGCGCTGTTAGGTCGAGGCATGCTGTTGCAGATAACGAAAATGACATTATACTTGTTCCCAAGCCGTCTGAAGACCCGGAAGACCCTCTTCGTTGGAGCTACCGGCGAAAGTTATTGTCAACATCTTGTGTCTTCATGTAGGTGCATTTTTCGGAATAATCCTGGAGATCCAACACGAGAGGCTAACTGCGGCTCCCAATCAGATACACTCTGATGATCGTCTTGCCCTCCACGACAGTCTATTCTGTAACCAAGCCAATTTCCGCCGACACATCCCTCTCGACTAGCGACTTGATCACAGGACTTGGTGTTATGGTGAGGGCCCCATGCTGTGCCTGATTCCGTCAGCTAATTATAATGCGACGAAGTTCTTGTTTGCAGGTTGGGCTTGTATTCCATGGTCAGTACATACATTAATTGCTGGGCGCGTCGACTGACGCATCGATTCAGGCAAGCCGTTGCATTGCAGTATGGCAAGCGCCCAGTATATCTCATCTCCATGGCTGGAATAGTTGTCAGTTCCAACCGCACCAAAGCCGTATTTTCCCAAGCTAATGCCCCGTGGTATCCAGGTAATCATGGCTCTCGCCCCTCGTTGCACCACCTGGGGCTCCTACCTTGCGAACAGAATTCTACATGGAATATTCACGGCACCCGTCGAGTCTCTTTGCGAGATATCCATAACGGACGTGGTGAGTGTGAAAATATTGTTTTACTTGTGGTGGCTTAGCACTAATCAAGTCGAGTACCCAGTGGTTCGCTCACGAACGCCCGAGATACCTCTCTCTTTACGGCTTCGCACTTGCCTTTGTAGGAAAGCTGGCGCCCACCTTGGCTGGTTTCATCAACTATGGGCAAGGTTGGGAGTGGACTCTGGTCAGCTGATCCCGAATCGATTGAAATCTGACCTGGTGCTCACAAGATCTTTAGTACTGGTCAGCTATCTGGGCGGCTATTGCGTTCGTCTACTGCTTTTTCTTGATGGAAGAGACCAACTACGACCGGCCTTCGCAGTCATCTGAGACAGACAGTGTGAACAACGCACATACAGCCTCCCAAAGCGATGGCGAAGTTGCAGAGAAGGTAGCGAGCCCTGATCCGAAGACAATCGAAGAAGGAAGTGGCTCCGCGGATTTCCAAACCGGCCAGTTTTATCAGAAGAAAACATATTGGCAAAAGTTGAGCATTCGTCCGGAAACTCGACCCAATCGCCTTCTCCCAGTTATATGGGGACCGATTCGATTCTTCAGCTATCCCATCGTCGTCTACGCTGGACTCATGTACGGCGCAAACGGGCTTACATGGTCGAGCATTCTGAACGCAACTGCGGGTACCCTCTATCCAGAGAAGTATGGATTCTCTACTGCTGGGATTGCACTTGCATATCTCGGCGGCACGGTTGGTGTTGTTGTTGGGTCAGTCACTTGTCACTTCTCGAAGAACGCTGATGATCAGATAACTAACCGTTTCATAGTGCCCTTTACTGTGGTAAACTAGGAGAGGCGCTTGTTGTAAAGCTTGCGCGCCGAAATAAGGGCATCTCAGAGCCGGAGCATATTCTCTGGACCTTCATGGCATCTCTCATCCTTGTCCCCTTTTCCCTGATTCTATGGGGCCTGGGTGGCGTTTATCATATTCATTGGTTTGGTATGGTTTTTGCACAGTTTACACTTTCCATCTCGAATGCCATTGCTTGTCCAATGGCTCTCGCGTACGCTATTAGCGCGTATCCTGAGCTCAGCGGCGAGCTTGTGACCACTACAGTGATCATTCGCAATACAATGTCCTTTGCCATCAACTATGGGTAGGTTTCCCTTTATTAAAGACGCATTGAGTAGCTTTTAGCTAAAGAGTTCTTAGAATCACCCCCTGGATCAAAGCACAGGGATTCCGAGATACTTTCATAACGGCGGCTGCAATCGGCTTTGTCTGGAACTCGTCCATGTTCTTTATGATGTGGTATGGAAAGAAGCTGAGGCAATCCAGTGCTAAAAGATACTGGGATGCAATTCAGAAGGCAAGAGAGCAGGGAATGAGTCATTGAATACGAAGGGGTCAAGGAGGGTTCAAATATGATGGATGGCTCGACTGTGTCCGTCCAGCTCCTGTTTATATAGTTGATTCTCAGAGGTAGCCTTTTTTCAGGCTGCCCCATTACAAAATGTCATCTGGAAGCAGCTGGCACTGGCATTTTCCAACAAGATCGCTGGTCGTCATCGTGACGAGCACCATCTCACTCATTTCGTCTACTATTTACCCAGAATCTAAGCACTCTGACAGGATATAAAGAAGCCCAAGCATTAGTTGGACATAGAATTCCCATCTACAATATTCAGATGATCTGAATTGTCTTCTCCAGCTCTGCAAGCTGTCCTCGGCCCCCCGCGAAAGTCACACGGACCTGCGAAAATGCAACGACCCGCTCATAGATCTCCTCACCTGACTTTCCCGTAGCCGGTTTCAAGATCAGGCCCCAGATCATGTAGTTCTCAGACCCGCTGTCTGAGCCGGCTTTGACTTTGCTTGTCTGTGCCAAATCGTCCGGCTTTGCAAAGATAATTGCGATGAGGACTTCATCTGGCAACTGGAACTCCTGCTTCTCTTGCTTCTCCTCGGGCTCCCTCCAGTCCGGTCTAGAATGTGTTTTCAGCGCCTCGAGAAGCATTTCTCTCTCGCTCTGTCCACCCTGCATTCCAAATCCCCGCAACCAATGCGCTTGAAGCTTCCCTCTATCTGGAGCTTCAGCCACGCTCATGGACAGGCAAGGCGTGGTGAGAGTGAGCTTGCCGTGTTTGACTTCTCCAAAGGGGACGGTGTCGCTCACTGGCACGGCCTCGACCTTGCAAGTGTCGATGTCGGCGAGCAAAGTGGCGTCAACGGGTGGAAGCTGATTGTACAGGATTGCGTCATCGACAGACGCCCAAGACCAGGTGGGAGCTCGCCATTCCCCAGGGCGATGAGTTTCGGGATTTGGCGTCGTCCAGAGCAGATCCCTTGCCAAGTTTGATCGCCACAAACCGGCAACATACTCATCTTGTGAGAGCTTTGCAAACTCAACCGCAACAGCGGAAATAGCCGGCAATTTGTCTTCCGAGCGCGTAAGTGCTCTTTGCGAGTAGCTGCCCACGATGCGGTGCCACAGATTGTAGATGCTCCGATCGCTGATGCCGTCTGGGCGTTTTGTAAGGCCAGGCTGATCATCCGGATTCTCCCTATCCAGCTTGCTGAGTTCAATCTGGAAAGCACGCCGAGTCTTCTCCCACTCGTTCTCGTCAAAGGACCAATCCTCGACGCCTCCATCACTGTGAGTTGTGTGTTGGCAGAACCACAGCACACGACTGCCAAAGAGAAGAACGCGCGGTGCCAGGAGTCCCTCCTGGAGTGTCCAGGCTCGCCTGTTGATCGGCTCTTCCGAGAGCTGGTACGGGTTCTCCTGTCTCACGTACACCGTTCCATGTCTCCCCTCGTCTTTTTCTCTGTCCAAGCAGAAAATCTCAAGAGGCACGAGATCTCGCGGGACTGGGTTGTCCGGATGTTTCTCGCAACGGCCCAGAGTTCCCACAAATCCCTTGGAACATCGAGGGGTACTGGCTGAGATGGTCAGATGGGAGTTCCTGTAGTACTGGCTCATCTTGCTAAGCTCCACGTATTTATCTTCGAGATCATCCTGAATCATGCAGAGTGCATCGACCCATATGTATTTGATTCCGAGGCTCTCAGTCACAGAAACAGCGTCTTTGATGGCCTCTGGCAATTCATCTCGTCGCAGGCCGCCAGGTTGAAGGCGGGATCTGAAGTTTGAAACGGTCGTTTTGCTGTTCTCCTCCGGCTGTGGTCCCCAGCAGTAGCTCAGCGCGACGTACTGACCGAACTGGCCAGCTGTTTCGACCAATTGGGCGGTATTTTCGTCGATGATCTCGATGAGTCTGGTAGGCAACGGAGCTTGAGCGTTGCTATTCTTGTTGCAGAAGGGATGGTTTTCCTGGCATTCTCTCAACCAGCCCTTTGCGACTTCGAGGTTTTCGTCTCTTCCGCATGAAGTAGCCAAAGGCCGCGTCTCGATCAACTTGTGCGCTGCGTTCCCTAAGGCGAATCATCAATACTAAAGACTCCAGGAACCCATCCATGGAGAGGAAAACTTACCAGGAAGCGAGTACATCTCCAGAACACATTCTGGTGTTCCTTGTGAGCCCATGGGGCTATGTATGAATGTCGTGATTGTTTGAGGTTGCCCCGATGCGTCGGTTCCCTTGATCATTATCATTGTCGGCATGAACTTTGCTTGTTTGCCTTTTGCGCCAGTGCTGACGGTAGGTAGGCGAATGGCCATTTTGCTAAACGCTCGTGTCTCCGGGTCTTGATCGAGCGGCTCGCAGCTGAAAACAATGGCGCGTTCCTCTGGCTTGACTTTCCACTCCATCCTTTCAAGATTGTTGAGTACCTTCTTGACGTCTTCCGCTTCTCGGGGCTCCGGATCCGACCCCTCGGAGCAACATCGCGACTCATTCTTGCCAATGGACTGGGTAGTGTGCGTGATGTGACTGAAGCCAAGCGTCCGATATGCGACATAGGTGCAGAACTTGCAGCCTGCTTTCAATGCCTCAACCAGAGCTGGAACTTTCACTTTCCAGTCCATCTTGTACTTGGTATCCTCGGCTACACTGACACCAAGGTAGTAGACTGGTGAATAGCGAGGAGGGCGCAGGAAAGACAACTTGAGCGCTAGATCGAAGCAAGATGGACAGTAGATGCCTTGTCTCTTGAACCCCGTCTCGAGCGTGTCTCGAAGGGCTTTATCCATGATTGGCTCGAGCGTGGCCGCACCATCTACGGCGGGTGCCTTGGCCAAGAGGTCGTTCTCATCGTCATAATACGGCTCTTCGATCGAAGGGTCATCGCGCAGGGGTAGTGAGTCGGGTATCGCATTGATACTGCTGTTAGTTGCGCTTATCCAATCCCCCATGGTTTCAGGCCTTAGGTACACCACAATGGGCGGCTGCGGCCTGTCGCCCAGAACTGAACCGAGGATGATCTTGGCGGAGCTTTTCCCATCCGAAGGGAAGAAATAGACAGGTCTCGACCGAGCTGAGCGAGGCAGGGCAATCTCTTTAGAAAGGGTATGAATGTCGGTTACAGTGTGCGTCCTTTCAGAACTATCACCATCGCAGGTTCGGAGCGGAAAGCGAAGAACACGCAAGAAGTCCCCGCTGACGGATACGAAGACATTTGAATCTGTCCATGTTACGGCGTACGGCAAACAGGGAACGATTCTTGGCCTTGCACCCAGATCGATGGCTTGGCGATAGGGAAGAACTCGGGGCTTTCCGGAGCAGATATTCATGGACGAAAGTCCAATCGTCAGAACTAGGACATTAATCCTGACCGGTCCCAGTAGAGGTGAGTCGTTTCGCGCCGTGAACCGTACGAGATGGATGAATTTCCCGCACGCAGAAAATCGGAGGCTCGTGCTAACGACGATACACGTGTTGCCGCTCGTCTCTGCCGTTTCGGAAGCTTCGAAAGGAACTTCAAACGTGAAATAGGTATTTTCTCTCAGATTTCCAAAGAGAAAGTTTCGGCCGTCGAGTGAATAGACTAACAACGGGGCACTCGGGTGGATGATGGGCTGAGAGTCATGCAGCATGCTGGCATGTCGACGGGAGTAACGGAACGTGTTGGTGACCGAGTACTTCTCCGGCGATTCTGGATCTCTTTCTTCGCACTCAGCGATGATGTTGACGAGGGGCATCGCCGTGTGTTGAGAGATACCATCTTCCCAAATGACTTGCCGCTGCCTATACCTGAAGCGGGCTTTGGAGATTAGATGGCTTTCTTTCTTGCACCAAGCCCCCTTGTCAAAACAGGAGGAGCAAATGTCGTAGCTGTCCCCAGGACGATTCCCGCAAGGACTGCACTGGTAAGCCTCGCCAACTTCCAATCCCAATTGCTTGTATTCGTTGGCAATGATATTCATGCCACAGATATCGCAATATCGGCCCCACGAGAATTGGTGCAACGGGCCGGTGGGGGTTGCGTTTGGCTTAGAGCCAGGGACTTCGTCGCTTTCGGACTCGGAGCTCTCGTCATCCGCATCAGACGCTTCTGAAGAGGTCTCACTCAAAGTGTTCGTTTTCTTCGACTTGATAGAGGTTGCTGTATGTTTGACATCACCTTCCACGTCGCTATCGGAGTCAGTTGTCGCGTCTTCGCTGTCTGACTCATCATCATTCCCTGGCGACATCCAACGGTCCTCATCTGGGCTCTCGTCTGAAGTATCGCTGTCGTAGTCCGAATTTGAATTGACATAGAACTCTTCCGCTGATGAGACTTTATCTTCTGGGTCAGAAGCATGGTTGTCATCGGACTGGTCAGATTCGGTTTCCGACTCAGATGCGGGTGTAGCTTCATCGACCTCAGTCGACTCAACTTGGGGTTCAGACTCTCCATTGTTCGTGAGTTTGGCGTCTTCGGATTGAGACTCATTTTGATCGGTTTTGTCTGGGGCTACAGGGAAGGGGTGGGGCCTTGGAACGCTTCCTCGCGAAAAGTCGATCTTTTTTCTGCGCGACCGAACAGTCCACGGGCCAAGAATTGTGATGCCTTCCCAGTATGCCGAATCATGGGTTGAGGGCAATGAGGACCACACGCCTCCCTTTTCTCGAAGAAATAGTTGTCGGCCAACGCGAATTCGAGAACCGAGGCTGCATTCATCGAGTGCCGGTACTCGGGAGGCCGAATCCAGAATAGGTATCAGTGTGAACTTGCGGTCGGCGGAAGAGTCGTAAGAGTCCCACTGCGCCTCCCTTGTATCGAAGCTGAGAACTTCTTGTGGACCATAGCGGAAAGGAGGTCTGCGGCCATCTATGTACCAAGATTCCCGGACCAAATCGATTCGATCTGGAGTCCGTTTCTTGTCTTCGTCGCCACTATGGTCGTGAGGTAAGTACGACGGAATAATCGCCAACGACGGAGGAAAAAAGACCTTGCTCACCTTTGAATTGGCATCTTCCAGACTGCTACTCGGCTGCCATCTTCGCTCATTGATTCATAGAAGCAGGATTCTGATAGCAAGGTTTCGTTCTCTGCTGGTTTGCTGGAGCTTTCCATTTGCAGAAGAAAGCTGCTATTTCTCTCGATCGACGAGCCATGCTCACGAAGGAAATTGTCCTTCCCCAAAGCACCCCAGCATATTTGTTCGACATCCCCACGAATTTCGGTCGTCCCGCGCTGGAGAAAGCCAGCCCATTCGTTAACGAAAGACTGGTAGTCATCCGGTAAAGTCTGAAATTCTGCCCTTGTTCGGAAAGAGGAGGGCACACTGAGTGGTAGAGAATGAGAATCCTCGTCTTTCTTGATGTTGTTGTTGAAGTGCCGATCCAGTAGTAGACTCTGAAACCTAGTTACGGTGATAAATTGGCGCGAGCGGAGGAAGGAAGCTGCCTCTTCTAGTGGAGCCGTATCTAAGCCGTCCAGATGCCTGTGCCAGTACTTGGCCGCGTATTGGAAGAACTCATGATCTTCAACTGAGCTGAGACTGGTACTGGCGTATTTCTTCTGTGACAGGTACTTCAAACACGCGTCCGAGATGATGTTGGGGTCGGGGTGGAAGTCAGCTTCTTCCGAGACAGCTGCGGTCAAAAGTCCCTGAAGAAAGTTGAAAGCAGAGACATGGCAAAGCCTGAGACAAGCGTCTTTTGCCCCGCTATTTGATGGTATGAAGCTGATGAACGGTGCCAGGCAATGCTGCATCTTGTTGAAATCCAGGTGTGGGATCTCTCCTGGCTCGAGATCAGGGCAGTGAAAGTCCGGTGATCCGACTCCTTGGAAAGACTTTTCGGTAATAGCTAGCGCTTGCTCGATCTCTTTCAACTTCAGCGGTCGTTTGGCAAAAGCCACCATAGAGAGGATCTTCCTATAACAAAGAGTCAGCAGAAGCCTGAGAAAGTGGAGGCTTCCAAGCTTACAGAGCCAGTGATGATTCTCTCCGGCCACCAACCTCAGAGTCTCCCATACTCTGTAGAGTGTTCAAGTGGTCCCGATAAAATCCGTCCAAATCGCCTGATACGTCGAAGTCGGGTGCCCTAGACGATATTCCCACCGACGAACAGAGCCATTTCCACTTTTCAAGCGTGATGGACGCCAAAAGATAGCTGCAGCCAGCCGATAGTTTCAGGGACTCCACGAGATTAAAGGTCCGCATATCGGAGGAATCGCTGTCAAACATCTCGTTAGATTCCTCGGCAATATACCGAGCGATGCCGTTTGCCACGAAATTCTCGTCAACCGGCAGCTCCACGGCACCAAGGTCTTCCATCCAGTGCTCAATGGTCGTTGTTTTCCGAGAACTGCACCACAGGCGAACTTGCGTTCCGCTTCCATCTTCAGCCAAACCAGCCAGAAATGTTAAAGCAGAATGCAAGTGCTGCTCCAACATGTCAGGCTTTGAGTCTTGCTGAGGTCGAACTTGGCTATTTTCTTCAGGCCCGGCTTCATCGAGTCCATCCAGGAAGATAAAAGCAGCTGGGCACTGCGATACGAGGATGCGAATCAGGTCGTGGATTTTCGAGACCTTTTCGCTCTCGGTCTGATCCTCGTAGAGCACCGACAACGCCTCAGAGTCAACGCCCCCTTGGTTCGCAACAACGTAGTCAAGTAGTTGCAGCGCCACCTGAGTGGCAAGTTGATACTGTGACCTTGGTTTGTCGAACGCGAGCATGAGGTAGATGACAGCCGGTTTCCGGGAATCCTGCCGAAGGCGTTCAGCGGCCAAAGAGCACAGCACGGATTTGCCGCACCCTTCAGGGCCCGTGAGCCAAAGGACTGGACTCGATGGTTCTGACTTGGCCCATCCTAGAAATCTGCCATCCTCAAGCAACCAAGTGCCAGTTCCAGGGTGGTGTCTTCTGAGGTTCCTCCGATGACTGTCATCATTGATTTCGTCGCGTCGGCGGCCAAGCCATGTTCGTATCTTCTGGATCTGTGTTGACTGGTCGATAATGCGCACTCTGCCCTGTTGAATGCACTCCAGCAATCGCTGGTAGTTGACAGTGCCCTTTGAGACCTGAGATATTGTACGATGATTGACATCTTCCAGCCCAAAGTGGTCTTCGTGGGCCCGGCTAGAAGCGCTCGGCTGGGAAACAGCAGTCAGTCCATAGATTCAATCGGAATCCGCATGCTTTCATGTTACTCACATCTGATGCTGCCAGTGACGTTTCCGTGTCTGAGTATATGTACGTTATGTTGAAACGGGGCGCGATCTCCTCGAAGATATTTTGCGAACTTTCCAGAGCCGTTGACCAAACCTTCCATCGACCGATGCTTTTGGCGCTGTCCGATCCATGTGACATCTGTTTCCAGACATCCTGACTCAGGTTCATCCTTGGAGTATCAAGGAATAAAACATGCTTCGTCTTTCTCATAATTCCAGTGAACTGCCCCTGGTCCAGGTGCGAGATACAGAGCGCCTTGCATCAAGTCAGTTACCTACCAACCGCAAACAGACGGAGTTGCCACATCAAGCACTTACGCTTTTTACAACGATACCACCTGTACCGTGTCCGACGAAAGTAAGAGGCACCTATTTTCGCGGCGAAAGGCTTAGCTTTTGCTTCCTTTACCCAGAAGGATGCGCAATCGGTCCATCATACCTTGTCCAGCCTCCGAGCAGTTCTCAAGGCAAAACACAAATCTCTTCCCTGCTTCAGCAGAAGCCCGCCTTCATAAAGACCATCCGATCTGACGTTGAGCTGTGTGTGCTCGTATCCGAAAGCAAAGATGCGCGCGGTTCCTAGATCCAGTGATAGATGCTCTGCGGGCCAGCGCACCCCGTCCTTGTCTTGCCAGTCTGACACTGAGCCATGATGCAGACCATGGACGAAAACCACACTGTTCGTAGCGGTCAGCTCAGCTCATGAAAGAGATTCGCTGGTTAGGGGATATTACATACTCGTGCTCGTGCTTGGGCGGCCGCGTCCCGTCCGGCGGCCAAATGACTTTGAGTCCGACGAAATCGCTGGCCATTTTGGACGTAGGAGGTGCGAAATTGAATCCCTCGCCGTTGCGTCAATTACAGAAACTTGGTGGGAGTGATATGCAGTTGCATCATTGCCAACGATGTTTGAGCAGTTTTGAAAGATCGTTGGCACACGGACAACAGTTCTGAAATGAGGGGCAAAATGACCGCAGAGGCCGCCTGGCGACACCCGACCACTGTCCCGAGCAGGGATCTCAACAAGTTGCTCTGCCGGTCTAGGCAACAAGGGTCTCAGCTAGGGACTTGTTACGCTACGCCTTTGCCACTGTCATAGAAAATCACCAGGCAGCAGCCCTAAGGATCAGCTCAGGTCGTACCAGACGTGTCAGCTTACGACAGGGGTTGGCGCAGCTCTGCCTCATTGGCGGGGACGGGTGTGTTGGCGGTGCATGCAGGCTCACTGCCGCTGCAAGGGCCCACTGAGGCGTGTTCGTTTGGGCGTTTTCGAAGTGTGCAGTCTAGCCAGCTTCACATCTTCTTCAACAGTGTGGTACTCTTCTCTGAACTCCTCCAACTCTGGATCGTACGGCCAACCCCATCACACGACTTGAAAATATGGCCAGCATCAAGGACCCCGAGGAGTTGGCCCTGCTGTCAAAGCAGAGGACCACCGGCGGTCCTCACAACGTGTTCGACGCGTCTCAATTCAAGCTCATGGTCGAGCAAGATGTCTCCCAGGAAGTCATTCAGAGACTTCAAGATGAGTTTGGGCACGATATGGCCGGTGGTAAGAAGCTCGGAGAGACTGAGGACCTTGCGTTCATGCGGCGCTGACACTGGCTCGCGCTAGCAATCGACAAGTTTCGTGACATGGACAGCAAGTCATCGAAATTGTCCCTTTCCGATGCTGATGGGAGCAAGGAAAGGACCGACGATATGGGGACTGAAGACAATACGCAAGCAGATCCTCTGGGACGCAAGGAATTTGTGGTTAGAGATCGATAGTGAGTCCTGGGCACCTATTTTGACGGCTCGCTGACTGACTGCCCATTTCTCAGCTGGGACAAGTAAGTTGGGCGCCCATCATCATGAAAGCCATTTTTCCAGTGGTTTTAAGTCACGTCTTGATTTCCCTGATGGTCAGGTACTAATCAGTCCCGCGTCCAGATTCAAGCGCCAATTCGTCATTCAGAAGCCGACCAAGTCGAAAGGCGAGTCCAAGAAGTACAAAAAGTGTGTCATCTTTGTGCGAAGAGACTACTCAGAGGACATGACGAGCTTCACGACAGCTCTGGTCATCTCGGGCACGGTACTTCGCAACGCTTTGCGGAACATCTTTAGAGGTGCAGACGGCTTTGGGCTGACGGAGGTCGAGTCTACGGAGGCAAGTGTTGTCCTGCTGAAGACACCATTCTAACATGGATTCAATGTCGAAGGCTTTCCTGCTCACATTTTCTCAGGTTGCACCAAAGTACTTGTTCTGGGCGCGCCCTGAACTCGAGATGCTTGCCGAGCACTATCAGAGTGTCGAAGACAAGAAGGCGTCGTTCGAGATCAGCGCTGCCTTGAACTTTGTCAAAACCGAATACGAGGAGATGATCTCAGTTCTGCCCTCGCTTGTACCCCACTCCATCACCTTCGACTATCTCTGGGCTTTGTTGCCCCCCGACTGCTTGGTAGTGGGAAAGAATGCGCTCGACTTCAGTAGCATTTACAGCGTACGCAGTCATGCTGTCCAGCGGATGCAGGATGGCGTATATCTCGTCATGAGCGCTGAGAACATCATATGGGACGGTACCAAGGCCGGGACCGTCCGGCAGACGCTTCGAATTCCGCTTTTTGCTGGACTGAAGCCGATTCAGGATCTACCATACGTCCCTCTGAAGTATCACCCGCAGCGCGATGCTGTCATGGAATACCTTCTGCAACGAAGCGCAAAGGCTCTCGACTTTTGGAAGCCGCAGTTCAAGCATCAGGAGCATCATGGAACGGGCCTGGCCGAGGTCTTTGACAAGGTGGAGCCGTACCCAGTAAGTCGATGACTGAACAAAACGCAAGTAACTACCTAGGAATAATTCTCTGACTGAGATCCAGTTCAGTGGGCGGGTCGTCGTTGACCCCAAGATGATGCGGCAAATGCAACCTGCGAACAAAGTCATGCCGAGAGTCAGGGACATCAGTGACCTCCGCAAAGCCTCCAGGACTTGTCTGTCAGACTTGACCGACGATCAGCAGGTACATCATCTCGGTTGAGCTTTCTGGAAGTAAGGCAGTTGCTGATTTCTTCTAGAAGCCGCAGGTTCTGGAGCAGCTGCTCAAAGATGCCAACAAATCTCTCGCTGATGACAGTGGAGAGTTGAAAGCAGCAGCAGACGCGGAGTTCAACCAGTATTTCTCATCCGACGAAGATAGTGATGGTGACATGACGCCGTCCTCGTCATCTTCGCCAAGAAATCGCAACGCCTCGACTAGTAAGGAAGTGAAATTGTCTAAAGAGCAGATGCTGCTAGTATCAGGACTTCTGTATGGCTATAGTCTTCGAGAGGGGACTTGGGGTACGTCACGGCTGAGAGTGTCAGGCGTTGTTGAACGATGCTAACGATCGCACAGGAGCCTTTGCCGTGGACCGAGTCAGCCCCATCACATGGAACAGGTAAGTGGCTTCAACATCCCGGTTCTCATCAAATATCTGCGCCTCATTCTCAAATCCCGTGGTATCTGCATACTACTACCGAGGCTAACGCACTTTATGCAGCACAATCTTCGACTCTCTCGTCATGGAGAAGACATTAAAGGATGTGATCTATAAGCTCGTCGTCGCCCACGGCCTCGGAGCCTCGAAATTCGACGACTTTGTAAAAGGCAAAGGCAAAGGCCTCATCGGGCTGCTCTTCGGCCCGCCCGGCTCGGGGAAGACCCTGACAGCCGAGGCGATCGCGGAGACCGCCAAGATGCCCCTCTACGCCGTGTCCAGCGGCGCTCTCGGCCACGAGGCCGCGCAGATTCACACACGTCTGTCGGGGATTCTCAAGCTGGCCAGCCACTGGAAGGCCGTGCTGCTGCTCGACGAGGCCGACGTCTTCCTGGCTCAGCGAAACATCACGGATATTGAGCGGAACGCCATCGTGTCCGTCTTTCTGCGGGAGCTCGAGTACTATCAGGGCATCTTGCTCTTGACGACGAATCAGGCCGAAGTCATTGACGAGGCTTTTCAGAGTAAGTGGGTTCGGTTGCCGACGGGTGGCGTTTACTGAGCTGGGTCTTCCTCTTCAGGTCGAATTCATCTCTCGCTCCAATATCCGAGTCTCGATGCGGCTGCTCGGCTCAAGATCTGGGACAACTTCGTGGCAAACGCGCGTCGGTCCAAGGGCGTCAAGGTGGAAATTGATGAGAAAAGCCTCCGAAGTTTGGCAGACCTGCCATTGAATGGCCGACAGGTATGATGCACCCAGTGCTAATTATTTCCATTTTGTATTCGCACGACGGAGCTAACAGTTGCATCAAGATCAAAAACACCGTCAGCATCGCAGTTAAGATTGCCACCACCAGCGAGGGCCATGTCATCACCGCCGAGACTCTGAAAGATACAGTAAGGCTACTGCAGGCCTCCGAGTTCTCGCACAAGGCCAGCTCAAAGATGTGGGCCCAAGGAGACGATCCAGGGGGTGGTCTTTCGCAGAAAACGACGACGGGCGAGGACAAGGTATCGCTAGTAGACACAACACGTGCGCCAGCTCAGCCTGTGGGATATCAACCATTCTTCTTGATGCTTGTTGTTTTCGTGGCTGTTATGGTTGGGGGCCGTCTTCCAAATATTTTTACCGGAAGATGAAGATGAAGTACTTGATAACCGACGTGCCAGAATTGGGATGAAGGGAAAATAACGGCATCTGGTCATGAGAGATGGAGCAAAATGCTGTGGCGCCTGACTCATGAATGCACGTTTGCTTGACTAAGAAGAGACTGAATGAAGGCTTGTATTCCCTGTCTCTTACTAGATATCTGGCTACAATTTATTCCATTTCTGCCTTTAAATGGGACAATGGTGATCACCGAAGTGCGCGTGTCGGAGCCAGCCGGCTGTGCGACACGCTGCAGGTTTCTGCAAATGCCGCCCGGCTCCAACAGCTGTGAGAAGTAAGTGCTTGTAGACCTTCCGGTTCAGGCCGCCCGTGCAGTCCTCGAGCCCGGCCATCCAAATGTCGAAGGCGGCCCCAGACCGCTACTCAAGCTTGTCGCAGCTCTCAGTTGAGTCGTAACAGTTAATCATGAACTTGTCAGGCCAGAGGCTCCAGAATCCTTAATGCGGGGAGAAGCAAGGCATACGAAGACTGGCAAGAGATTCAACAACACTTGCGTTGGCTTAGCTAAAACCCTGCTTGATGCATTTGGAACGGCGTCTAGGCTAGGGTGTCTTCTTCGTTCAATGTTAGGATACCGTGTGGCTTGCAACACGTTGGCTTGGCAGGTAGGTATCGGCACCTTCGACAAACCCTGCGTATCGGGATTCAGCTGGAATCTGCCAGCGTAAAGCCTCAAATATCAATCGAAATGGAGGCAGATAGGGGGCCAATAGACGTCGCTCTCTCCTCTTCCTTTCGCTGCATCTCAAGTTTGAAGCCTCAATTGGCTCGCTTGGCGGGCCAACCAGAAGTCGTCGCTCGGAAGGCCCCGGGGCCTGTGGGGCCTTCTATTCGGAGCCCGCTCCGAATAGCAACTTAGTCATCTACAACCAAACAATACGAATAAAGGCATCTTTTACCCCGAAACCGCTTTATACAGCAATCCCACCACCTGATGAGAAATCAACAAACACATTCGACGATAGAATTACCATAATGGGTCTTTCGTGCTGCGGCGCGAGGAGTGCGAACGTGAGGGCAAGCGGCCGCCGCAGCAAACGGTTGATTCCGGGCAGGCGAGTGACCGGACGCGCCTGCAGGTCGTTACAACGACCAGCATCCGGTGAGACGACAAGGGAGCGCAGGTTAGGCAACGGTACCGCTAGGCCGGCCAGCTCCGGGAGCAGCCGCACCCTGTCCTTGTCCCTGGGGCGCGAGAGGAACTGCAGTCTCACATCCCCGAAGATCAGGAGCTCGCAACGCAGCTCGAGCGACCGTATCTGGGCCAGACGGTGCGGGAGGAACACGCGCCGGTCGTCGTTCGGGGGCCAGAACCGCGCGTCCAGCAGGTCCCAGCTCTGGATGAAATACGTGCTGGTGACATAGAGCACCTCAACGCCCTCTACGTAGGCCTGCCGGCACGCGCGCAGCCAGCCCAGGGCGCCGACCGCACAGTCGCAGGTGCCCCTCTCTGGGGAGTTCCATGCCGTCGATGGCGGGTCCTCGCGGCCACAGCTTGCACCTGGCCTCGCCCTGGAGGCAGCCGTTGCGGTGCGGCCAGAATCGGATCGGCGCCGCGGGCTCTGATGCGGCAGTCTACGGGCGACAGGCGGTGGCACAAGCAGCTGTACCAGCGCCACTCCCACTCCTATTCCGGCGCCGTCTTGGTCTTGGTGTTATGACCCTCACACAGCGTAACCGTCGCCGACGTCTCGTCCGGGGCGGCCAGGGTCGCGACAAAACGAGACCAGCTGAGGGGTGCCGCCCCAAGACCGTTTTCGTACACGGCGCCGGAGGCCGTGCGGGGCCGTGCGGGGCCGGCAGGAGGTCCAGGTGGAACGTGCGCTTGCCGCAGGTGGTCATGGCACGCGCCGGCGCAGCTCCGGTGACAGACGGGCGAAGGTGCCAAGCGTATCAACAAGACTGTTGGCTGCAAAGATTGGTAGCTCTGAAAAATCTGTTTCCTGGTCGCTGTGCCTCTGCCTCCGGCCTCCAACTGCGTCTGGCAAGCGGCGCACCCCATTTTGCCCATTGGTGGAATTTGATTGAGAGCTCTTGATTGATTCTTGGGTATGTATGCGGCGTGATGAAAACGTATGATCTGTGGATGCTGGGTCTGAGTCAGGGAGATGCTTCATGTAGCCAAGACGGGGACGAGGGGTCTTGACACATAGAGACCGGTCGAGAACTGGGCATAAACTGCCAAATGTAACATCTAGTTCATCTCCAACGGTTCAGACTGATTGTCTTGTTGGTTCGCCACGAGACTGCATGAACAAAAGGGTACATGTATGCCTCAATAGGCAGCTCACAAGACGTGGCTCTACCCCCATGTTCCAACACCATTTCTAGGCGGGGCCCCTACCGGCCAAGACATACCGTATTGGGCATTGAACCAGCCCTGCTGTTGGGGCGGCCCGAACCAACACGGATCACGGTTCAGGACAACCACTGCGCCACATTGCTTGACCAGTTGCTCAACCATATCTCCACAGGCTTATTAAGTGAAAGTTGCTTGACTATCAGAGAGTCTGGGAGCGTGTTTGATGTCAATCTACTTGTTTGTGAGGCTGCGATCATGGTCTCTGTGGCAAGTAAGGATGCTGGACAACAGGTCCAATACGAACTATCATGATCACACAGCACTCGTTCAATCTCCTCATGTCCAAATATCATCATCACACAACATTCATTCAATCTCCTCATGTCCAAAAACTCCACCCATTACCCACAATGCCATGCTCTCTGTGTGACACCGTCTCAATGGGCACTTCCGCCGAGCTGTGCCCTGCACTCGCAACATACCATGAGTCGATGGTCGGCGGTACGGGAAATGAGTCGAGCTGTGCCTCACTCCACAGAACTTCCCAATCTATCAACTCCTGCGAGGGCTTCTCTCGGACTGACATGCCGCATGGCTCTGCGACCTTGAGGCAGCAGAATCCGCGGTCGGATAGCAAAATGAAAATTTGCCGTTCTTATAAGTTATCTGGTTCCCAAAATCTTCTCTCTGTCGCCTTTGACAACCGTTCATCGTTATTCTGATCCGTTTACTTTTGAGCTCCATCCAAAATGAAGCCCGGACTTCTTTTTTTGGCCTTTACCAGCGCATGTCGCGTTCAGGCTGCGGCAGTGTTTGCCCATTTCATGGTCAGCCGACACCATCGCTTGTCTTTGCTTGAGAGGCTCCCTTACTGACAGGCATTTACGTGGGCAACACAGCTGAGTACACGGACAGCACCTGGCGTACGGACATTCGGCTTGCCAAGGAGGCTCATATTGATGCATTTGCGCTCAACATGGCCTACAAGGAATCCATGAATGAGCAGTCCCTTGAGAGGGCTTTCAACGCTGCCAGAGACGAAGGCTTCAAGCTATTTTTCTCCTTTGATTACGCTGGTCGGGGCTCTTGGCCTAAGGAGACTGTCATCAGCTATTTGAAGAAATACGCAAGCTCAAACGAGTACTTCAAGCATACCGACGGCAAGCCCCTAGTCTCCACGTTTGAAGGACCAGGCAGCGCGGAAGACTGGATCGACATCAAGAAGCAAGTCAACTGCTTCTTTATGCCCGACTGGTCATCTAAGGGCGCGAAGCCAGCTTTGGAGCTTGCAGGCGGCATTGCTGACGGTCTTTTCAACTGGGCTGCATGGCCCTGGGGCCCTCAGGATATGGACACTTATGTTGATGCCTCTTATATCGATTACCTTGATGGGAGGCCTTATATGATGCCTGTGTCCCCCTGGTTTTATACTAATATGCCGGGATATAATAAGAACTGGGTATGGCGTGGCGACGATATGTGGCATGACCGGTGGCTCCAGGTCATCTTCAACAGACCAGAGTAAGTTCTAAAGCTTATTTTTCGGACTGTATTTGATACTGACATTCTAATGCTAGGTATGTTCAGATTATTTCTTGGAACGACTATGGCGAGTCACACCACATTGGACCTCTTTACAGCCATGCTATGGAGGCGTTCGATGTCGGTAAGGCTCCCTTCAACTATGCCAACGACAGACCTCACGATGGTTGGCGATTGACGTTGCCTTTCTGGATTGATTACTATAAGACCGGAAAAGCTACTGTCACTCAAGAAGGTCTTATTGCGTGGTATCGGACCAGCCCATCCAATGCTTGCGCAGATGGCGGCACTGTCGGTAACACGGCAAGCCAACTGCAGCTGGAATGGGCGCCACAAGTCGTCATGCTCGACAAGATCTTTTTCTCGGCTATTCTTGGATCAGCAGCTGAAGTTACCGTCACGGTGGGTGGTAAGACCTTCACTCCGGAATGGTCTTCGATCCCCGATGGCGGCGTTGGTGTCTATCACGGCAGTGTTGTCCTGCTAAGTGAGACTGGCGACGTGAGCGTTCAAATTTTCAGACGCGGTCGCATCCTTGCGAGGATCAGCGACGGCCCTGCCTTCAGCGCCGCGACTTGTTCCAACGGCCTCACCAACTGGAACCCTTGGGTTGGGAGCGCCGTTATCCCCGGGTCCGTATCGGCCACAGTACCCCGCTCACGCGAGGAACAGGCCTGTGTGAAGGGAACTGGCGCCAAGGGCTTCAGAGAGCTATGCGAGTTCAACTGCAAGTACGACTACTGTCCAGTCTCATCCTGCGTTTGCCAGGCCTTGGGCTCTGCCAACAAGAAGCCGACCGCTTTGGAGATCGACGGTTATCCTGCTAAGGGCAGGAGCGAGAACTATTCCGGGCTCTGCTCATCGGCTTGCAACCTGGGATATTGCCCCGAGGAGTACTGTTCAAAAACTGTACAGCCACTCATTGTTCCGACTGTTTCCGAGTTCCTCCCACCAGCCTGTAGAGCAGGAACCAGCCGCCCGGGTTATGAAAGCCTCGAAGGATTGTGCTCCTACGCTTGCAACTTCGGCTTCTGCCCGATTCACGTTTGTCAGTGTACCGCAACTGGCGGGTTGATACAACCACCAGCACAGAAGGACGGCTACGGTGGCAGACCGGTCGGAGACATTAACGATGAGAAGCTGTGCGACTTTGCGTGCTCTCGCGATTGGTGCCCTCCGGACGCTTGTAATCAAGTCTCGCCAAACCCTCCGCCAATTCCTGATGACGACACGTGCAACTCGAAGGACATCACATTCAAGCGTGAGACAATGAGGACAGGCACCCATTATCCCATTGCTTTGCTTGACACTGGTGCGGTGAGCTTGACGGAGAACCAGTACATCACCATCGTCAATTTGACACCTTATCGCTTCAAGTACCTCAAGGACAGCTCCAACTGGTACCAAATTCGGGCAGACTTCGATGACATCCCACCTGGACACGCCCGTCAGTGTGTTATGGAATACGCCACGGAAGGGAGCGTCAGAGTTGACGATAAGGGCGAAGCGTACTTCGAGGTCGAGAATACCAATCGTAAGTTCAACATCAAGGCAAGGACTCGTATCCCGCACCAATACTATCGGCGTACCATCGTGGATCTTAGCGGCTGGGGACTCGGCATGAGGGAGTACGAGGATCCGGACAAAGAAGCCTCTGTTACTTTCGTCATTACAGGCAGCGAGACGTATGGCTACCACCACTCTCTGACCTGGGCCAGTACGAAGGACAACTGGATGAGCTCGATGCGCGAGGTGATTAAGGACAGGAAGTTCAAGCATGTGGTCATGCCTGGCACACATGATTCCGGCATGACGAAGATTGGACAGTACATGTGGGGAGGTGAGTGATGAGAGTTGACTTGTGGTGCATCATCCTGCTAATCGTTGCTTCGATGATTTAGGCAACGACAGAAACACCCAGACGCAGGGCGTCAGTATCTATACGCAGCTTCGAGCTGGTGCTCGGTGGTTCGATCTCAGGCCCGCCATCGTGGATTCCTCTTCAAAGTTTCACATTTTCCACGTGCCCGATATCTGGGCTGATGTTATTGCCGGCGCTTCGGGTGCATCTCTTGGAGAGGTTGTTGATGATGTGAACAAGTGAGTAGCGCCTTCATCTTACCACGGGATTGAAAACCAGTGTCTCATATCTGCACCGTGGCGGCGGTTTGCTAATGTTCGATCCAGATTTACGACAGAGAGCCCAGGGGAAGTTATCGTTCTCTGGTTGGGCAACATTGTGCATTTCAAAATCGCATCTGGTGGTCAGAAGCTCAACCAGAAGCAGACGGATTTGCTCTTCGCGGAACTTGAGAAGATCAACAACAGATGCCCTGATCTCAACGG
Source organism: Colletotrichum tropicicola (assembly GCA_025962755.1). Classification (NCBI taxonomy): domain Eukaryota; kingdom Fungi; phylum Ascomycota; class Sordariomycetes; order Glomerellales; family Glomerellaceae; genus Colletotrichum; species Colletotrichum tropicicola. The sequence continues at coordinate 47,010 of JAOWMA010000071.1, forward strand.
AGACGTGGCATTTGGTGAGAGGAGGATGGAAGACTTTCTATCTGAGAATAATGGCAACGGGTGTGTTCTGATTATGGTTGATCATACAGTGGCAGAGGGGGTTACGGGAGACAGACCTTCCGAGGGGATCTACAGAGGGCGTGAAAACTTGCTCATCCACAATGAGTGGTCAGACGCAAAGGACACCAAATACCTCATCAACTCTCAGGTGGAACGCTTCAACCAGGCTGATCGAGAGCGTGGAATACCCGAAGGCGACCGTCTGAGCGTGGCTCAATTCCAACTCACGCCCGAATTTGTCATCAGCAGCAAATATGGATTGGAAGCGATGGGTGTCCTCATGGCCAATCCGGCGCTGTACTGGGGGGGTGTGGCTGGCATGAGCCCAAGTTACTACCCAAGCGTTCTGATGCAGGATTACTTTGGTGTGCGATTGATCGGGGAGCACGGCTGGGACTCGCTCGGTGCAGAGGCGAAGGTGCTGGCCATGGGACTCAACCTATACATGGCCAGCGAGAACTGCAGAGTCAGTCCAAGAAAACACCCGCTGCACAAGAAGTCATCGAAGCGACTTCCTGCGCCCTGGAACGGAGTCATCTTTGCAAATGGCACGGTCATGGACACCCGGCCGACGCACTACGACCCATGGCATGTCTCGGTTTTGAGGGCTGGAACGGTGTTCGGCAACGGGACGGTTCTCACCAAGAACATCACTAACCCATTCAGCTGATGGTGTAATCCAAGCCTTCAATGTTGATGCGTTCGCTCGAATTCCCAACGAGCGTTATAATTAGTGGTCAATAAACCCGAGTCTCAACCTTATGTCAATAATCGTCGATGGTCTCTTGTTACCTTAGAGTGTCTGTCGAACAGGGCTGCTTTAACAAATGGTGCACTGAAGATGCTGATGGCTGTTCCCGCCGAGCCTTCGGCAGCAAGCTAGACCCCTACCCATCCCTCTTCCTAGGCGCTCTTGCCACAGCGAGTGATCCATGATCCATCGAATGGGGTGGGGTCCAATCCCTACCTCAGTCAACCAAGAATGATTGGAGACTTGCAGGCAAATTTGCATGCAACCAACATGATCCAGAGTTTGGTCCGCGACTGCTGTGCCGCCACAGCAATTCAGAGGCCAACCCTGGTCTCGTATTAGGGCAAGAATAGCCAAGACTTCACCGTCCTCTTTCGGCATACGTCCGTCCCCAGTTCCAACACCCATGCTGGTGCATTTCAGCGGGCTGTCATTTGACCCAGTTACTTTATCCGCCCCTGCATTGGAGCCGTGAATTCGCATACAGACAGCATGCTCTGACCAACCAAATACTTAACCCCAAGAAGGTCCGGGCCAGAGGAGCCGACCATCATCCTCTTCCAACTTACATTCGCCTCCGTTGGGGTTTCGTTGAGGCTTGGAGGCACTTGAGGCCTCCTCTACTAGGAATGATGGCGACCAGAACAACAGAAGTCCCCGCACTCACAACGCCTTTTGTTCCCGGGCCCGAATGCGAGCCCGATTCAATCAACGATGTAATAATATCCTACGGTCTTTCTTACGCCGCCTCTACCACCATGAGGACTCCCGAGTATGTCCTTGTTGCGAACCCAGAAAAAACAGCCTTTGCAGCCTGCCAGCCATCTGGCTGGAAGGGAAACAGCCAGTCGAGTACGCTTGTCTTCAGCCCCGCCGTATGTCCTGAACGCTGGCGCATGCTTGGCATCACTGCGCGTGAGGAGGTTGTTTCTGGCTCATTGACGAGGACCATCACAGCGGCGCACTGCTGCGAGACGTGAGTCATCTCGTGCTTCTTTGCCCCTCTCCAGTCGTTCAGGGGGCTCAAACCTAATGCGAACTTCAGTAGAGAGAGTCTTAGGTCTGGCTTGGTAGGTCTGGGGGTCGAATACTTTGCGTCTTACCCAGCTTGCGTTGGACAATTGCACTATTTCGAGAATAAGACATTTTACGGCCCATTACATGGAACAGGTGTCGTCGCAACGTTCTCGGAGGGAACGACCGTGCGGCCGGCATGGCGCATCTCATGGGAGGAAACCGATCGAACAACGCTGACGCCCGCGCCGCCAACTCTAACAGCAGGTCAGTCGGCAGAATATTGGCATCCTGGTGAACCACTGCCGTCACCTCCCTGTGACGGCTGTACTATCTATGATTCATCGTTATCTAAAGCGCTAATCGCTTATATTGCCGTGCCGGTGGGCGTTGCTGTTTTAGTTATTGTTGGTGTCATCATCTGCTGCGTGAGAAAGGCACACAAGAAGGAAAGGGAGAAGAAAGCCGCCGTGGATCAAAACATTGCAGTGGGGAGGGGTTGAGCATTCACGGGCCGTCATTCTCAAAAACTCACTGAATCCCTGTATTAAAAGCTATTCTTAGTGCTAAGGGTTGTTAAGCTGTAAAATCATCCTACGGTTCCAGGCTTTCGAATCCTGGGAGGATGAATTGCTAGGTGAAATGTATAGAACGTGCTGACGTACCTCATCGCCCGCCGGACGCGGCTGCTCTTTGTTGGCGGTTCAGATCTTGCGCTGGAGATCTTCCTATTTTCTCATTGTTTAAATTATGGTCGCTCTGCCACGTTCCTTCTGTTCCTTAGCAATTACTGAGCTCTTCTGGGTAGACTAAGTTTGGGAGATGCTGGTACGGTGTTGATGTATTTTTAAAGGTGTGGTGAGCCGTAACCAGCGACCCTGCACGTAACAATGATTTTGGACATTTGAAGAAGAACATGAACCAACCCTATGATATTGGAGTAGAGACAGGTCATCTTTTTGGCGCCAGCGCCCTCTCGAAGAGATAGACTTGGAAAATCACGCTATCTCATCCCTCATTCTCCAGGAAAAGCTCAAGTCCAGTTAGTAAGTCCGCTTCAAAACAGCCATAGTTGGCGGTCAATTGAAATCACCGAAGGGTGTGGGAGGCGGCTGTGCAGCCTGCCGCGAGGTTGCACAACGCCACCTTGCGACCCCTCACCTGGCTGACTGCTCTCCGTGAGTTGGGCATCTCTCAAACAATGCACGAGACCCAGAACTTCCCCCCATTCTCCTCATCACGATTTGAGTCACATTGTCCTTCGCGGTATTGAGCGGAGACATCAAAATCTTTTTGGTACCAAGCCAGCGGGAGAGACTCCCGGGGGCCTGTACCAACTTGACAACCATGTCGGCCACAACCAATCCATCCCCTTGGCTCGAAGATGCCTTCAAATCGGCCAAGGAGAACTTCTTGAAAAGCCTCAAGAATCCCGGGAGCTACGACTTTTCGCGTTTTCAGTCCATCGAGGACGTCTACGATGCGACAGACGCCATCCAGAAGCAGCAGGCCCGAACCAAAACACTTCGGGGATTGAAAAAGCTAGAACCGTTCATCAATGGTCTCAAGGAATATGCCGCTGTCGTGGAAGTTTTCGTCCAAGCAAAGGCTGATATTCTGAGCCTCATCTGGGTGAGCAGCTATGTGCCCCGATAGTGTACCTGAGACTCGATAAGCTGACATTGGCGACATACTCCCAGGGCCCGCTCAAGCTTCTTCTTCAGGTAGAAATTCCGAATTATAGTTTGATCTTCTGAGTCCTCTCGTCATCTGACAATGCGTATATTTGGCCAGCTCTGTCATCACTCTCTTCGAGAAAGTTGTCAAAGTACTGGCCGAAATTGGCAACACTCTGCCGGTGTTCCAGAAATATGTCGAGCTGTTCGAAGACAACGAGCAGGTCAGGCGTGTTCTCTCCCTTTTCTACGGGGACATACTGGAGTTCTACTCGATTATACTGAATTTTCTCGCGCATCGGAGTAAGTCTGTGTCAGTGCCTTGGAGAGATTGGGGGTCATGATCGAAACTAATTCCTCCTGCTGGCAGAACGCAACACTTTCATTGAATCGTTCTGGCCCAACATTCGTGGTAAAATCTCAGTTGTGCAAGAGAACATCAACCAACACAAGATACTGATGACAAGCCACGTCACTTTGGAACACATCCTTCAAGCAAGCCAAGCTCGTAAGCGTGCAGTCGAAGAGTACGACAAGGCACAGGAGTTTCGTGACAACCAGACCTTCACAAACCTCTTGGCACAGTTTCAACCCCAGCTATATGATTGCAGACTAGCGGAAATTCTACAGCAGAATTCCATCAACTCTGGCTCATGGCTTGAGAAGAATTCCCATTTCAAAAAGTGGCTTAATCCACATGACGCCTCGACTCGATGCATTTGGCTGCACGGGATCCCTGGATCAGGTGAGAATTTTCCGACTTTTCACGGAATGCGCGGTGTTCTAACCTCATGTTGTTCAGGGAAAACCTTTCTTGCGGCAAACATTGTCAAAGGATTGCAGGCCAATCAATATCAAGCTCCTTTTGTTTTCTTGACGCACGAAAACCAAGCTTCTGGGGGCGTAATCCCAGTCTTTCTGTCCTTGATCTTCCAAACACTAAACATGGACGCTTTGGGAAGATCGATTCTCTTTCAGAGGGTTGATTCAGAGGAAAGAAAGCTTGCTAATGACCCTGACTACGCCAAAACATTGTTTGTGGACATTCTGGCAAACACCGGACCGACATTCATCGTCGTTGACGGCCTCGACGAGCTGGAGGAAAGATTCAGAGTGCCTCTACTGTCTGCATTGTTGGCTGTTCTTGACAAGTGTCCTCAGGTCAAACTCCTGCTTAGTAGCCGCCAAGAACGAGACATTGAAAACCGAATGAAAGACGCATGTGTGGCCCTCAGGGTTGATCATCACAATGCACAAGAAATTCAGCAATATGCTGATAAGGAGTCGCTCGACTGGGTTTCGGAGTTGGAAAGTTATGGAGCCGACGAGGAGGTGTGTAGGGCGGCCAGGGAAGCAGTGGACCTTGTCGTGAAGAAGTCTCAAGGTAAGTATGAGTGAACGAACAATCAAGAAGGTGGGACAGCCACATACTAAACTGTTACTAGGAATGTTTCTTTATACCAAGCTCGTGCTTGGTGTTCTCAAATACCAGGGAACATCGTATGACATTCGCAACGAAATCGAAAATCTGCCAGACGGGCTGGATCAAGCGTAAGGCCATGAATATCGCATTCCAGGTTACGTCTGAGTCGCTTTGCTGATAATAGCACAGATATGGAAGAATTCACTCCCGAATCACTGAGAGAATGCCAAAGCCCATCCAATTGACAATCAGAAAACTTCTCCAGTGGATCACCTGTGCTCGCAGGCCTATGCGTGTAGAGGAGCTTTTGCAAATTCTGGTGATTGATTCAGGGGCTACGGACTTTAAAAGAGGCCAAAAAGAGTTTCGCGACATTCAGAAATTGTGCGGCCCGATCATCGAAGACATTGACGGCGTCATTCATTTCGTACATTTCTCAGCTAAGGAGTAAGATTTGGGTCCCCAACAAGCGCATTTTAAGTGAGACTGACCGTTGAATAGATACTTACTTGGGGATCAAGGCAAAAGCTTCCTGAACTTACCAGACGCACATGCAAGTGCGGCACTGACGTGCTCGACCTACCTTTCTTTTGCGTCGTTGGATACCCTTTTCGATGATGCGGAAGATCCAGTCATGTCCGTGGAGCTTACCGATGGTACAACCAGCGGGAAGTTTGTCCTCCTTGAGTACGCGATCTTGGAGTGGCTCGAGCACGTAAGAATCTGTGACTCGCAAAAGGTGCAGCCAGACGTAGCGGAACTCTCCACGGCACTTGACCGATTGTTCACGATTCGGAAACTCGTTGAAGAGTCAAGTTTGAGCGATCAAAGATCACTCAACACAACTAGTCCCGCAAGCTTTCGATTATTCCCAACTTTGAAGGAAGGTCTATCAAGGGCCTACATGGACTGGGGAAGAGCTCGTTATGGAGTCAGTAATACTACGAGTGAGTTTGAGAACGGCTGTTTATGCACTCTGACTAACATTTACATAAGATAACTCGTTACCAAATGGAGTGGAGAAGCTTCTCCTCGCCCTGACAAGATTCAGACGGCATCTAGAGAGACTATTCTGCCCGCAACACCAGCACATTCCACAATGCGACTGTGTCACACTTCATGCCTTCTATGGTTCGAAGTCTTTCTTCTGCAAAGAAGTCTTCTGCAGCAGCTTCTATATTGGATTCGGCACTTTACGAGAGAGAAATCGACACGACAAAACCTCTCACAACCGCGAACACAAATGCACTGACAGCGAATGCATATACCACGATGTGGCTTTCAACTCAGAGGCAGGTTTAAAGTATCACATCATTATATCTCATTGTGAGCCAGAAAACTGTAGTCGAGTTGAACTTATGCAATCCAACGGTGTTGGCCAAAATGGCCTTGCTGGCGAGTCCACGCCCCTTTTGGAAGACGCCCTCATTCAGAAAGACATCGATCTTGTTCGACGCCTTCTGCCTCACTACACAGACTACGTTCGTCTTTACTATCTGACCATTCTTGCCGCGCGAGAGTCAATACCGGCGATTATGACTGAGATTGGGAGAGCCCCGAATCACCACAATAAGGCCATTTCTTACGAAGACCTATTATGCGAAGCCATCGAGACCAAGAACAGAGCAGTTGTTTCAATGTGTATATCTCAGGGTGCAGATGTACATGGACGAAGAACGAATCTTTGGGAGGAAAACCTAGTAAAGCACAAGACAAGGGATGGCCAAAAGCTCAATATGCTGGAAATAACCCCTTTCTTCCGCATCTTCAGCCTATGGGATCCAGAATTTATGGACTTCTTAGTACACGACTGCGGCGGTAATCACCCGCCCACTCCCAAAGACCCAGGAAAGATATTCTGGGCGCCTGGATTTTCCGGATCAGATACTGCTGACGCTATGAACCGTTTTGAGCAAATGCGCAAGTATGTTATATGGCCTGACGTGTTCTCCGAGGGACTACACTATGCCATTCTCTCCGATTCGATCTGCGCTCTCAAGATATGCCTGGAGAACCGTGGAAATCCAAATTACAAACCTGAGATCGATTCCGTCGCCTGCGAGGTTGCATTAGTGGAAGCAATTCGGAAAGGGACGAAGAAGGGGGCGGAAATGTCGAAACTGCTCCTCCAGCACGCAATCCATACCCAGAAGCCAAAAGGCCAATAACTGCATATGAAGCCATCAAAAAGGTCGAGCAATACTTTAAGGCTTCGTGGGATCAGATCGTGAGCCGAATTCAATCTGGTGAAGATTTGGAGGGAAACTGATATCGGGCAGTGACGGCAGCGGCAGGCATAAATTGACTTATTTGGCCCATTAAGATGGACCTTTTTTGATTAATTCCCTACCTGGTACCCGATGGAGCTTATGTCAAAGTTCTGTTTTGTATGATTGGGAGAAGTAGAAAAAGTCCAATTGTGCAACTGTTGACCATGTGTCGAGTCCAATTCTTGTCAATTTGTTTTCTAAATGTAAACAAACACCTGCCCCATTTTCCTAGCCTTGGGTGCTGTGATACAAATCCTCGGCGCTCAAACAATTTTTTCTGAACTCCTGTGGGCGAGTTAGCTGGCCCTTCGCGAGTCTGGCTCAATCATGTCACATCTCGACAAAGTAACCAATGAGTGAAGTCAGTGCATTTACCTCAACCATGTGCTGCATTGCAACACGGCGTCCGCGTCCATCGTCATTTAATGACATGGAAATTTTCTGCAATTTAATGTTTTGTCTCCTTTTTACATACTTCAAAATCAATCAGCGGAAGAACGTACTGAGTTCTTAACGTCTGAGATTAGGTAGTGTCAACTTACCTCCTCAATTGAGTCAGGTGCAGCGACGACATAGGACGTGCAAACAACTTCGCTCACTTGACCTAGCCGGTGAACACGATCAAGCGCTTGGTATTCAAGCATTGGGTTCCATCCAGGCTCGACAATATGTACCCTCGACGCCACCGTGAGGTTCAAGCTGTTCCCGCGTAGCTGCGATTAGAAATGAAAGCCCGGATCTCAAGAGGGGCCAAAGAGGCTTTACGAACCCGACACCAGCTGATCCGATAGATGCGAGGAGAACTGAGCACAATGGACTTTCCTGAAACGTTTTGATGGCTTCTCTTCGCTTGGAGAGATTTTTGCCGCCATCGAATCTAACATGACCAATGTTTTCTGTCGCGAGACCGTAGCCAATAAGATCCAACATCTTGGTCCAAGCAGAAAAAACAACACTGTAGGGGATTAGGAACACCTGCAAATTCATAGGATGATAAGTTGACAGTACCTTTTGATGGGGCTCTGATTTGTGCCAGCAGTGCTGCTCAGGTCTTTCCGAATATTTTCAAGTAACGCCGAAACCTTCGAAGATGGGCGGTAAGTACAACCGGGCGTTGCATTCAGTCGGACGGATCCATTCGTCTCTTGAACAGTCGCTGAAAACATTCCAGCATCCATATTGTCACAAATAGGACAAATTGACGTATTCGTAGATTTGTCGAGCTGACACGACGTGCAGGTCTGGTGAAGGCAAGGGGGTATCTCGTATGACTGATCATCCTCGTACTCAATGCTTTCACCGCAGGCTTCACAGCATCCCTGTTGAAGTATTGTCGTGGGTGCGAATCTTTGTGCACTTTCGAGCCACTGTTGAAGCTTTGGCGGTAATAGAGCTTGTCCATGGTTACAGATTTGTCGAAGTCTGGTAATCAAGCTGAAGGACGTCATGGTCGATCCTTCCGAGTCTATGCCAAGGACGAAGCAGCTCTTGACCAAGTCGTAGATTCTCCTTTCCTCTTCGCTTAAGGTGACGTACTTCACAACATGCTGTCGCGGTGGCAGGCTGATCTCACTGGACAACGCCTCCTTTGTTCGACGCAGGGATATTGCCCGGACAAGCAATCTCAACCTGTCCCAGCCAAATTGATGTCCCGCGCTGATTAGGTCCACGAAAGTTTGGGCGAAGCGCCTAGCCGTGTGGTAAGGTTCTGCACGCAGGAAACCAACAAGGGCGCCAAGATCCTCGATACTGTTCTGTATCGGAGTTCCTGTGACACACCAGTGGTGTCGTGCTTTGAGTCTTTGCACCGCCTCGAACGTTTTGGAGTTGCGATTTCGAACTCCATGAGCTGTGACGAGATTAGTAGTGTTTCATGACAAGGCTTCTGGCTAGGTTCTCGCAATTGTTGTGCGTACCTTCATCCAGGACCACTCTCTTCCACTCAATACGGGTCAGAATATCAGGCTTCGTTCTACCAGACTCAGTATTGAGTTCCACTCTGAGAGTTTCGTAGTTTGTTAGCACAATATCATAGTCTTGTATCGACGTATCAACTCCCCGCCGAAATGAGCCGTGGTAGACCAAAACTCTAATCGCGTTGGGGTTGAAGTGCCTATTGACAGATTTCAGCGGAAGCTTTCAGAACTTGAGCAGAAAGTGGGCCGTAACTTACATCGTGATCTGATCTTGCCAACTTGACAGAGCTGTTCCTATTAGGAAATGCATTAACGCCGTTGAGGCCGCAGGTTCTCTTACTAGATAGCGGTGCAATGACCAATGTCGGCCCTGAATAACTCCCAGGAGAGGCAGACTGATCGCCCAAAGAGCTTGCAATCAAAGACAAGACTGTCAAAGTTTTCCCGAGGCCCATTTCCTGTATAATCAAAATTAGTATTCGAACTCCCCAGAGCATGTGGTGGATAGGAGTGTACATCAGCCAGTAATCCTCCGAGGCAGAGGTTAGGTCGTCGAGGAATCTTCATGTTGGTGACATTGTTCAGGTACCTATATTGAGCCTGTTAGCAGTAAAAAACAAGTTGGTTTGGGATATTTACATCGGGTTCGCATCGGTGGAATCGGGCGTTTCAGTCCATAATGACGGAAATACCGGCTTCCGCGTTATACCCGATTCTTTTTCGATCATCATTGAAAGGGCCTTGACCTGGTGTCTTGAACATGTTAGAATATCTTGCAACATGACAGTATTATGTTGAGCGAACATACTGTTTCAGGGGTGTTCTGATCAAGGTGCTGACATCAACTCTCCTGAAGTTGGTAGGCCCAGCGGCTGACTCCAGGAGCTCCTCGACTTTTGACTTTGCCGTGCTGTTGAGATTAGATTTTGCTGCTGATTCGAAGTTCAGAACCGTTTCTTCGGCTTTGAAGTGTGACCCCGGGCGGACGAGCCATTGAGGGTTGTTGTAGGTTGTTGACTCGTCGTACGAATTTGGTTGCTGAAGAAAGTAATCGTGATCCGACAAGTGGTCGCCAATCTCGCTTCCACACTTTCCAAGGCCATAAACCAAAATGAAAACTCTGTCTGAGGGTTCCAAAGTCGCTGAAAGATGCAACTTGTGCTCTTTCTGAAGATCAGCCAAAGCTGCAGCGATTTTGCGGCCGAGGAGTCCGCAATACTCATTTGAGTCTCGGTCTCTCAGAATGATCGTGCCGATGTTGAATTCTAGCTTAACCTCTAGACTGGATCTTTTCTTCTTCTTTTCGGACTTTTTATAATGGACTCTCACATCGTCGATTGAGATCTTGACTTGACTTAGACAAAACGTTCCAACGAGTGGAAAATCAGAGAACACTTACCATTCCAAAACAGGTATCGTAAGGTGGCTGGGAACTGCCTGTTCTTGGTGTGGGCGTTGCTTCCTTTACAGCATTTGGGATAGTGAAAGAGTTCAATTTTTCTTCATGATCATCGGAAACAGCCGAGTGTTTTGCGTCCGGGTCGGAGGGGAAATGTGTCAGCCCGAGGGGAGTCGCCGAATCCAAGGGGGTCAGGTGAAAGTCGTCATGATCTGACTGCTTCCAATCTATCTCTTCCAAGACAGGCGTGGCGTTCAATGAGTTCCTCGTTGACTCGAAAGGCATTGAGTCAAAAGCCATCAAGTCAAAATTACTAGCAACGTTTTCGTCGAACTCGCCACTATTGAATAGCTCGGGCTCTGGGAAAGGAAGCTCAGCCAAAGCGTTCGCTGTGAGAAATTCAGGGTTGTTTCCAACTGGCCATTGGAAACTCTGTGAAGCCCAGGTATTGTTATAAAAGCTTGGCAGAAGATGGGAACCAGGATTGTTGATTGGCTGTTGGTGGCCGGGTGCTGTCCAGGAAAAGTCGTGAAAGGTTGACAGCAGGGCGGGACCGTTCAAGTTCGAGGTGCTTCCGCCGTCGTTGCTGAAGCCTTGGAATGACTGCGAGTAGTTGGGCATCCACAAGCCTGCGGTATCGTGGCCCTGATTGGCGGCATATCCATTCCAGTTCTCTGTTTCTTGCCCGACGACGAGTTTCTCCGGAGTGCAACTTCTCTTGGGAGACGCATCGCGTCCCTGCTGCGGCGAATTTTGAGCTGCAAAAGCCTCGCCGTAAGGCACCTCCAGATGCCTCTTCGATGGTGTTAACGGCCGCGTTTGGTAGCCGCCGGGGCCCTGGTCTCGCTGCATCTTCAACCGCGTTTAGACTGTGCTTCCCCGGCCCCACAGGCGCCGTGACATACCACATACACCTTATTACTGGGTATTCATCAAGCAAAGCCAAACAAACAAGCCGGCCCTCTTAATTTTGACTTGCTTGGCTGGGATGGAGCGCTGCTCAGAGCCTCACAACAAATAAATTCTTGTTATTCCTCCATAAAGTGAATAATAGTCTTGCTCTCCTCAGCTCTGAGATTTGAACATAGAATGAACTTGGACTACCATAGACAATGCGTGGCGGCTGCCTGCGCGCGCAACCCGTGAAGGCTCAACATACCATCAATCTTTCAGACCCCTAACAATCAAGACAATGAGACGCTGTCAAGCGGAACGAAGACGTTTCTTTCGGGGCATGCTAGAACGCGCCTCATCAAAAACTGCAAAGGTCATGATACAAAGCTCAACATGCCCACCTATCCAACAAGACCGCTCAAACACCACAGCGCCGCACGTCCAGGAGAGAATTCCAGGCTCGAAATATTGATCATCCTTCCCAAATGCCAAACGAAGCCCCTCGAAGAAACCAGACGGATCCTCCAACGGCTGAAGCTACAGCAGTTTTCAACCTGAACGAAAGTCCATTTGCCAGTTATCAAGGCCCCTCCTTCACGTTAGACAACGACCCGAGATCTCCCGTCTTGGAATGGCAGAATGCGCAAGACTCCCTCAACGGCTTTCTACTTCGCGCCCGATGACAACAGAACGCTTATATGACAACATTAATCAGGGGTGTTTTACTTGCGGTTCGATTGGAGTCTTGCGCTGGTTGATTGCGCTTGGACAGCGCTTCACAGCCCTAAGTCTTCGTCCTGCAATTGTTTCAAAAATTTGATTCAATCGTTGGAAATAGGATACTTTACAACAGACCAATTCGTTTCGACCACACTGAAAGTTTCTATTCATACATGCTACAGTTTGGACACATGCACCGAGTTGTTAGTTGATTTTGGATAGAAAACGCGATCGCTCGGACGAATAATCGAGAAAGCCCATGGGATCATCTTCGGAAGATGTCTACTTACTTGGACTAGGCCGTTGCGCTATTGACAGCAACGTGAACTTGCCACCATCTGGCGCAATTGAGAGACTGACTGTTGATCTGTTCATCACCAGTCTACGTCGAGTCCATCTTCAATTAGTCGAAAGCCTTTCATTCGCTTTCCTTATCGCGGATGCAGTCATTTCCGCAGGCATCGCCAAGCTTCACTTTCGGCCTGTCAACGGCAGCCGGTTCGTCTTGGCCTGCGGCACAACCGTCAAGCACCTGCCCAATTGGAATTTCTCGATATCAAACGCCGCCTCAGGCAGGCAGCTTTCAAGACAGAAGTCGCATGTGGCGTGCTTGGCCAAGGGAAGTGGATCAAAGGCTAGGTCGACCCGAATCCATTTATAGCCAGACACAATAGCCCCCAGAGGGTATTTTGGTGCTGTCTGACTTGCGGCTGACCCCGGTGCAACCGTCCCCGAATCCTCGTCGTACTCCTGCGAGTGATGTGACGGCGCAGAGTCGGGTCAGTGAAACACCGTCCCAATAAGCTACAGGGGCAGCTCCACTGAATTTCCCAGTTGACAAGCCCGCCAAGCGGTCGGGTGCTTTCCACACAGTCCGCAGAGGACAGACCACGCTGCGACCCGCCGGCGTCTGAACAGAGTTGTGTTTTGTGGATGGTGAGGGGAAAATCTGGGGAGACGACTTGTCAATAACGTAACAAAAACTGAGGTTAATTGAGAGGGCGGACCAGCGAGGCGATCTCGTGTCCAAAAGTTCCGCTTTCCCCAGAGAAAGCCAGAGTCGTGACCGTGGCGTGCTTCTTAGCGGTGCGGTGCGGCATTCTGGGACGCGCTATTAGTAAAGAAAATTTCCCCGCACCCCGGGCGACCGAGTCGGGCCAGTGACCAGCTACAGAAGGTGGACGGCGACCAGGGGGGCGCTGAAGGAAGGGCTCGGCTGGGTCGCCAATCGCTTGTCGACTGGGCGGTTTCCGTCGAGGCGGTGGGCCAAGGTGCCGTGATTCTCGGCCTTGCTCGGCGCATCCAATCGAGGGCCATTTCCAAGCCGATCGCACGTCTTTGCTTGCGGTCAAGCTTTCGGCCCTGAGATGCCAAAGTCTTGGGATCTGGGGGCTCTCCAACGACATGTCTTGGAAGCTGAAGACTGTTGAAGTGCTCGTTTGAAGCCGTGCTTTGCGCATCGCAGGCGCTCCGTGGGGTGCCGGGATGGTCGCGAAACTTTTGGGAGGGCCGGGCAATTGACTTTGCGCCGGACATAAGCGAATTCTGCCTTCCCAAAACACGCTTTAGGTTAGGGCGTTGGAGGCTCTTGGCGGTCAGCGGTCGTGATGAATCAGAGCCAAGAACAGCGCTCGTCTGCGTGGACGCCCGGCAAACTGCCCTCACATTCGGGGCCGATTGGCGCTGTCTAGCATGTCTTGGCCCGCGTCAATGGAAAACGCCTCGTTCAACAGTATGGCCGACGGATAGCCCGTGCCTAGCCGTAAACGACGGTGATTGTCTGAGGGAGCGGTTCGCCATTCAAGGTGGTGGCCACCGGGCACGAGATAGAGAGACACAGAATGCCAGACGCTGGCGGCGCTGATAAGCATCCAGCATCCAAGGGGCGCCAGCGCCAGTTGGGACCGAGCTCGAGTGACACATCGAGGCAGATACCCGAAGCCACGGAACGCCAGCGGCGGTTGGGGGCGGCAGGCTGGGGTGCGCGGATGGCACCACGAGCGCACAGGATGGGCCGGTTGGGCGGGCTTTTGGGCACTTTTGGGGAAGTGGTCTGCTGCTGTCGCTCAATCGGGTCGATCGTGTTGGGGCTCTTGGATCAATGAAGATATCATGACAACAGCGTGATAGCAATTGACGGCGGCTCCGAGACGGTATCAGTCGTGGTATCGCGAGGCGGGAGGGTTGTGTCCCGTTAGCAGATGCGTATGACATCTGGGATCGGCCGCGTGAGACTGTTATCTTTGCCGAGACTTTTTCTCCATATTTCCCGCCGGACGGGGGAATGGCGAGTGTATCGCAGGCCAATTGCAGGGCGCTGTGGTGCACCCCCTTGAGGGTTGCGATGATGAGCTCTGCGCAGAGCGGGCGCGAGCAGGGGCGGCAGGGCAGCACCTCCACCAGCAGCAGCAGCAGCAGCAACACCAACGGCCGTTGGGGCAGCCCCGGGCACGGTCCAGTGTGTCGCGTCGCATCAGATTGGACGAGGCACCGAGCAGCGAGGAGGACGTGTCAATCAACCGAGTCGAGTCGAATGGGCGACGAGCAGCAGGGCGGCGGGCGGCGGGCGGCGGCGGGAAATTGGGGGTGCGAGGCGGCGAGCGGTGACTGGCTGGGTCGTTCTCGTAGAGATGGTGTGGATTGGGCGTCTGGCGGCATTCTAGAAGGATTCTCTGGCATCGCTAGTGGCTGCTGCACCTGCCTCCCTGGCCCCGCGGCCCCCGCCCGTCCCTGCCGTGCCAGGCCGACCAAGACGGCAGCTCGTGGGTGGGCGGGAATGATAGCAGAGGCACCTGCAGCTGAAGCTCTAAGAGACTCGAGAGAGGTGAGGGATGTATCTTGAGTAAGATACCTGGTAACTGAGGTAGATGTAAGTACTTAGGTAAGGTAGGTAAGGTAGGTAGGTAAGTACAGACAAGCCAAGTCACGGGGCCAAAGAGGCAGGAGCCCGGCGACCGGGAAGGCAGGAAGCTTAGCCGCCACGGCGCGTTGCAGAGAGTGCAGTGCGCAGCGCAGCTGGTTCGGCTGCTCGTGCCATATTGCTGTGTCGCATCTGACTTTTTTTCCCTGGCGAGAAGTTACTGAGATGAGATGGGGGACGCGATCAATGACGAGGGAGGGAGCATGGCTGCAAGATTCACCATTCAAGCAATACGCCCCCCGTCTTGTTCCTTCCCAAACAGGCAGCTCGACAGCACCGGCTGGAAATGTGCGATGTGGCCAAGAGCCACCAAGCCACACAGCCCTGTTCCAGAAGAGCTTGGCTGCAGCTCGGTAGCGCCGGGAGCCTGCCATCGCATTGGACGTTGCGTACGAGAGTACGTACCCGTAGTACGTACTGTACAAATTATGTCAGATGGAAAGGGCTGCTTTGCTTTGCAGGGCAAGAACGACAAAGTCGGCAGTCGCAGGTGTACCGAGGCAG
The DNA here is from genome assembly GCA_025962755.1 of Colletotrichum tropicicola. NCBI lineage: Eukaryota > Fungi > Ascomycota > Sordariomycetes > Glomerellales > Glomerellaceae > Colletotrichum > Colletotrichum tropicicola. The sequence continues at coordinate 62,557 of JAOWMA010000071.1, forward strand.
GCATGCGGACTCGATATGTGATTCGCAAGGCCACTGGACCAGGTCGGTGGGGTGGGGCACGGTGCAGTTCATCCCTTAGTGCGGCCCCTCTTCACTGCACTCGCTGCTGGCTGCAGTCCCCGTTCCCATCTCCCAAACATCTACAGCTCGCTCGCGAGGGGTTGCTGGCTCAGACTTCAAAGTAAGGCCTGGCGAAAGACTGGAGCCGTCGGGCCCCATTCATCTCAATTCTTTTCTCTCTCCCGGCGTCGTGGGCCCAGCTGCTGATAGCGCCGCCTGTCCACCCCTGCCTGCACTTCCCATCGAAAACATCCCGTCCAGGCCCAGGTCCAGGTCGACGTCCGGCACCGTCCCACCCCCGCGCCGCTACAGTGTACCTTACAACACTGTGAAATGTCGACGAGCAGCAGCACGGGCCCGGGCACGGGTCACCTTGCAGCGTGCAAATATCGCACTTTTTCTCCTCTGCTGGGGCCTCCAATCGCCAATAATCAACCAGCCAAGACGTGCCAGTAGGGACCACCGCCTCTCCTAATCACTTGGCAAAAACCGTCGGCCCTCTCCACCTTCTGCTCTCAGAAAGCTTACTGGTCTTGCCAAGCCGCCGTGATGCCTCGGATGGGACAGGTTGCCGGCGAGGAGGGTCGTCGAGTCGTTGACTTGTCGCGGCCGGCCATCTGGACGCGAACCGACGCCGTCGGACGCGCATCGCAGGCCTCTTGTCTTCTCTCACCGTCCCCGGCGGGCCTGCCACTGGCAAGTTGCCTCCACGCCTGTGCCTGTCAAGTGTCCAGCTCGTCGAGTGACACGGCGCCATCTCGTCTGTCGAGGTGACGACGTCCCCTACCTAGGTACCTACCTTAGAAGAGACATGCTGATCTTCCTTGCCTTCTTCGCCTTCCACACATGTTCCATGGCTCCCGCGCATCCTTCCCCCCATCCATCCATCCTTCCTTCCTCCCACCCATCCATTCCAATCCCGTATGTACGATCAAAGTCAAGTGCCTTTGCCCCCCGTGTCACTCCATGATCCGTCTGCCACGGCTGACCGAGCGGTCCAATCAGTGCCAAGACCACGGGCGGTGTCAGCGATTCGTCTGCATGTCACTCTTCTCCTGCTGTTTCGGTGCTCTAGCGGCGCAGCTATCATGGGTGATTTCCCGGGGAGGAACGTATCCCGGAAACGAAAAACAAAAAAGAAGCTAGGATGAGATGGGCAAGGTGCCCTTGAGTAGGGTCACAGAAGGAAGGGGGGTTCACCCACCCCGGGGGCCCTGGTCGGTGTTGCAGCTTCCCATCCGTTGGATCGCTCCGGTGAGTGCGTTGGTTGGCCCCTGCCTTGTGTGTGTGTGTGAGGGCGTCCCTTCCCTCCCAGCTGCTCGCCCGAGCCGTAAGGCAGGCGAGGCAGGCGTGGTGCCTGTCTTTGCCTTCCGTCGAACGGTCGCCTGTGTGTCACTCCTGCCTGCCTGCGGCACCCCTACCCTACCTACCCTGGATGGGACCTCACTTTCCTGTCTTTGGTCTGGCCTGGGTCTGGCCTGGCATGAGGGAGGTGCCTTCCCTGTCCCGCACCTGCCTGCACCTTGCCTTGCCTTGCCTTGCCTTGCCTGGCCTCGCTCCGTTGCTGTCGTTGTTGCTCCGTACCACTGCTGCTCCTGCTCCTCCTCGTCCCATCTGCGCCCGTCTCGAATCTTTATTAAACGGCATCCCTCCTGCCTCTCATCTGCGGTTCCCCTTCTCTCGTCCCTCTTGCCCCTCATACTCGTGTGGTACGGTACAGAGTAACACCCACTCTTCCCGTCGTCGACCAGGGTTCCAGTCGCGACAAGCGCCAGCGCGCCTTCTTTTACTTTTTTAATTCAGTTCTTCTTCCTGCCCCGAGCCATCGGCGACAACCATCACCATGTCCAAGGAAAAGACCAACGTCGGCGTCGTGCCGCCCACGTACGACTCCGAGAAGGGTGTCCACCACACCCCCGGCGGCGATGGCCACATCTCCGACAACCGCGAGGCCGACTTCATGACCCGCAACGGTCTGAACCTCAAGAGTTTCCAGCGCCGTAAGTTGCGCCCCCTCATCTCGTCGCCTCCGCCTGCGTCGCGACCCCGCCCCGGCCTCGCGCACCGTGCTGACGACATCGCACTAACACGCCTCTCACAGGTGACCTGGGCAATGGCGACAGCGAGCTCGACCGCTCCATGAAGCCTCGCCACTTGCAAATGATTGCCATCGGTGGTTCCATCGGTGCTGGTTTCTTCGTCGGTTCCGGTAGCGCCCTTACCAAGGGTGGCCCGGGCTCTGTCCTCATCTGCTTCCTCATCGCCGGTGTCATGATCTTCAACGTCGTCTACGCTCTCGGTGAACTCGCTGTTATGTACCCGGTCTCTGGTGGTTTCTACACGTACTCTATCCGCTTCCTCGATCCTTCCTGGGGTTTCGCCATGGGCTGGAACTACGTACGTTGTCCCGTCTGAGCCCCTCACTGCCTCCAGCTAACTCGGCGCAGGTCTTCCAATGGGTCATTGTCTTACCACTCGAACTAACGGTCTGCTCCTTCACGGTACAATATTGGAATAAAGAAATCAGTACAGCCGTGTGGATTACCGTGTTCTGGGTCTTCATCATTATCGTCAACGTTTTCGGAACTTTGGGCTTCGCCGAGGAAGAATTCTTCTCCTCTGCCTTCAAGCTCATCGCCACCGTCATCTTCATGGTCGTCGCCGTTGTCCTCATCTGCGGTGGCGGCCCTGAGGGCGGCAAGTACGATGAGTACTGGGGCAACCGCCTCTGGAGCGACCCCGGCGCCTTCCAGAACGGTTTCCGTGGCTTCTGCTCCGTCTTCGTCACGGCTGCTTTCGCCTTCTCCGGTACTGAGCTGGTCGGTCTTGCCGCTGCCGAGTCCAACAACCCGGCCAAGGCCCTTCCCGGTGCTATCAAGCAGGTCTTCTGGCGTATCACTGTGTGAGTAGCCCTGATTTACTGCATGCACTCTAACAAAAGCTGACAAAAATCTAGCTTCTACATCCTTGGTCTCACCTTTGTCGGCCTCCTCGTCAGCTCCACCGATGACCGTCTGCTCAACTCTGCCAACCCGTACGCCGATGGTGTCTCCCCCTTCGTCTTGGCCCCTCTTGATGCCGGCCTCCACGGATACGACAGCTTCATGAACGTCGTCATTCTCGTTTCTGTCGTCTCCATCGGTGTTTCTTGCGTCTACGGTGGTTCCCGTACCCTCACTGCCCTGGCTCAGCAGGGATACGCCCCCAAGATCTTCACCTACATTGACAAGTCCGGCCGCCCTCTCCCCGCCGTCGTCCTTAACCTTGCCTTCGGTGGTCTTGCCTACGTTCGGCTGGCTTCCTCCGGTGGTGTCGTTTTCGACTGGCTTCTGTCTCTGTCTGGTCTGGCCGCCCTCTTCACCTGGGGCTCTATTTGCGCCGCCCACATCCGCTTCCGTGCCGCCTGGAAGGCCCAGGGCCACACCCTTGACGAGCTTCCCTTCCGCGCCATTGGTGGCGTTGCTGGTTCTTGGATCGGTCTGTTCCTTGTCTTCGTCTCTCTGATTGCCCAGTTCTTCGTTGCCATCTGCCCCCCTGGCACCAGCGACCTGGCCTCGGCTGAGGACTTCTTCAAGGCCTACCTCGCTCTCCCCGTTGTTCTCTTCTTCTGGGCCTGCGGCTACCTCTGGAAGCGCAACGGCTTCCTCAAGCTCTCCCAGATCGACCTCGACACCGGCCGCCGTGAGCACGACTGGGACGAGATCCACGCCTACCGTGCCAAGGTCGCCACTTGGCCCAAGTGGAGACAGTGGCTTAACAAGGTCTTTTAAACGGCTTGCAGTCCTGCACTTGCTCGAATATTCGGGCACCAAGGGGAGGATCGTGTTGCGTATGTAAATACGACATTTTCGACTGGGAGCAGCTTTTGCTTCCTTCGAATCTCGCTATCTTGATACCTATTTAAGTTTCTCATAATGAGTCATGAGTCCATTGGACATCAATACATGCCTGCGTTATACAATCCTAGTTCGTCTCCGTGTGCCCTGTCTACCTCGCCTGCAGAATTTTGCGGTGAAAAGTCCCCGCCCAAGGTCTTGACTACGAAGCATGTTGATCTGAAACAATTTGGACACTGTGCCCTCCATGGACACTGAAACATTTCAAAAATTTCGTCAAACAACTTCCTTTAATCTCATCTTTTGGCTGACGTCCCCGTGCGGGCGGCGCACAATGGTGTCATCCTACCCCGCGTTTGCCGCATCTCAGGGGCCAACCTGGTGTACTACACAGGCTGCGGTCATCTCACATCAGACGCAGAAACGCTATCTTGCACACCGCAGCACGCAAGGTAAGCGGGCATTGCGTTTGGGATCTGGACACCGGCAGAGCAGCTGGGTCGAGTGTCTTGGGGTGTCGTCAAAGCAAGGTTTCTGGCGGCTTTGAGGCTGGCGGCCCGTTGGCGTTGCGGGCTTAGCTTCGCGCCGTTAGCGCCAGGAGGCGTTCGGCGCATTCCAATCTCATGGAATCTGCCATGATTTGGCATGACGGATCGCTGTGATGGGCACGCCAACCATCACGGGTTGGCCGGGTTTCACTTTGATGTGCAAACTTGCAGGTTGTACTGTGTAAGTGTGTAGGTACATACTAATGAAGACTCCAGACAGGAGTCGATATTTGGAAGCTGATTAACAAAAAAACTTCAAGGACTCTGCGGCTCCCGCTGCAGTGGACGTGAATAGTTCAACACGGAGGCCTTGGAGAAACGCCTCCCGAGCCGCGCTTCGTATACAAAACCAGGCGAACCTACTCCTTCCAGTTCCTCGACATCTTCAGGCCCTTCTCTGTCCGAAGCGTCCGAAAGTCTCCTGCCGCCCTCGTCGTCTCTCGAGGACGCGTCGGAGCTCGACGAGAGAGAGAGTCTCGGCCTCCGCGTGCTGCCGAGACTCACGACGTCGTCCCGCGCGGGGTTCCGGCGGAGGGGAGTCCGCGACATGGGAGACGTGAGGAGGCTCGATGGGCTGCGGGGCTGATCGAAGGCTACGGAGGTCGGGCGGGTCGCGGGCTGGTTCTCGATGGACGTGTTGCGGAGATGTCGGAGGCGGTAATCCTGCGCTTTGTTAGCGAAGCTGATCCTGGATCTGCAAGTTGCTGGACGAATGTTTACCTCCAACCCGTCTTCCCTTGCGGCACCTCCCCTGCCGCGAATCGTGTACACAGTATGCGCGAGCAACACGCCGACCCGGACCAGAGACGGGATAATAAACACCCCGACCAACACCACCGCATGAATCCCCAAAATCACCAGCCCCAAGACAGTCTTGACCTCATGCCCAGCAACACCCGGCAAGAACCCGACACAAACCCCCAGCACCACGATCTTGACGCCGGCCAACGCCCCGCCGACCCTGAACAACGGCACCGCGCGCCACGCGAACCCCATGACCAGCAGCTCCACGACCTCGCACGCCGCGAGCACGAGCACCTGCACCACCCCGACGGCCTGCATCCCGCCGACGGCCGCCCCGCGCACGAACATGAGCGCAAAGGCCGCCACCGCGCGCCGGTCCTGCGTCTTGGACAGCCGGCCCGGCGTCTCGAGCGCGCGCTTCGAGCCGCCGTGGTCGAGGAGGAGGTAGCCCATGTTCCGCGGGGAGCTCTGCGCGACGCCCCACCAGAGGGCCGCGATCAGCAGGGCGACGACGACGGCGGTGAGCGCGGTGTGGTAGGCCGGGAAGAGGGCGGCGCCGGTCAGCTGGTAGGTCGACCAGGCGGTGGCGGGGGCGAGGAAGTAGGTGAGGAAGACGCGGAGGACGGTCCAGGCGGTGCCGCGGGGCCCGGGGGAGGTGGTGCCGCGGAGGCGGCGGGCGGAGTCGCTGCGGCGGGTGCTACGGGGGAGGCGGTGGGCGAGCTGGAAGAGGGCGGCGGCGAGGAGGAGGAGGAGGAGGGCGAGGGAGGCGGTGTTGAGCCAGGTGCGGGTCGTGACGGGGGCGCCGAGGATCTGGGTGGCGAGTTCGAGGCCGGGGGTGCCGCCGGTGTCGAGGGTGCCGTTGACTTCGTAGATGCCGTGCTTGGCGCCGTAGTAGGGGGATGAGGAGAGGATGGGCCCGTGGGGGATCATGAGGGTGGACCAGCTGGAGGGGGCGGCGGCGGCGCGGAGGGAGGTCGGGTGGAGGAGGGAGAGGGAGGCGGAGAAGAAGACGAATTGGATGTAGGAGAGGGACTGGGCGATGGGCGTCAGGTGGGTTGGGGACGGGAGGGAGGCGGGGAGGCTTCGTGCCAGAGGGCGACGAGGAGGACGGAGAGGAAGGCTGTCAGGGGGAGGGCGAGGGCGATGGAGGAGACGAGCGGGGTGAGGGAGGGGGTGATTTGGGCGTGGGCGCAGGCGTAGGGGCGGTTGGAGGAGTCGGTGAGGCGGATGGAGAGGGAGAGGTCGTCGAGGAGTCCCGGAAGGGGGATCTCGGTGGTGAGGTGGCGGCGGATGAGGGCGCGACGGTGGTGCGGGTCGGGGGACTCGCGGCAGGAGACGTTGAGCGTTTGCGGGTTGTAGTCAGCGTGTCTCGCGAGGCTCGTGATTTCGAGGGTCGCGGAGTCGTTTGCGACGCGACGGGCGTCGCACGTCGCCATGTCCGGGTAGCTTCCCGTCAGGTTGAGGGTGAGTTGCGCCGTGGTGTCGGAGACGTCGAGGGATGCGCGGAGGCCTTCGATATGGAGGCGCGGGAGGGGAGATTTGGCGCCGGCGAGGTCATCGTAGCAGTCCTTGACCTGGACGTAGGCGGCGGATGTTGATGCAGGGAATGCGCTCAGGAGGAGTAGTGATGTCGTTGGTGGTGACATGGCGTCGAATTTCCCACCGGCTTCGTCTCTGTAGCTTGGAATCTCTGAGAGGTTTCTCGGACGAACTCTGAGTCAAGATGGGAAATTTGAATAAGAGTTTTCCAGACTCCGGCAAAGCTGTGTTGGCTGTTCGGTACAGTACTAGGTTCGTTGTCAATAGATACGAAGTACCCACTTATGATCGACCGTGTCCTCGTATTAGATCCATTGCGGGGGCCGTTACGAGATCCCAAGCCAGAGAGCGACGTAAAAATAGAGTCGTGCCCCAGTACTTTAATCTTGTTACGCATTGGCCCGCGAAACCTCTACCTAAATCGCAGTTCAAGTCCGATAGGTTTAAGCCTAATGTCGTTCGAAGACCGAGACGGAGGAATGCTTTGCGGTAGAGTACGGCAGGGCGCTTTGCACGCGAATTGGTGTGTTTGATTGAATGTGGACGGCAACATGTTTGCTTAGATCTGACATTCTTTGGTGGTGATGTTGAGTGAGGTCCGCGTTTCCGCGGAAGTTTACCCGGAGGAACAGGATTTCGGACGGGAGGAGTGGGCCCACATGCCGGACGGCTGGCCGGGCCCGTCCCGGCTGCAACCCGCATGAAGTGACTGGCAATTCCAACTCTGGCCGGTCGGGTCTCAATGGTTCTTGTGAAGTGAATATAACTGACGCTCAGCTCACTAGAGAAGCATCCACAAAACACATGGAGTGCAAACCCCCGATCACACAACCATGTTTTTGGTATCTTTCAGCTTGCGTTGTGCCTTTCTCAACGGAATTCTCTGGGTAATATCTTCTTCGAAAACCGTACTTGTCATCAACTTCTTCTCCTGTGAGCTTGTTTTGTTTTCTCAGTCTCTTTAACAAAGCTATCGTAAATGAATCTATCGACCATAACAACATAATAGTAAGACTTTTCACAGCATTAGTACGCCGTCACAGTATCTAGAATGAGGAGCTATCACGGAAGAGGAAACCCAATAAGCTGAGCCGGCATTCAGCTGAGGGTCAGGTAAGTGGAGGATTGGTCCTCAGAACGCAGCCACATGCCCCTCCGCCCTTTGCCAGCACGTTAGGAGTCGGCCCAACGAATTCCCATCTGACTTAATGTGTAAGAAACCGGGTCAGTGACTGAGATTTCTTTCTGCCGGTTTCTCCAGATGGCGGGCTGGGTGGCTTGGTCGACGAAGCATACTAAATGATCACAACTTCGTAGCCGACGAGTCCGCCCAGGCACCTACCAGAAACGAGATAATTTCGCCCTTCTGACTCTTAAGTGGGAGGAAGTAGATAACGGCGCCTTTTTCCAGAATTCGCGCGGGAATCTCTTCTACCTTTCCCAGTCACAACCTTCGGTAAGCAAAGAGAAGCACTCTGCGAAGTGTAAACACCCTGTAGATGGATGCCGAATGAGTAGTACGTGTAAGATATTTATTTCCCGCGATTTTAAACCGTACTATCTGCGTCGCAGATGAGGACAGGTGGCAGAACCTACCGGCGGGAGAATAGAGGCAAGAAAGAATGGGTGTTAATTTTCGAAATTTGGGCCAACTTTCACCTGAAGGTGGCTGTCTTGAGAGCATGTTCTAGAATACGTACTAGGTGGTGCTCCAGCCTTGCCTTTTCTACACTTCACGACTGAGGGTTGCACGTCTGTACCTTGCATGCGCGTCTTGCTAGGTTTGTTTAGTGCGAGACATATTGACTTGGGGTTCATAGAATGAGTCATCGGGGCCAATGATGATAATTTCTATTTGTTAAGCGGAGGAGCGGAACTGCTGACTGTTGGATACCTGCATGGGGAGACATTTGGACTACGCTGCCGCCGAATCATGAGATGCGCATCACCACACACTTGTGTGATGGCTTTCTGCCCTACTTTTTGACACTTTTAGAGAACTCCGATGTGACCACCCCTTCTGTCTACAATCCTCCCCAAAAAGTGAATAGTCGCCGCAAAATGTGGTTCTCGGCGCGGAATGGTTGGAATGACTAGCCTACCTACCTGGTCACATTGTGGTCTATTTTCGGTTCCACACTCTCAGCGAAACGCCGACTCACAGGACTGACCTGAGCTGCTGAAGATGCGGCAGCATGCATAGGCAACAGCTTCCTAGTTTCCATAGCTGCATCCATCCACTGGGACAAATGAACAGCACCATGCTAAACCACCAATGGTAACACGGTATTATGGCACCCGCTGCATGCATGGGGGGGCCTTTGCATGGGCCATACAGCCACGAGCTTGGCGGTAGCCTCGCTGCTGCTTTGCGGCGTCTACGGGACACATGATATGGCGGCACCCACCCACCCTCTCTCTCCTACTCGAAATTCCCAGAAACACACCCAACACCTGGCTTAGTCTACCTTTGGGCCACTGAATTTCGCGATTGTGACAATCATGCCTGGCACTAAGCTCTACACCTATACCCCAATCCATGGCAATCAGATACGACTATTGAAATTCATTCGAGATGAAAGCCGCATATCCGCTATTCTCAAAGCCTTCTCAATCGACAAACCGCTCCCCTCGTATCATTCTGTCAGCTACGCATGGGATTCGGATGGAAACGGTCCTCGGAAGTCCTTTGAGATGGAGGTGGACCAACGCCTACTCCCAATTCTGGACTCACTCCAACCCTTTCTTCAAACCCTGAGATCAAAGGGTATCCTGCTCGACGGCAAATGATGGTGGATTGATTCCATTTGCATAGACCAGACGAACTTGGAAGAAAGGGCTCAGCAAGTCCAGCACATGCAGCTCATCTATCGTCAGGCTGAGCAGATCATTATCTGGTTGGGACAGCCGTCTAGCGACAGCGACCTCGCCATTGACTTCATCAGGTTCCTCGACCGAACCTATCGACGCAAACTCAGTGTCGCGGAAAATCGCTCCATGTTACAGAACGACCACTATCGCACACACTGGACAGCCCTGAAAAACTTCCTCTCGCGGAAATGGTGGTCCAGGATCTGGACGGTGCAGGAATTTGTCCTGGCCCAAAGCGCTTCCTTCTGGTGCGGCATGGGCAACGCCAGCAGGGTCGCCGTGTGCCGAAGTATCAAATTGGCCGATCAATGCAGTTCAATCGGCATCAAAGAAACTATCGTCTTCACCTACGGAAACAACCGGAGAAGAGCATGGGAATTGTACAAGGCCGGAAAGAAGCCAGGAGCGAACCTTAACTTGTCTCTGCTAGCCTTGGCCGCCTACTTTTGTTGCATGGACGCCACGGATGATCGAGATCGACTGTATGGCCTCATGGCGCTCTCGACCAACTCGTCTATTCTGCAGGTCGATTACTCCCTCAGCACTCCGGAGGTCTACTTGCGTTGCACACAGTCCTTCATCGCCGAGTACAAGTCTCTGGACGTCATATGTCTCGCCTCAGTGTACAGCGCGCCGGAGGTCTCCTTGCGGCCGTCCTGGGTACCCGACTGGCAGAAACGATATCCTCAGGTGGTTCCCTCAATGGCCAGTCAAAGTTCCAAGACCCAAGTGGGAAATCTTCGTGGCCCTGATTATCTTGTGGTCGACGCCTCGGTTCACTACTCAGCCTCTAATAACACAGCAGCTGTGTATGAATTCGAAGGCTCGGTGCTACACGCCCGGGGGATTATCGTTGATACTGTGGATGGTTTGGCCGGATCCAGAAACTGCGAGCTGGTACAAAGTTCCGAATGGAACGTCTTACAAAACCCGGAATCCTCCAACCCCATTTCATCGACAGATATCCTCGTTAGTGTTTGCCGAAGTTTGGCATTGGACCGGAAAGACCGATATTTACGATGCGCCATGCCCACTGAAAACTTCTTTCGGGACTTTGTTTGCCTTCTTGCGCGGATTGAAGGACATTCGGATTCCTCGCCTCCCAAGGAGTTGCAGGAACGGTTTCAGTGGACTAGATCCCTTCAGATCCACGGCCGCAGCTTTGAGAACATCCTGCACGACATGCTCCAGGACGACCGCGACTTCCCGGGTGCTGCTCCGAACGAGGATGAGTTCTACTTTGACACATTTTTCGGTCGGTTCTTTGATACGGTTGTGAGACTGTCCCTCCGACTTATGATCAGTCGCAACGGACATGTTGGCATGGCTACGGAGAAGGCAATGAAGGGGGATCTGATTTGTGTGCTCTTTGGCTGCAGCATTCCTATTCTGCTGCGGAAGTGTAACAGCGGAGACGGCTATTCGGTCATTGGAGAGTGTTTCCTTGACGGATTCATGAACGGGGCAGCTCTAGAGCTGCCAAACGCTGAAGAAAGAACGTTCATAATCTGGTAGTGGGATTTCTATGTAGGAGTTGCACGGGTCTTGGTTCGTGATATCTTTGATTATGAGCAAGGGATCAATTCAGAGCTAAAGTCAACGTGGTGTTTTGAGATTAGTAGTAATGTTCATTCTAATAAACAAACTAGGCCTTGCCGGGGTGGTGCTCGTGACTCCTCTTCTTCAGCTCATGCATGTGTTGCATTATCCGCGTGTCCCCGCTGAGATTTTCAGCTTTTCAACCTACCTTCGTATTCATTGTCGCCGGGGATCTTGAAGTCACGACCGTCGTTTGAAGGTTTCAATACTCTCACAGTAGTCCCAATGGGCATCGCGATCACTTGAGGCAGTCTATCGCACCTTGAGATCATGAAAACCAGTGAAACTTATCGAGAATGCGTGACTGAAACAGCTAATTATCGATAAAAAATAAGAAGACACAGTCCATGATTGATCCATCCGTGAGTCTAAACGGTGTATACAGAAAAGAAGGGTGTACCGGAAAGCGAGGTTGAGCCCCAAGCGGTAAGCTCCACTTGGACGTGCGGATCGATGAGGTAAGAGGTGTTTTCGGGAATCCCCAAAAGAAGGTCTTTGGATGCTTCCCCCCAGGCCCCCCCTACTTCCGAGTTGGAAGAAAAGTCCGGCTCGACCTTGGGCATGTCTAAATTGGTTACGCACTCCACGGCGCCTCTTATCAGCCTGCTTGATCACATGCAACCCACGGCCACCATGAAATTGTTTTTTCGGCTTCCATAGAAAGTCAGGCTGAAGGTTTTCTGAAAATCAGTAGCCCGTCCACAAATTGGAATGGCAGGCTATGTAAACGAAATGCTGGCCAAATAGCAATGCAAGGCTGTGCCGATGATAGATCAACTCAAAAGTATAAACACCCCATTCTTTTTCAGACTTGCTGTGTTCGACTGTTTCTATCCCATTTGGCAACAAAGTCACACCAAGAAATTCGAGTACAGCTCTATGCGATTGTTTCATGCGCGTGTACAGAAGAGAGCCACGAGGACGTGGCGCCGCTCATACATAGAACTGTTGAGTTGAGGAAATGGCGTTGGAGCCGCACAAATTGGCAGACATTTGCGCTGGTCATAAACCTCATTTGCTGCTCTTTACTAACCAATAATAGTAAGATGTGTCCATAAGCCCCTTGATTTGAGGGCAGCACTTGGAAGTTGGAACAACTCATATCAAATCAGTAGTCCGTTCTAGTTCTCTTCTGTGATAGCAATAAGCGACCTAACAGGTTTGTCGGGTGGCCTTAAACCTGAAGTCATACACACAAAAGACTCTAATTCTATTGTTTCCTGGAATCAAAACTCGGCCGGGGGCGCTTTTTGAGTGGCCGGTGGTCGGCGGAACAAATGGATCAGCAACAAATTGACCCAATGGGTTGCGTCTGACCCGGTCTCAGATCGACGCGGCGAGAGCGACCTCTTCGGCTTCGTGCCTCTGTATTGAGACATCTGAGAAGACAAACTCCTGGAACTTGGTCAATGCAGACGAGCATCAAGTAATGCCGGCGGATGTGATGGTTCTACCGTGCTTATGGATGCAGGTAGCCCGCGGCATGTTTGTATGTTTCGCACACTTGGTTGGTTCTGCAGCAGAGCAGGGGTGGGTGATTTATGCGCGGGAATATTGCGTCGCATCCAATCTGGGGTGCAGATAATCACCTACCGTCACCTCAAATGTTGCGCTGTGATGTTAGTGCCGGGCGGCTGGGGTGCCCGGGGGAAAAGGATTCGGTCGGCCGGAGTGGTCTGGTGGGCCCACATGGTCGGTGTTCGGCCCGGACCCGGACCCGATCAAACGTTTCAACCTCTGTACGGAAATCCGCAAGAGTGTCTCGGACATAAATTGGTTCATTAAGATATCAAGTTTCCGTACACTTGAATGCATATATTCCACCGGCTTTTCCCAATTTCCGGCATTCCTACTTCAGCTCTCTGGATCTACACGACCTAGGCTGTGTAGTTACCAGGTCTCCACAACATGTGGCTGCGAATATAGGAGGAAAAGCCGTTTGCCAGGCTAAAAAACCTCCGCAGACATGAGTGCTACACCAGACCCTCAGTCTGCACCTACATTTTGCCCCCGCTTTCCTGGATACTTGCTCGATATCGGAGACAACCCGGAACTCATAGGCCGCCCCCCTTACCACCGATTCCAGGCAGAGGTCGTGAACGTCCTGCCCACAGTGCCTTATGCGCTTCTTTAGCCTTTTTCCATCGGTTTCTCTTGTCTCGTTCTCGCCTGAGGGCAGCTTCCTGCTCTTGCGCAGGCAGATTGGCGATCCTATCGCGAGCCTTGTCCCCTCTGACACGCTCCTTGTGGACGTTCTCGGGGCTGAAAGCATCAAATGACGTGACTGAGAATCGAATTAGTACGGGAAATTACCTGCATTCAGTAGTCAAACACTTGCCGTCTGCCAGAAACATCATCTCCAAGGCCTCGAGGCTGATATTATTGTCCTCGACGAGACGAATGCCACAGAGAAGAGATACCTCGTCTACCAAGTCGGGCTCGATGAACCAGCTTTCGAACTTGGTGAACACGTCGAGCTCAAATAGATAATCCTTGCTGAGGATGACATCCACCGGCAGGTCGTCCATGACGTGGAAGTCACACCAAACCGTCTTCACATCCGGTCCCACCGCCCAAGGGATATTTCGCACCACCCCTCGGGTCCACGTCCTGCTGCCATCTGCCAGCTCAACTTCAACTAGGTCTCCCGTCCCACAGTGTATGTTTAGCCCTAGCTTTCGAGCATATTCGGCCGAGACCACCATGATATCGGAGCCAGTGTCCGCGAGCGCTGTCGTGATCTCGAAATTGAAGAGTCCGAGTATGCGTTGCTTCCCCTCGCCAATAAGCCTCACGCGAAGTCTCCTCGGCTGCAGAAGCTTCTTGACTCGGGTGCAAAAGTGCTTGGTGAGTGTTTCCGTGGCCTGGAGAAACTGACTGCCGAGGATTAAATTGCTGGGGCAGCCCGGCATTATCCAGCACTTTAGGTTATGTGTTGTCTTCTCGTTGGCGAATTTCCAGAACACCTCGACCATGCCCGGTGACTTGACTGACTTCTTGTTCGCCAGCGTTATCTTCTTCTTCGTGCCGGCAATCGGTTCTAGGCCTAGCCTGGCCGCAAAGCGTGACGAGACGATACACTCATCTGAACCGTTGTCCTGTGATGCCGTTATGGATACTCCATTCACCGCGCCCTCGACGACATAGTCGGTATTCCCCGTTGAATAGTTAGTGTTGGTGGGTGATGCCATCTCTGGAGATGACCGGGAGGCCAGACCGCGCAAAACGCCTGCCATAGATTGAAGTCCTGCTTTTAGCTGTTTTCCTGCAAACCCGGCGAGTTTCTTCAATCCAGGGCTCGCTGAGGGATGTTGAGAAGAAACAAAGAAGTCGTGGTGTTCGTGGAGAACTGTTCGGTGTAGGGCAATCAGAGCTTGCCACTGGTCATCATCGAGCTTTTCTGCTGTGGTCGATCTCTGCGCATTGTCTACTTCCATGCACTTGCTCTCAACCATAACTAGGCCCGAGTATATGCCTTTAACTTCTGCGACTAGTTGCTCTTGAGAAATCGGCCTCGTTTCGGGTTGTTTGATCATGACTTCGGCATCATTGAATTGGTGCGTCACCGGCTCAAAGCTTCTAGCAGGTGATGTTCTCGGCGCATCTTGTCTTGGAGGGAATTCTTCAGGAATCCAAAGCTTTCCACGCCCATGTGTTTCGTCTCGGCAGAATTCGTGTTTCCGGCGGAAGTCGTGTGATAATACTCGGGCTCGGCTCCTCTTGGGTGGCAGAGATTCGTCTTCTGCGTCGCGCTTCAGAGATCTGTTTGAGGACGGCGACTTCAGCGTCCTCTTCTCTGTCGTCGGTCTTGCTGGGACTGCGGCGCTCGACTGAGAAATTTGTGGTACTTCTCCGCGCCGATCGTTTCCCATTCTTCTTCTTGCCAGCTCCTGAGTTCTCAGGAATGTATCGAAGGCCGCGGCAAGATCGACAGCCGGGGACCAGGAACTGGACATTTTGATGGTCCCGAGAAAAAGAGCTTCTTGAGAGATTGAAGGTTGCCTGCGCTGGAACAAAGGGTGCGCATGAGGGTGCCAGTTTCTGCGGTTCGAAGAACGATAAATTAAATGGGCCAGGCGGCGGACTTTAGATTGGAAACACGGGACCGGCAGTGCA
Source organism: Colletotrichum tropicicola (assembly GCA_025962755.1). NCBI lineage: Eukaryota > Fungi > Ascomycota > Sordariomycetes > Glomerellales > Glomerellaceae > Colletotrichum > Colletotrichum tropicicola. Next base: position 77,870 of record JAOWMA010000071.1, read on the forward strand.
AGAAAAACCAGCGGTGTCGCTTCTGCGGTGGCTTTCGCGGGCGGCTGTGATTGATGATTATTGCAAGTCATCCGCCAATTACCAGTCCGGAGGAGGGTTCGGTATGACGTTACAGCCACAGAATTAATACACTTTGGCCTGCTGTTGCAGCGAGGCGCCTGCAGAGAGGCCTTGGCCGAAGCCAGGTCAACGTAGTCATTGGCTGTTGCGTTTGCTCAGCCCGTTTCTGGCGGCGCACAACTAAGACAACACGGCATGCGAGCTTACGAGCTTACGCAGCTCGCTAACAGGATCGCCTGTTGATCCACTGATAGAACTGCTGCCTGTCCGCTTTCGCCCGAAAGTCTGTGAGAGATTAATCCGTCCCGTAATGCTGCCGATTCATCGGATGGCCATGCAGCACAACGCAGTCTTCGGACATCTTCACCGAGAACTCCTCAACTCCTTCGCAATACTCGATTCGGCCTCACTGTTTGTAACCATCATAACAGTTTCACGGTTATTTGCCAATGACACAAGTAGAAATGGGGACGCGAAAGATGGGATACGCCGAAGTTGCAAATTGGATGGCACGGGATGTCGACGATGAGTCGCTCATTTACCGTCGCTTCGGGGAGCTTTCGGCCCGACACCTCCTTTACCTCCAGTCTGAGCTCTTAGAGTTGGAAGCACAGCTTGAAAAATTGGACAACGAGGACGCAGATCCAGAAGAGGACATAGACTGGGTGGACATCGTTTGCACGTGGGAAGAGATGGAGAGGCTAGGACGCCCGGCAGAGGAACAGCCAAAGTTGAAAGACGAGCCAGAAGAAAACTTCACAAAAAAGGCCAAGCTTCGAATGGACCTCCTGGACAAAATAAGTCTAAAGCTGAAGGCATACCGTATGCGAATGATCATCCGCCTCCCCACATTTCGTTGAGAACCAGACGAGCTGACCTCTTTCAGACGAGGCGCTGCTCCTCGAAAGCGAGATAGCAAAACTCAAAAGACCTAACAATCGCGTATTCAAGACTTTTGAGGCGTGGTTCAGATCATCACAACATTTAGGGGGCAAGGCGAAAGGCATGCTAGACAGGCGAAATGATCTTGTTGCCTTGAGCCCATCACAAGAGACAGATTATCTGTCAGAATATCTGAGGTGGCAATGGCCAGTGCAAGTAAGTCACCTGGTGCGCAATAGGAACCAATCTTACTCACGTGTTGCAGAAAGAAACCAGCCCCGGTGGTGTTTGCATAGGGAGATATGAAGAGAGATCCATCTCCATCGCAGTCGCCGTGATCAGCATTTTGGTATCGGCCGCCCTTTTAGTCGGTTCGATCGTGGGACTTTACTTCGTCAAGAACGATGCTGCCCAACTCGGGCTGATTGCACTTTTCACGGCACTTTTTGCTCTCAGCGTGGGTTTGATGACGAATGCCCGAAGGGCGGAAATATTTGCCGGCACTGCAGCGTAAGACGCTTCGAGTCAAGGGGGGGGGAACTTGCTGACTATCCGACAGATACGCCGCCGTACTAGTGGTCTTCGTGAGCGGAGATCTCTCCAGCTCACAAGGGCCATGAACGCAGCCTTAAGGAGAGAAGAATAGCTCCAGGCTGGAGGTCCTAACAAGAGAGCGTCAAAGACTGATGTTTCAAGTTCAGCTGAAGAAGCTAGAGTGTTGAGGCATCGTATTCACCAACAACTGGCTAGCTTCTGCTTGTTTTGGCGGGCGCAATGCTTGTGCTTGAACAAGAGCTCACTGAGCCAACTCGATTTCAAATTCTGATATCAAACGATGTTGAATTGGTCGTCTAAGAGAAGCCCGCTTGGACTTTTACGGGGCCAGTCCTCTCAGTGGCTCGTCAAAGAAGTCCTGACTCGGCCGCCGAGCAATGGTCGAAGCTTAAGATTTTTGAGGGTTGAGTTTTACGGCTCAAGGTCTCGTCGCTTCGTAGACGGTCGAGGCGTGGACAACTAGGAACCGGGGTCGCAAGAAGCATTACTGCAAGATCTCATTCGACATTGTGTGAATTTAACATATTCTCTGCCTTCGGGATGAAATTAGGGTCCCTCGGCCAGGAATAGTGATTTCAGAGACGAAAGGAACCCGAGGCGTCATGTTGACTTGGTGGCTGGCCCGGTTACCAGTTGTGAATGGACACAACAACATAGGCTGGTAAGACGTACGCGGGCCCAGATTAAGAATGATAAGATAAGGGTTAAGCAAAATAAAAGAGCAAATTCTCACCTATGTCGTATGCGGTCGGGTGTGGTCTTCGGCACACGACGCCCGGTCGACGGGAATGGCGCACGGCAACCCGGCACCCTCTATCCACTGTGAATTTGAACGGAAAAGGCTTGACCAGATTTGGCGCAACGGGTTCTGAGAGTGCTCCACCGCGGTTTCTGTGCCTCGGGAAATTGGCATCAGCCGGCATCCTTGCTCGAAGCTTCATATTTTCTTCCACCAACCTTCGACTACTCGCATTAGCTTTCATAGCCTGTCGCCCGGCCAATAGCCAGGCCTCAATCTTTTTCACAGCCATTTATTACTCTTCATTCGCTAAGAAGCACTGATGGATTGAATCATGTCAGTTCTCACCCGACGCTGCTTCCGACCTTTCTCTCGCGTCATGGGCGCGGACTCTACCCGTGGCCTCTCTCGCTCCGTCGTCCCTGCAACTATAGACACAAGAACAATTTGTTGGCCATCCAGATTCCCGCTGGGACCGTCCAATTGTCTCCAAATATGCACTTCATCACGATTAGCAGTGCACCACGACTCATTTGTCCCGGAATGGCTCACCGACCCCCCTGAAGTACATCTCGCCAACGCCATCAATGGCAAAAGACTGCCTCCAGGTGTCCACGGGGGCCTTGGGGCAAAACACGACAAGGTTCGCTCCGTCGTCAAGGGCATCCGGTATCATGATGAGTTTGCCAGGTCGCCAGATGTGACAGAACTTTGCTCCATGCCGAATGGTGCAGTATTTGCCAGGGCGCGCAATGCCCGCCTCATCATGAGCAATATTATACCAGAAATGCCTTCAGACAATGCCAAGCCGTATTGCATCTGGTACCCTGATCTCGCGACTGAGGAAACCTACCGAGAGCTTGCTCTTGGTACCCTGACATGCGGTATCAAGTCGCTCGTGCATGCGCTGTTGCTGGCTACACTGGGCTCTATCATGAGCTTAACGATATCTTGCCAGATGTCTCTATTGCAGAGGAAGCCAGCGACAACGACTCGACTGCTATTTTTGAGTCTATCATGGGCCACGGCATGAAATATGCCATCATGGATGACTACACACGGACTATAAATGTCGAAAATCCCTACGCGAGGGCCGGGGCATTCCTCAACTGCAATACCGCCGTACGATCCTCCCTCGGGCTCTGCCGATCTATCCATGACGATCTAGCGGACGAAAACTACGAACACTACTTTGATATTCTCGAAGACGGCCACATCAGCACCGAGTCGTCCCCGAAGCCTGGCACAAGCCAGTTGGAGAGCAAGTTCGTCGACCTCATGTACAAGCCACTCCCGAAGGACCTGCCCGCTATTAACAAGGACATTCTGATTCTTGCGGCTGCGTGGGACGGAAACATCGACCGTTACTCACGATTAAGACGCCCTAAATGCATCCCCGGCGAGATCTCAGCCGTTATGCGCGGCGCCCAGCATCATACAGCCTTTGCAAGGTGGCTGGATACCTGCGTGGAAGATCTTTATGAAGATGAGGAGATTGATCTCATTCGAAAAGCCATCAACGCGCGCTTCATCATGAATAACGATTTATCCCGCATCACTGTCGAAACCGATGAGGCAATACTGCCCGAGGTCTTTTGGTGGCCGCATTGGCCGCACCGCGATACTCTCAGAGAGCTGGCACGTAGACGCCCCGACCTGAAGCACCGGTGTGCCATCGCCTGCATCGCCGCCAACTACCGAGACCTCTTCGACGAGCTCGGCGTCCCCCCGTCTCGTTCACAGTGGGAGGCCGCTTGCCAGAGTCCCAACCCGTATTTTCGACAGACAATCGATCAGCGCGCAGCCGGCGAGGACGTCGATATCGGCGTTGAAAATGTGCTTTTTGTTGACGGTGTGCCCGCAGATAGTTGCTGGAATAAGGGTTTCCTGCGACCAGACAAGGAACCCTCCGGGCCTGCCGAGATGCCCGAGGGCCTCCAGTGCAAAGCCGAAAGAAAGCCCGATCACTTTTACGGCTTCGAGGAGGAGATCGAGATCGGCGAATTCTTCAACGAACACATGCAACGCCAGATGGCGTCCTGGGCTACGTACATAAGCGCGACGGACGAGGCGAGGAAGATTCTGCGTCCGGGGCCTCTGTATTCGCGTCCTGAGGACGTGGAATGGCGTGAAGGACAGGGACCTGAGCCCACGGGTCGTATTGTCAGGGGGTTTGACTGAAGGAGTCGTGGGCAACCGGCACAAAAGGACACGGAGCGGAAGCCAGGGAAAGTAACTTTCTGACAACTCTGGAGCCGCAGGGTATTGACCGATACTGAGTCAGTCTGGTACTTGATAGCAGAAGCATCTAAATGATGCGCTGCAGCTTAATAGCGTTCAACCTTTCGAGTCGAAACAGTCGGCTTCACTTGAAACATTTACAAGCAAGACCCAAACAACCCCATCCTTTGGTGCATGACTGAGTAAACTATGAAGACAACTCTACAACATGAGGCAAATATGAAGGTGGAGAGAAAGGATTCCCGGCGAATCCGCAATGATATTCCCCCTGAACTTGGCGCGAGAGTGGTAATTCGTGCCGGATCAGTACAGCCATACTGGGAGAGAGACCAACTGCCAAAGGCATCAAGAGAGCACACATCTTACTCACAAATTCTTTCACGTGTTCTCATTTCATGCCATTGAATCCAATCTAATTTGCCCTTGAATATCTATTATGTAGTAAACATTGAAAATCCCATGCAATAAATCTACAACCCGCCTGACATGAGAGATGCACACGCTATGATGCAAGAGAACCAGCAAAAGCAAAAAGACCACCCCATACTATCCCGAGATCTACCCGTGAAGGTGGTACAATCTAAGATGCTTGCAGGCGTGTGCGCGTGTGTATGTGACGTGGGATCCATATACTGAGAGACTGTGAAAACAAAGGGGAGTGATTTACTCCGCCTTCTTGGATGTCTTGGTCCTGAGCTTCATGAGGAGGAACACCAAAGCGTACGAGCTGATGGCAAAGATGACGACAATCGCCGCGTCGCGCCAGCCGTAGTAGTACTCCTTGAGGTTAATCGTCTGCAGGTAGTCGCTGCCATCCCGGTACTGGCAGACCCTGCATCCGGAGGTGGCGTCCGGGTTGATCAGGTTGCTGCTGGCGCCCATTCCCTTCATATAGTCGGCCAGGTACGCGGCGCAGGTGGTGCCGTTGGGCGGGTCGAAGAGGGCGAACTCCTTGTCGTCGCAGGTGACCTTGGTACCCCAGATGTCGAAAACTAGCATGCTGCCCATAAGATAGTTGAAAGGGTTGAGCCAGTACATCCAGTACTTCCAGAAGGTCTGGAGCTGGTCGTAAGGCACAAGGACACCGCAGAATGAGACCAGAATACCGATGAGGAGCGGGTTGACGAGGGATGCGAAGACGGCGTTGGGGGCGTAGGCGGCGATGAACTGGCCGATACCCGTGTAGACGAACTCGTACATGAGCATGACGAATAATGTCGCGCCCGCGCGGTCCGAGTCCTTGGGGAAGCCGACGGTGTAGTACCAGCAGACATAGTAGAGCACGGCGCAGATGATGAGGTAGGGGACCTCGGAGACGATGAGGCCGGTGACGAAGGAGATCCACGAGTACATCTTGGACTTCTTCTCGCGCGTCTCGAAGATGTCGCGGCGATCGATGAAGAGCGGCTGGACCTGGGCGAGCACACCGGGGGCGACGAAGATAAAGTTGAAGATGGTGAAGAGGCGCAGCTGGATGTCGCCGACGGAGTCGCCAATCATCCAGAAGGAGAAGCCGTTGAAGAGAGCGGAGAAGATGTGCAGGGCGAACTTGTTGTTGACGTAGTCGACGTTGCGGTAGAGGGCGACGTTCATGCGGTGCGTGACGATCTTGATCTGGGCCCAGAGCGGGAGAGCGAACTCGTGGCCGTCGTCGACGGTGCCCGGGGGCTTGGAAGCGGCGTCTTCGATCATGTGGTCGAGTTCCTTGACAACGGCGTCGTGCTCGGGTGAGGAAAGCCAGACTTCGTTCCAATCCTTGCCCTTTGACAGGTGACCCGACACGACGTCGATCATGTGCTCGGCCGGGTTGGCCTCCTCGGGGCAGGGGGCGCCGTAGCGTGCGAAGTAGTTGCGGATAGTCTTTGCGTTGTCGCCAATGTCACCGAAGTAGACGGTCTTGCCGCCTCTGGCGAGAAGGAGCAGGGTATCGAATTGGGAGAAAAGCTGAGCGGACGGCTGGTGGATGGTAACGAGCACGGCCTGGCCGGCGTTGGCGAGTTTACGCAGGAATCGGACGGTGTTGTAAGCGGATTGGCCATCAAGACCAGAAGTAGGCTCGTCAAGGAAGATCAGAATACTGGGCTTCGATACTAACTCGACACCGATGGTGACGCGCTTTCGCTGCTCGACCGAGAGGCCGTTACCGACGCGTCCGATGAGCGTGTCAGCGAGGTCGTGGAGTTCAAGGAGATCGATGATGGTGTCGACGTAGGCTAGCTTTTCCTCCTTGGGGGTGTCACGACTCTGCCTCAGAAGGGCGGAGAACTCCAGAGCTTCGCGGACGGTGGCGTAGGGCTCATGGACATCAAGCTGTTCGCAGTACCCAGCAGATCGCTGGAAGGAGACAGGAAGTGGGCGGCCGTCGACCATGATGGAACCGTGAATCGTGCCCTCGGTCTTGCGCTGGGCAAGAACGTCGAGAAGAGTGGTCTTTCCAGCGCCAGAGGAGCCCATCAAAGCGCCGAGCATACCCGGCTTGACCCATCCTTGCACGTTGTCAAGCAGCAAGCGATCTCCAGAGGGCGTCTTGACGGTGTATGAGAGATTCTTCCACGTGAAGATTGACGTGTTGCGGACAAGGTTCTGGTCTGTCTCGTCTCCGCTGACTCCGCCATCCTGCTTCTCTGCATCGCTCTTGGCGTTGTCCGCTGCCGTTTCCTCGGAAGACTGGGCCTCTTCGTCGGTTCTGATGGCAGGGTGGATCTTGGAGTTCTCACGGGGAATGAGCAGAGACGAGCCACCCTCGGCGGATGACCGCCACTTGGAGGTGGAGATAACGGTCAGGGTGATAAACAGAGCCCACCAGGCCCAAACAATGCCAAAGTTTCTCCAGACATGGCTGTGGCCGTAGGAAAGGGCGGACAAGTACTGCTCGCCAGTGAAGGAGGTGTCGCCCTGGGTAGCACCAGCGACACCGGCGCAAGACTGATGGGCGGTGTCGTTGTAGCCGGGGCCGTTTGGCACCAGGTTGTTTCCAACGCAGGGAATGAGGTTGCCGTAGAACTCGGTCGCCATCAGGGAGTCGAAGGCATAGGCTAAGGGGTTAATCCTAATTGGAAGGTAAGTAAGGTGGACCCACTTTCATGAGGTTGAAGATATAGAGACATACCAGAAGATCCACACAAACCATGGATGCATTTGCGACTTTTGAATCATGTAACCGCAGTACATGATCAACGCGCTGACCATGAAACCGGAAGCCTTGGAAGCGCCGTCGAAGGTGGTGAAGCCTGCGCCAATGGAGCGGAACATGGCCGTCATACACTGTCGATCCAGGTTAGTCAAGGGGCACGGAGATGAGAGACGGGAAGAACGGCAGAATGTAAAAAAGTCAAATGACAGAAGCAAACGCAGTCAACTTACCATCGTCGTTGCGAACACCACTATGAAGAACGTGAAGAACGCGGCGGCAGACGTTTTGAGTCCAACCATGAAGTACAAGACCACGGAGAAGACGGATACTTGAAATAGCAACACCGGAATATCGGCGACGACCTGAGCGATACAGAAGGCAGCCGGATGATAGTACGCGAAAGACTTGTGCTTGATAAGCACAGGCCGACCGGTAAAGGAGTTCGTGACCTCGGACATGGACAGCAGACTGTTGAAGAGCAAAGCGAAGAACAGGGCACCGCCCTTGACGAACAGTCCAGCAGAGTTGTTGGGGGCGTTGTAGAAAAGGGAGCCGGCAATGAGAGCCTGCACGAGGGTGGAGACCTGGGTGATGATGAAGGTGGCCTTGTCGCCCCAGATGATCTGGTACTGTCTCTGGATACAGGCCTTGACCTGCGTGAAGAAACTCGTGGTGAGCGGGCTGTTGGCCGGGAGCTGCTTGTGCTTCTCGTTGGCGACGCCCTGCTGGAACAGCCTCGTCTTCTCCTTGGCCTCTTCGGTCGTCGGGAAGTCGTACTCGGAGATCATGCGGGGGTAGATGTCGGACTTTTCGTACTCGGCGCGGAGGGCGGTCGCGTTGCGGGGGAAGGTCTTCTCGTAGCCGTGTCGGATTTTTCTTTCCGTGGGTACCGTGACGCCGGTCAGGAAGTCGGCGACGTTGGCGCCATCGGAGCAGATGAAGCCGAGCTGCTCCATGAAGGGGCGGGCTTCTTTCATGGGGCCGTAGTACATCTCCTTTCCGTTGTCGAGGACGAGGACCTTGTCGAAGAGGTTGTAGATGCCGTTGCCGGCCTGGTAGAGGGTGACGATGGAGGCGAGGCCCAGGACGTCTGTCATGGCGCGGACTGCCTTGGTGTACTCCAGTGCTCTGTGTTGTTGTTAGGTAGATGTTCCTGGTTTTAGTTGCAAGTGTCGAGACTTACGTGCTCGCATCCAAACCTCGGGTGCTGTTATCCCAGCAGAATACTGATCCTCTTGTGGCCATACACTCTATGATGGACACACGCTTCCTCTCGCCTCCGGAAACGCCACGGACGAACTCGTTACCAACCTTGGTGTCGAAAGTGTGCTGAATTCCCATCGACTCCAACAGGAAATCTCTGTTTTCAGCTCGCAGCTCCTCTGATGTTGAGACACCCTCGGGGAGGTTGAAGGGGATCTTCATCCGGGTAGCAAAGTCCATCGTCTGGCCGACAGTGAGGGTAGGGAAGAAGAGCTCCTCTTCTGTGTTCATCACGATCTGGCCCCGGTACTTCTCGGCTTCCTTGGCCGGCATAGACCCGTAGTGGACATCTCCGGTTACTGATGTGTAGCCCCGTCGGTGGTTGGCCAGGATGTTCAGCAGCGTCGTGCATCCGGAGCCGGGCCGGCCGAGGACCAGCAGCATCTCCCCGGGCTTCACGCATCCGTGCGTGTTGTCGAGGATGGTCTTCAGGGGCGGCTTGTGGCGGGACTCCTTGACAAGCTTGGGGATGTTGAACTGGGAGAGGACGTTTTCGTGTATCGCCGCGTCGGAGCTGACGGCCTGGACGGTGAGGTTCTGCCACGTCACGCCGAGGTGCCGCGGGGGGAAGCCGGAGCGGTCCTCACGCTCCTTGACGGCCTCGACCTTGTGCTTGAGCGCCCACGTCGTGCTGTCGTCCGGCAGGTTCCCCAGCTCGAAGGACTGCTCGTAGTTGGAGCCGTTGGCCAGCGTGCCGTCGGACTCCATGTTGGCTTCGCGGGAGGACGATGTGCTCGGCGGGAGTTCTTGCTTCTCTGATGTGAAGTTCATCGCGGCCGTTGTCGTCGACGAACTTGAAGGCGAGTCAGAGTGCACGCTTGGAGAAGGGTGGAAGTTGCAATGGCAGAATACCCTGGGTGGGCTGGCTTCTATTTGTTCTCCTGCCATGTGTCTATCTCCCTGCGAGTCCTAAAGTCCGGCCCGCCCGCTGATGGACTCGGCCAACATGGGCTCACATTAGCCCCGATCCGTGGTTACCTGAGATCTCTGTGCAACCACCCCCCCCCTAGGCTGAGTGTATGATGGAATGACTGGGGCTAAATCGGGCGAAGCGGAGAGATTGGCGGGTGAAGGGACGCCATGCTAACCAGGCGTGTTCCGTCATCCCGTGTGGGATGACAAAATGTACGGACGAAACAATAAGCTTCTGGAAATCAAGACGTCGTAGTCCGGTTTCCATGATCGGGCCCATGGCTCTGGTCCGCTGAATAATTGTTCATTCGTCCGAGGCGGTTTGGTGAGAAAAAAACATGACAACTGGTTGGATGAACCCTGCATGGCCGTGTCGTGGCTGCTCGGTCCTCGGGGCTGGACCCTGGCCGAGGCGCGGGATGCCGTGGGCCAGCCCGGGGCGATCCCTTTACGAAGGCGCAAGAGCCGCAACGAGGGCTTCGCACGCCTGCCATGGCGGACATCTTATGTCAAACGAACGATATGCTCCGCTGACTAAGCGGGGAGCTCACTGTGTTCGTTGTGCCTGGTGAGACCGATCGCGTGGGCAGGAGCGCCGAAAAAGTCGGGGCGGCGTGTCTGGAAGCGCCGCACGGCCAAAGAGTTTGGAGATTATTGTGGAGTCGCCTGAAGTTTTGCGTTAAGGTTTCCGGCTGAGAACCAATCAATTTCCGAAATCCGAATAGAGTTGACCCGCTTTGGACGTTCGCCGCTGAGTCACCAAAAGTCCGTTGCCGCTGAGTCAGCGGGGCTCTCATACATGAACCGAAGGGGGGAACGACTGCCGCCATCAGCTCAGTTCCTGATTCCTTGCGGCGCGAGACAAACACGCCTGGCAAACCGGCTCTCACAACGACCCGAGGCGGCTACTTCCTGCCCGATCCTTACTTGGCACGCAGCGTTTGCCGCGTTGGGCGGCGGCCACCGCGAATCACAGGCCCGACATGCGGAAGAGAGCGTGTGACTCTTGTCACAGGAGGAAGGTATGCTACCCGGCCCGTCGACGGATCTTTCTTCGGCCTCAGAGTGTTTTCTGCTTTGTGTCTCAGACATGTGCTGATCTGGTCTCTCAAGATTCAATGTGATGGTGCCGTGCCGCAATGCAACTGGTGCAAGCACCATGGAATGGCTTGCACATTCAACCGGGCCACCAAGGTGAAGAAGCGAGTCGCCACAGCAAGGTGAGAGCCGAGCCCCTGAGCGCCCCCACACCAAGCCCCCGATTATGGAGCGAAAAATGAGATTTACGACTTGTGCAGGGCGGGATCGGAAAAAGACCTGGTTGAACGTCTCAACCGCATCGAGCAGGCTCTGGCGGCGGCTCGGCGAAACCATGGCTCCCAGGATCCCGGTGAGGAGGGGCGGGACCCATCCATGTCTCCATCGTCATCATCGGCGCCAATGTCGACTGCTGGCCCGGAGCCTGCGGCCGCCGTCGGTACCCCGGAGGCAACCCAAGTCCGAACCTATGAGTCATCCGCTGTGCGTGCTTCCGGCGCTACCGTGGGCAAGTTACATTTTGCCGGCAACTACATGGGAGACATTAGCTCCTATAACGGCATCCCATTCTTTTCCACTGACGGGCAGGACTGGATTCGGTCCCGAGCGGGAGAGGACGCTTCGTTCCAGACCCTGTTCGCCCTGGGACCACTGTGGCAGACCCAACACCCGGTCCCCATCCTCTTGGGATTTCCACAAGCCAATTCAGGGGGAGAGCTGCCCGATAGGACCGTCGTCGAAGAGTATCTCGCGCTTTTTCGAGCATCCCATTTCGGATTGTCGTTTCCGCTGATCGACCATGTCTTGTTCCTACAGGTCATTGATCGGGCTTACCAACCCCATGAAGGTTCGCCGAGCCTTGACATCATCACGGCAAAGGCTTGTGTGTTTGCTTTCTTCGCCGTCGTGTCTCTTTTCCAGGTAGAATGGAAGTCTACCCCAGAGATCGACGGGGAGGCATGCGCAGGGGCAGCCCAGAGCTTGATGGCCCTGATTCTCCAGGACACCAATGTCACCGCCCTGGAGACCGTCCTCATGCTGGTAAGTTTACTGCGCGAAGCTTCAACCAGGCAGTCGCTGACACCCAGCTCCCCAGAGTTTGTATCATCTCTTCTCCGGCCATCTGCAGCAAGGAGCCATGTTCCACTCTGCCACATGTCGAGTCTTGTTTATGCTTGGCGGGCACTTTGAGCCCGGATTGAGCCGCACCCCCCACCAGTCGCCCAAGGACGCAGACGATCACGCGTGGCGAGTGAGCAACCAACTTCGGAGACTTTTCTGGTTGTCGTACAAACTCGATAAAGAAATATCTCTGCGTACGGGCCAGCCTCCCAGTATCGATGACGACCACTGCGACCTGACCCTTCCACAATTGGATTGGTGGACGAAGAGTTCAGACGATCTGGCAGGCTCGCCGTCTTTTCTCGATGAGGCGACCATCACCTCGACGTTGCAACCAGATTCGCTGCAGTTGACCATCATCAAGTCCAAAATCAGTCGGACCTTGTACTCTGTCGGGGCTTTGAAAAAGAGCGATGCTGAAATGCTGAGAGACATCCGCGAGCTAGATGATGAGCTCGAACGGTGGCGGATGTCGGTTCCTCAGTCATACCGTCCGACGCTTACGTTCCCTCGGGGCACAATGATTGTTAGAAAAGGTCGCCTCGGCATGGAAGAGATCATCCTCCACTTTGAGTACCACTATCTGATGGCCATGATTCATCGGGCGAGTGGGAGGTGTCGATGCTGGGCCAATGGAGAGGGCGGAGGGTTGGAAGGTGTTAGCTCAAGTTTGGCCTTGTCGGTACAAGCGAGTCGATCGACCCTTCACTTCCTCCGAGCTGCGATTCACGGCGTGGAGGCCGTGGCGTTCTGGTAAGTTACGACCATCATTTCGTGATGGGCTGGTCCACTGACGCGAAAAGGATGGTGGTGTTCTATCCAATGTCGGCGATTCTGACTATTTTCTGCAACTTGCTTCTCGATCCGCTCAGCGCCCAAGCGGAAGATGACATAGAGCTTTTACAGTCGGTCCCCAAGTTGATTGAGGGTATGCGCAGTCGCCGCCTGACGCCGAACGAGGTGGCTCATGTTCAGATGGTCGATGCCTTCGTTGCCGAGCTCACTCGGCTGGGGAACTGCGCCATTGCCAAGGCAAAGCGGGAGCAGAAATTTGAGTGAGAATTGGATTTTTCATATTTTTTCGGTCGCGGTATCTGTAAGCGGGAGCAAGGCGTCATGGTTTGTTTGGTTTGGCTCGGGTTTGGCTTGGGTTTGGCTTGGGTTTGGCTTTGAGCCTTGGGTTGCTTATCCTAATGTGTGGCTGGAGTTGGAAATAGACGGACGAATGTACATTAGTGGTGAAACAAATGGGATAGGGTGTAATGGCTCTCATCAGGTGACTGTTGATGTTGTATTTTGTCTCGTCTCATCCAGCGTCGATAATCTGAGGAGGTAGGTGTCTTCCAGGTGAGGTAGTCGTGGAAGAAAGTAAGTGCTCCTTGCGGCTTGTGCAGGCAAAGCAGGTTTAACCGACCCCTGGCCCGTGCTTTCCTCTTTGAGACACGTGCACGATACGTACCGCACTTGTGGAGGCTGTGAGTGGAAAACAGGCCAATCACTACGGGGAAATTCCGCTCCTCCAATTACCAGCGCCATCCCCGTTTTCCGTCCCGTCCAGCCACTCGTCAACGTCCGTCCCGTCCTCACCACACCACCCGGAAAACGTCTGGTGTTCGTTCCCGGCCCGACTCCTTGTCTCTGGCGCCCATACCTCGCAAACGGCTCCTCTTTGCGAAGCCCCCAAAGGGACCACGGCCGCAGCCGCTTCTTCTCCAATTTTCTCCTTCGCAGAGAGCCTCCGTCAATACGAACTTCTCTCGCGGCTCGGCGCAACATTCTGGGCCCAGGACACGAAGAAACACTGCAAGACGACGGCAACCACTCCATTTCGGCCGCCCTCTCCGAGATCAGTGGCAAAGCCAAGAACTTCGATGACCTTTCACCTACTTTGGTCAGATGATTGGCTTGAGGGCGCGCCACCTGCCGCATCGTGACTGGCAGTGGTCGACGGTCTGATGTCGACCCTTGCATGTCAGATGTCGCTAAGCGGCTAGCTCAGAGCACCGGGGTCCATCATCTCCACAACGGCGCATCGAGTCCATGGTTATCCAGTCGAATGATCGCTGGGGTCGAGGAAGAATGGCCGGTTAATATCGCGCCGCATGCTCTAAGTCGCCATTTTCTGGGGTCCCCAGAGTCCTCGCCATGTCCAGAAGGCTTGGTACGGGAGCCCGTGTGCTACTCGGCATGTATCCGTGGCTCGACTCGACGCCCTCTCGCCTTCTCCAAATCCATCAGAAAGGAGGAGAGCACATCTTTCCCCTCACGGAGCTGGGGTAGTTGGGGAACCCTGTCAGCCTGTCCACCCAGGTGTGGCTCGTTGAAATACCTCTGCCTCTGCTGCCCATCTTCGCGGCCGCATGTCCTGCCACATTCATCTGCCGCCAAGTTGTGCGAATCGAATCCGACAGCAAGGTCTTGGGCCTCTGCTTGCACTTCCCGAAAGCATTCCGCTCGTCCACCGCGTTTGGTGGTCTCCACGGCATCATGCTTGTCAACCAGCCCGTCCGTCCCCGACCGATCAAGACTCGGTCTAGAGCAGGTTCGTATGAGCCTCCTCGTAAGACAAAGGATTGAACATGAGGTGTCTGACATTGTCTTTCTTCGCCTGCAGGATGCAAGTACTGGTGAGTCAACCGGGCCCACCACATTCACATAGTCCAATGCTAACAACGTCCAGCCGAGACAAGGTTCGTCGCCATGACTGACCCTCAAGATGAGCACCATACCAACATGACCCCAGAGAAAGAAGTGTTCAGAAGAACATCCTCAGTGTCTCCGTTGCATTCAGGCCGGTGTTACCTGCGTGTATGAACCGATCAAGAAGAGGAAGCGGAGAGCATCGAACAGGCTGGTCCAGCCCCAAGAATCTACCGCCTCCGACGACTCAAGCAGCCCGACGGGCAATACCGATCTCCAGACAAGCCCGGACACCAGCGTTCTGACGCCGCCTGATGTTCTTCGGTCCAACTCCGAAACCGCTCTCTCGCCTACATCCGCAGACAACTGTTTCTCGACCTCGATAGACTCTTTACTACCCCTCTGCGAAAGTTTCGAAGATTCCTACGGTTTCGGAATGGGATTTGAAGACGCGAGAGTACTTGAGGGAGACTTTGCGACGGTTGCGGAGATCGGTTCTCGCCAGAAAACGGCTGATGACGATCTTCATCTCACCTTGGATACCATGGACGGGAGTGTTCACTCGACCGATGACTCATTCTTCTCGGCAAGTCTAGATATGTCCTGGAACGAGCAGTCGTGGTCAGCGGCGTCCTCGCCAATGCTCAGTCTGCTGCCACCCTCCTTCCACAGCATCCCAGACTGCCCAGAAGACACAGGCTTGCTGGATCATTATGCCAAAGTTATGCTACCAGCCATGGGCTTCAAGGAAGGCTTCAGCAACCCTTACGAGCAGCACATTATTCCTCTTTCGCATAGGAGCTCTGCCGTTCGAAATGGCATCTATGCTTTGGCCAGCGCACATCGCGAATACACTGGTCTTGAGAACACCGAGGGATCGTCATGTTTCCACGAGCGAGCAGTAGCCGGTCTGTCAGCAATTATTGAAGACGGTGATGGCTTTGAGGAGGCTCTAGCGACAATAGTCCTTCTTTTGCAGTACGATTTGGTAAGAACCCCGAGGTACTAGCAGAAAGGCTTACTGACCAAAGCAGCTCATGCAACAAAGTCTACCAGACATCACGAACAATCATCTTCAGGGTGCGTGGCATATCATTAGCGCAATGCCATCGCCAAAGAGTCCAAGCGTCGAGTTCTTCGAGCAGGTTGGTCTAGAATATAGTGGTATTCGAATAACACTGACTCGATGCAGGTTTTCCGCTATTTTGACGTGCTCAATTCACTATCCAAAGGCTCGACTCCCGTGTTTGCAGCTCCGACTGTCAACTGGGCCTATTCACCTGGAAACTCCCCGCCACCAGTCACTTTCAGCGGCATAGATCCCGTTCTGGGAATGGCTGATGACCTGTGGCCGACGCTGCATCGACTGGGCGAACTAGCCACCCTGAAGCGCGAGCTTCAAACTGCCTTGGCAACAGGTCAAACGACAAAGTTTGTAGTCCTTCGCACTGAATACCAAACCACCTACAAGGCAATAGAACGGGCCCTTGAATCATGGAATCCGATTCTGCCTCCCGGTTTCAATCTCGTCAATCGTATCGTCGACGGCCCTGAAGACGCATCCGAGACCGAACTTGCCAACATCAGGTGGATAACAAGCACAGCACTTGCGTACAGGCAGAGTGCACTGGTCTATCTGTACAGCACTATATCCGAATACCATTCATCGCATGATCTGGTACAAAAGCATGCACAGGCGGCCCTGTGGCACTGCGCGGCATCTGTGTCTCACGGCGGGACAGGATTGACCATGCTGTGGCCACTTTTCTTCTCTGCATGCCATGCGGTCTGCAGCCGGGACCGCGGCTTGGTACGCCAAGCATTTACCGCGTTCGGCAGCAAGAAAGGCACAGTCAACACGGAAAAACCTTGGTCTGTGGTCATGGACGTGTGGCGAAGGATGGACATGCGCGCCTACGGCAAAGAGAAGGTCGGGTCCGAAGCCTGTCCCGACTTATGGAAGCAGGTGGCTGCGAACATGAAGGTCGGCATCGTGTTCGGCTGAGGATGGGAAACGAAAAAGATGCTGGGCTCACTAAACAGCGTCCTCGAGAGTGCGGGGGCCAAGCTGCTGGGATCACTGTTACGATATTGTCACGATACGACGGCGCTCGCTTTTGAAAATCACGATACCACGCAGGCAAAGACATGGAACCACTGGGTGCTGGACACGGGAAAACACGGCGCATCAATACCTCAAAATAACACAATCGTTTCTTCACCCCCAGCCTAAACGGTTTGGATGTCGAACCACCTGATTCTGCGACCTGAACAGTTCAGTCTTCGGGCCTAGATCAAATGGTTCCTGCCGAACTGAAGAGTCACTCTTGCAGGCTAATGCAGCTCATGCTTGCATTCACTTGTCCACAGGACCCGCCACTCCTTCAGGTGAGTCGACGTGGCTCGACCAATGCCAACGCCACTGGTGTGATTGTCCTCCAACCAACGTTGGGGAACGCGGAGCCGCCTTAGTTAAGATAACTGGGGTTGCTTTCCCCACGGGCAGGGGATGAAATTCAGCCTGATTACCCCTCTGCAGATCTAGGGGACATGGGTCTGCCAAATACTGGCTGGCATCCCGTGACAAGCAGCAATGAAAACTGCGTGCGCTGGAGGTATGTCGCAGGGCTTCGTACGAACACCCTGGCTTGTCGCTCCCAACGCCCAGAGACGCCGGCGAAATGGAGCGCAAATCTGCATCTGCGGGCGGCTACCGATCTGGGCAAGCAATTTCGTCGTCTGATGTGTGGCCACCACCTCAATCACACAAAGCCATGCGCATCGGCCACACAATGCAACACAGAGCGCGATCCAAATACCGAAAACATGTTTAGCCTGAGGGCTTCGTCTCTGGAACCGAGATGCGAGTGACTCTGGGTCTCGCTTCAACAAAAGGGGAGATGAGGGACCGTCAAGTCATTTCATCGCTCACCCTTCTTCGCCTCTCGATTAATTATGGCTTGACGCAGGTCATGTATGTAGGGCTGATGTCCTCGCGCGTAGAGCTCGACATGAGCTAGTCCTACTTGCGCGGCCACGTCACGGGACGTGAGCAAAGGGTAATTGGATCAACAGTCAATCCAGCCCAATGGACTCGCTTGCTCCGTGTTCTGGGAGAAGAAAATGATTCTCGGTCGCACACCGGTCTTTGTCTTGTCACTTCTCACCACAGCGCCCTGGTGTTGGTGACGCATGCAAGCAGAAGTACCTGGCCCAACCTCTCGCGGTGTGAGTACAGGTCGCGCCAGCGGTCATGCGAGAAATGCAATGCAGCACGGCACGATTTGGGCACTGGCAAAGCAGCCTGATCTAGGACGTTCTCGGGTGACCAATGTGGCTCTGCATCTCGGTCTCCTCCATGCACGCTGTTGGCAGATGCCGAAACCCACCGTTGCCGAGCCAGATCCTGCTCTTCTCCAAATTTTACCAAACAGGAAAATCATACATAGCCACTATTTTGGTAGTTGGGGTTCAAACCGGTGCAGCGGGCGGCCGGACACCGCGCTGCTTTGAGCCTCTGGCACGTGGCGCGACTTGTCCATGATGGTTGCTTGTTGCTTGCTTTGCCCACCCCCTTCTGCTCGACGATGTGCCCGCCTGCATCACACAGGCCGGACTGCGTTGGGGAAGAGATGTGTGGCGTCTTCGTCTGGCGCAAAAACTCCAACACGTTTGGAGCAAGCGGGCGGGTTTGATGGGTGGTGATTCGGTGCACCCCGCAAACGGCGTGGTAATGTTCCCCGTTGGCTCGCTTATGACTCGGCTCGAATTGCCCTGTCCCGCGTTTTCAGCGTGATTGGTGGTCTGAGAGACAGACTAGACTTTGGTTGCTGTCTTGCTGACACGAAATCGAGTTGAGCGGGATTCGAGGCGGACTTGGAGACTGAAGTATGGGTTGCGGAGGATGCTGTTGCGTCTCGGCTCCGGTGAACGGGTTCAGGGACAATTTGATATTGGATGGCAATTTGGAATGACAGGTAAGGTGACCTCGTACCTGCTTCTTGGGACCCCTAATTTTCGGCAAGATTCGAGGTTGCGTTTTCTGGGATCAGGGTAGTTGAGTATGCTTGCATGTGCGAAAGCCAAGTCTTTGGTCGCAGGCATCAAGAATGTCGAGGACGCGGGTTTATCAGTGAGGACTGGGAGGGCTGGGGAGATCATGACCATTCACCAGATCATTCCCTTCTGTACGTATGTGCTCCTGGGCCACATAAGGAGTTTACGGGCATAGAGATTTTCATGGGACGCTGATGGTGTTGATGAAAACCACAAGTCAACCCATTTCTGAAATTCCCAAACATGCACTTTTTACACGCCGATGATTGGAAACATGAATCTATTTCTATTACGCCCTACCTTCACAAGGACTTGTAAGACAAAAGTAAAGAAGAAATTGTTATTTGATCAGTCTCGGGGTGATTGTTGTTTTGTGTTCCCAGATTATCTCACTTGTGGGCATTGCCCGTCGACATCTTAGGTTCCAAGTTCCGTACATATAGTATGCAAGAAATTACTCGATGGGCCAGCTGTTTAACAGTTGTGACATAGACCTCCAGCTCTTGTCTCAAAACCCAAAGGCAGACGTCCTAAAGTCCTCGATGCTTCAAACTGGGGCATGTTAGTATTCTTCTTTACTAAGTGGTCACGGCACCTCAGCAAGGCGCAGCTTCGACTAACTAGTACCGGAGAGTTGAAATTGATGGTGCCCCTAGCGTAATTGCGGGAGCTAGTTTGCTCCTGGAAATGACCCTTGCAAGACTCAAAGACTACAGCAGATGTTGAGCAATGTTTCTGTTGACCCGTGTTGCATCTTGAAGACTTCAACGCTTATACTGATTATGGCGCATACTGGGATGCGGGTTTTGGCAGAGAGACAACGAGCTGTGCCACCTTTCGGGATTCCCTAATCACACGGATGGGCCGGTATAGCATGGGTGAGAATTGTCTATTTGTATTTGTCTTCTTCGGAGAACTGATTTCTTTAGCCCCATTATCTGTCGTCTAATCGACACGATGGACCACAGCAGAGTTTTCGCCTTCCTCATCTCTCTCGTTCTTCTTCTTCTTCTGGTCTCGGCGGTACAGGTATGCCACAATCGCCGTGATGATGGCTTGCGCAACGAAAGCTGCGGTCGAGAAGATGAAACCCTTCCTGAACTCGGGCGAGTCGACTTGCGGATATGTCAGGATCGGCACCCACGCGTTGAACGCGTAGCCGAGCGAGTTCATGATACCGATGACGATGGCTCGTTCCTCGGCGTCCGCGCCGCAGATCTCGTTGGCCCAGCTCATGCTCAAGGGTCCGTAGGGCACAGAGGCCCGCTGCAAGAGGAACGCGAACCACTTGAGACCGTCGGGGATGTTCCAAATGGCGAGCAGAAGCGCAGCGAAGCCGCCGAGGAAGGTGGAGATGGACATTATGCTGGCGCGATGGCGAATGGCGTCGGAGATGATTGCGAAAGAGACGGTGAGGACTAGTTGGATGGCCGAGGCAGCTGTTGGGATGATGTTCTGGGGGGTGTTGTTAGTAATTCACAAGTCTTTGGCAATTGGATGATGCGGTTACACTTACAATCTTCTCCACGGACTCGCCTCTGGACTTCAGCCAGAGCGAAAAGGGGTTGACACTGCTGGAGGGCCCGAGGTTGATGAAAATAATGTACAAGATCGTGAGGTAGTACACATGCCATCGACCTAAGATGGTGAGTTAGCTATGACCAACCCCCACGTACAGAAGGCTACTGGGCTTACTAAAGATTCGTTTGAAAGCAGAGCGCCCGAGTCTAGTTCTGGGAGCACGGCCAACGGTGTTCATTCGCTTTTGAGCCATCGCGCGGTCCTGGTTTACTGTCAGTGACAACCGAGGCAAACACCAGCCTAGGGCCACACTTACACTATCATTCAAGTAGAATGCCCTCGTGTTTTCGGGAAGATCCGGGATCAAGAAGAACCCAGCAATGCAAATTGGAAGACTGATGATGCCATCCATGATCTGAGGAAGAGGTTAGTTTGCAATTCCTTGCCAACTTGTCGGTCCTTAATGCTTACAAATAGCCACTTCCATCCAGTGAGACCATGGACGCCATTCAATCCTTTGTACACACCGGCTTGGAGATAACCCGAGAACATGCTAGCCGCTGCTGAAGACGCGTGAAAAATGCATGCCCTCTTGCCCAGCTCTGATGGCTTGTACCACGACCCCAAGATCGTATGCGCAGCCGGGTAGAAGATTGATTCAGCCAAGCCAACGAAGAATCGAATCGCAATCACATGGTTCGAAGTCTTGGCCGCAGCCAGACAGAACGTCAAGACGGTCCACAACAACTCGCATGAGGGCACCCATATCGATGGCCGCACCTTGGTAAGGATGATCTGCGATGGGATCTGACCGACGACGTAGCCGACGGTCCACGCGGTGTCGATAAGATTGATCTCGTTTCCGTTCATAGACAGGTCCTCCTTCATGCCGCTCACAAAGGCGTTGCTGATGTTCGTCTGGTCGAGGTTCTTGATGAAGTAGCCGAGACTCAGCATCGTGATGAGGAAGACATCGAGCTTCTGGATGAACACGCGCTCCTCGTGTGAGCGGCCCGGCTCGTAGTCCCAGATGTAGGACCACCATGGAGCCTTCTTCCCTGCTGCCGTCGCCGAGTTGCGGTCGGAAAAGGACTCGTCCACCGACAGCCCCTTGGGGGACTCGCCCTCGTGCTCGGACGGCATGACGAGCAGAGGCGTCACTTCTGAGGGACCCAGCGCGTTAACTTGAGGAAAAGCACAGGAAAGAGAGATGTGAGACGCGGAACACTCAGGACGCAAAGATAGGTGCAACCAGAGCCAGAGAGACAGAAAGAGTACTCTCTTACTTGGTCTTTTAAGGAAAGTCCATACCGAAATTTATGTACCCGGGCTCGGATTCCGATAACCTGGTCATCGCGCAAGCGTTCAGGAGGCCAGAGTACGACCTTAGAGATACGCGCAGAATGGCTGACAACGTCGAGAGTGGATTTAGAACGGGTCCGAGTCTTAATGATGTGCTGCGAAGCGCTGTTGATTCGCTCCATCTTGGCGTGGGGTGTGTCGCCATCGCGGGGTTCGGTGTCGTGATTCGACCAACGCGACTCAATTAACCCCCGTAACGCCGCTGTCTGGGGGCCATCCATCAGCAACAATCCCATGACACCGAGCCTCTGAGACATCAAAGTGGGCCATTCTGCGCGTGAATCCTCTGGAGTATTGGTAATCCGTCGGCTTCGCTGTCCGTTGTTGATATCGGTCGAGACGCCGCGGTCGGCTCAAATGACACGGGTTCTATGGCGCAATGGAAAAGCCTGCATGCTCCCGGGTATTCCCAGGCTCTGTCACTTATGGGTCCTGCTGAGCCCTGACTGTCACTTTCAAGGTGACTTGAAGACGGGCAGTAGCTGTCGGGTGCGGGTGGTCGCTGATGATGTCGGGGCCCCGCGATTTCCGGAACGCGTTCCGGAGTGGAGGACCGGTGCCGCCCGGTGCTCCGCTTTTCTTCGGTCGCGGTGTGGGAGCGACGTGGGCTCATCGCCCGCCTTGGCTTTGAGTATACGTTCGAGATGCACCAAGGGCACGGAGGCTGTACTTCAAGCGTGATTAACTCAAAATATTCATAAACTTCTGGCCATTCTGATCTGACGACGCACACGGCGCTTCCCCGGTCCTACCTACACTTGAGATGCTTCAGCTTCGACCGTTGGCAGAGACTCCACAAATTCCAAGAAGCTACTGCGGAAAGATTCACTTGCGGCTAGCCGTCTTTGGCTCACCTCCAGCGCAGTCTCGCCCCTCGAGTTCCTACACTCCCTGTCCAGCCCCACGAGCCGTGACTTCTTCAGAGTTCGCACAGTCCCGTCATCGCCCTCCATCGCGGTTGCGTGCAGAATGGATGTCCCAGAATTGTTGACCGCAGTATGAGAGGCTCCCTGCTCCAAAATCATGTCGATGAAATTATGACTGTTGTGGTAAATGGCCTCGTGGAGGGGAGTGTCGCCATATTTGTTCCGACTGTTGATATCCGCACCCTTAGAGAGAAGGTATCTACCCGAAACCACTCGATTGAGCACGGCAGCCCCAGACAATGGTGTGTTTCCGAGAGGGTTCTTGAGATCAACGATGGCCCCGGCTTGAACTAGTATTTTCACCGTCCTGATATCGTCATTGTGTCTTGCCGCGTAATGTAGTGGGCTGTCCCCTCTGAAGTTGGTGATGTTCACGTCTGCTCTCCTTAATAGAAGCAACTCGACGATGCGCGGCACACCGGCTGACACAGCGTATAAAAGGGGTGTCGACCCCAATGTATCTTTCGTGTTTACCTCGGCGCCGGCTTGGAGAAGAAGCTCGACGGCTTCGAGATCTCCGCGAATCGCAGCCCAGTGCAGTCCGGTGCGTCCTTGCGCATCTCTAGCTTCAATATCTTCTGAGCGGGGACTCTCGGCCAGAAGCCTGACCACGGATGCGCCTTCGATGCCTAGGACGGCTTGATGACAGGACGAAAAGCCCCACTGTTCGCGTTCCATGTCTGCGAAAATCATACTGTAGGCCTCGAGAACTTTGGGTGGCCCTCTCTTGGAAAAGATGTGTTCCCAAGCCTTGTGGGCCGCAGACCTGCAATAGCTCTCAGTTTTTATTTCTCGTAGGAAGACAGGTTGATCGGAACTTACATCCCACTTTCGTCGTGAAGCAAAGCATCGGCTCCGCTTCGAAGGAGAAAACGACATGCCTCTACGTGATTCTTCTGGACTGCATACTTTTTCCCCAATGAGAGATGTGTTGATAATGAGAGAGTCTGCCACTCACGTGTAATGCCGTCCGTCCATGATTCGGGTCGACATCATCGAGAGAACCTCGGCGGCTTTCGAGCATCGTGCGGATTCCGATGACATCTCCGATAAATGAGAATCGAATTATGGTGTCGTCGCCTCCCCACTGGACTTTTCTGGGAAATTTGAGCCCGATCGACGGTGCCCCGCTGGATGTGCTCTCGAAGATGAGATACACATTGTAGCAAGACACCCACTGCGGGACCCAGTACTTGACTTCGAGAAAGCGAGTCGCATGCATGGAGCAAATCCCGCGAAACGACAGAGCACCTATGATGCTTTTCAGAAATAGTGGTGATCGGAATTTTCTGTCGGGTTGAGAGCAGTAGGGGCAGACACTCGAGCTATGGGTGACAACAGAGAGGATAGCCGGCGCGCTCCGTGACGGGAAGACGGCGTCTTTTTGGAATGCGTTGTTGTAAATGCTTCCTGCCCTGTTTTTCTCTGAATCCTTGCCTGGATCGTCACCACAAGTGTTGATTTTGGTTGTGTTGTTTTCAGCTGCTGGGTTATCCAGGCTGATGATGCGTGGTCCAGCTAGTTTCGTGGAAGACATACTCAGCATGGGAACCTTGTTCAAAATCTTCTCCCTCTTACCTTAATCTCCTCCCGCATAACATCACGCATTCGATCCTCGAGAGTTTTGCTGTTGAAGTACTGGTCAATTTGTGTATGGTGTGCTTCGATAGTTGCTGCCAATGATAGAACACGACGGTGGAGGACTTCGTCTTTTTTGTCCCTTGTGAGTACATCAGCGAGACTTGACCTAATGAAAGCCGGGGTTCCCTTCACCTCTTACACCAAAGACATGATCATATTTGCGACAAGTTGAGATCTCAAAGCCTCTAGCCGCTTCTGCTTTTGAGCTCTCTCTTTGTCGGTCCACATGTATTGTGCGGTTCTCACCAAGGCTCGCCACTTTTTGCCCTTATCTGCCGGTTTAGGCACGGGCAGCGCCTGGAGCAACTGGTTTGAGACATCGCGGATTTCGCTCACGAGATTCTTCAATGTCGGATTGCTGTCAATTTCGTCCTGTTTTGACTCCAGAATACCGAGTGACGATTGCAAGTTGCTCACGGTGATGGAAATCTCTCGGCTTTCGGCGAGCACGCCGTTGGGTGATTTGGCGAGATCACTTGCTTTGGAGATTAAATTGGCGGATGTGTCAATGATTTGGAGAATATTACAGGCGAGGCCGAAGTATTCCAGGGTTCGGCCGTGATGGTGAGCAAGGGAAGAATACTAAGTCTCACTCTCCAGGCTCCAGTCATGTAGGTAGTTATGTGTTGATGTTGACCAAATGATAATTCAGGCTGCGACGCTTGGCATGAGGGGTAAATGCTCATAAGCCTTATTTCCATTTTATAAACAGGCGGCTGATTCCCGTAGATAATTGGTCAAGTACTCGGCCAACCAGGTTGTAGGATAGCCTGCATGGAGTCAGACGGAAAGCAACTGAAGGTACGAGTTTGGGTGAGCCCGCCCAATCCTTCCGTTTTAGGGGTGCGCTTTCAGGCTCTAAAAATATGTTCGGGTTATCAGTGATGGATCATGCGACTCTCACTGCATAGGTGCTTTAGAGGATCGGTCACCGGCCTGATTCATTGGGCAGCGGCCCCACATCTACCGCCGACTGTGGGGTCTACGCGGCCCGCCGTCGACTCGGCGTCCGGAACCGGAATGCCCAGGCCACCGCTTTTCGCTCCCTGGGTCCGATTTTCGGGAAACACACACCAACCAGCAGGACAGCAGTTTAGCTGAATCCTGCTCATCTAGCGACCGCAGCGGCGCAGCCTTGAGAATATTACACAGTCTAGAACCTGTCGGGGCATACCTTGGATGCAGCGGAAAACACATCGGAGGATCACGACTCTATCTCAATATCCTTCGCCTCGTCTCGATATTTTTCGAAGAGAAAGACATATCCCACCTCCACAATCTCACCCCTGATCGGCACAGTTGCACTGGCAACTGGTTCGAGAACTTCGACCTGCAGTGCTGTTGCCAAGTTCAAGTCGGCACCCCGCTTCAGAGATAGACAGTGGCGAAAATGTCACTGGACTTTTGCGTGGTATGTTGGCGCTGCTCTTGCAGTCATCGCTTTGATTTTCTAGATGGGAGCGTACTAACACTCGGGCCCATTACTAAGAATGGCAGCGAGGGAATCTTTCAAGATTTGTCCTGCTTGATCAAGTCCGCTGCTCTTTCCGCTACAGCATAGACAAGAGACTGAATGTTCGCCCTCGGGATCAGCGGAAACACACTCGCATCCACCACCCGCAGACTCCTCACGCCATAGACTCTGAACTTGTCGTCGACAACACCGCCCTTGGCCCGCGGCAGCATCGCGCATGTTCCGCAGGGGTGGAACTCGGTCTGCAAGCCCTCGCGGACCCACTCCTCCACGTTCGCCGGCGTGAGCTCGTGGAACCCCGGCTGGAAGACCCTGCCGCCACCTTGCAGCAGGTCACTCAGGGGCTTGGTCCGAGCCAAGGTTTGCAGGTGGAGGGTAATCGCTTTCAGCAGCTGCTCGTCGATCGGGTTGGAGAGGTAGCGCGGGTCGATCTTGGGGTGGACTGCTGCGTTGGCGGATTGGATGTGGACAGAGCCGCGAGAGAGCGGGTGCTCGAGGACGCCGAGTAAGGAGAGGAAGTTTCCCGGTGTGCTTGCCGTGAAGAGCTTGGTGGTGTCTGAGGAGAATTGGGGTGACACCCCGCCTTCGATGGTCAGTTCTTGAGAGACTGCTTCCGATTTCAAGTCTCGGAGGATCAGGCGGTACTGCTCTGCGAGGGATGTGCTGCTACTCTTGAATGAGGGCGAGTTAAGGTCTAAAGTCGACGCGATTTGTTTGAGGGAGAGGAGCGAAGAGCTGGCACCAGCGGATGATAGGCGCCCGGTCTTGTTCTGAAGGTAGAGATCGAGCTGTTCCTGAAAGTAGGTCGCGTTGGCAGAGTCCTCGTTGATCGGTACGCCAGGCTTGGTGGCAAAACTGGGACCTGTTAACCATCATACTTGTCATGGGAAGGACGTGAAGAATAGGCTTACCCGAGAGGGACGCAGGCATGATCTTGCAAGTTCTCACCGACATTCGGATTGTCCACGACTACTTCAATGCCGTGTTCCTGCAACAGCCTCTTGCCACCGATGCCAGAGACCTCAAGGAGCTGCGGCGAAGCGGTAGTACCAGCCGCGAGAATCACCTCCTTCGCGGAAAATGTCTCGTACGTCTCACCTTCCTTGGTCCACTTCACACCGGTAGCCGAGACAGCACTGCGATTTTTGCTAAGCAAAATCTTGGTAACAAGAGCCTCGGTGACGACATTGGGATTCTGTCGCGGGCGGGCTGGCCCAAGATACGCATTCGCGGCGTAGCTCCTCGTCGCATTGTCGATGTTGAGAAGGTTGACATAACCGCCAAGGGCCTTGCAGTCGCGCGGGTCACCCTTGACCGCCAGACCGAGTCTCTCGAGAGTTCGGGGCCATGCTTGAAGAAGTGGGCTGCAGAGGGAAGGGAACCCGTTCCCAATGGGGCCGTTTGTACCGTGGACGCTTGGGTCCACGTATTTGAGACGGAGATCACTCGTTTGCTGCTTCGAGGGGGCGACGAAAGACTCAGACTTTCGGAAGTAAGGGGCGAGCGTGTCCCATGACCATCCCTTGTTGCCCAGCTCGCCCCAGTTGTCAATGTCTCGCCGGGAAGGGTGTGTCCAGAACATGAAGTTCATGGCGCTGGAGCCGCCCAGTTGCTTGCCGCGAATGTGGGCTATGATCTTGTTGTTGGCGGCGGCCTGGAGATGTCGATGTCAGACATGGTCTTCTCAGACCCCCGGCGGCTTACCTGAGGGACGGTCTTGTAGTCCCAGTCGTAGTCTGGGTTGCCGTACATCGCGGGGAAGAGCCCAGGAACTAGGACGTTCAATTCTTGAGAGTGATCTGCCCCGGCTTCGAGGACGAGGACACTGACTCCGGGATCTTCGCTCAGACGGGCGGCAACTGTGAGACCGGCGGTGCCTCCACCGATGATGCTTCGGTATATCAGAACCACACGCTTCGGCTACGGGCCTGGGATCTCTCACATGTAGTCGAGGTCTCAGCCAGGGTGCAGGCTTTTAGGCCCGCCAGAGCCATCGACCAAAGACAAGATCTCCAGATCATGAATGAGTAAGCTTCAGCTGAAAAAAAGAGGCCTTAAGAGACGGGCGCATTCAGATAAACATGGAAGTTGAGGCCAGTCAAAAATCAAAAAGATCGTTTTCACCACGGAACGTCGGCTATTTGTAGTGAAGTGATCCCTTTGCATGTCGTCCTGGCGAGGACTACGGGCATACGAGGGAGCAGTTCATCTCCGACCATAGATTAGCGATTTCTTGCGGCTCCGCCCGGCCGAAGGGCGCACATGGCTCCAGAAGCAGGCGCCACCTTGATCACAATTTTGACTCGAAGTGAGACCTTATTGCTGTCTAGGCTCGATTCCGGCCGGCCAGAGCTCCGTAAAAGGCACACGATGCAACGTTGAGCTCCAAGTCGACGCACGCGCTGAATAAGCAATGTCTTGCGGAATTCCGCAGCAGCTAAGAGCCTCCAGGACTGTTTGTGTAACTTTTGCTTCCAAGACGGAGATAAGCAGTGGTCTTGACTAATCGGGCGGGGGCCTGTAGATGCCGCGCCTGGACGAGGTTACATGTATTGGTGGGAAGCTCAGCCCGTTGGCCCTGGAACCTCTCTGATTGTATTCATCGTCCTACTTGGACAGCCAACGCAGATTCTGATGGCACGAGGCCCGTTGCGGTCCTTGAGACTTGATGCCAGGCCTCTGCAAGATGCGGGAAGCAACTTAATCGTCTGCCCACTTGGCAGGGCGACCCTGGAGATCGGAGCAGCATGTAGACAGCACTTGCTTTGCGCAATCAAAGGCACGCTTGTGAAGATGCAGTAACTTTTTTTTCGTGCAGTCGTGATATGCCCAACACACCTATTATACAAGTATCCATTGATGCCGGTGTTGAAGCATCACATCCTCTCGACTGGCTGCTAGACTCCTACATGATGATATACAGATCGACTCGCTTGCGAGCTTTTGGCTCATTGCCGGCGCTTGGCGAACTCGGAGCCGGGGCCGTACATGATGATCGGTCTGCGCTGCATGTTGCGGAAGTGGGCGTCGGCAATGGGAGAGGTGTCGGACCGGATCACGCTGCCGATGGACATGAAGAAGCTGGAGACGGCGGTGTTAGCACAGTCGAAGCTGGTCGCAACGGGACGGCATACCCGAAAGTGGCTCCCGAACCAGCCATGTACTGTCCCAGTGTTCTCATGATACCGTTGGGGCCGGCGCCGTAGCGCATGATGTTCACGGAGCCTGTGGAAACGCGCGTGGTCAGCCGAGAGAATGCGCCGGAGGGAGGAGGGTTGGCGCACCGAAGATGAAGCCCATGACAGCTCCGACAGCTGCGGCTGCGTCAGTTGCACGTTCCAAGCAATGTGAACAGCATCAAAAACATACTGCCACCCATCATGGCACCCATCTTGACTGTAGAAGGTCAGCCTGAGCTTGCGACAAGGGGGTCGAGGTTCGCACGCTTGTCGGCGACGGACGGGCCCATGGCACCGCCGTGTTGCGCAGGAACGGGAGGCATTTTCGATTGACGTCGGCAGTCACGTGGGGTCGGTCGAACTCGGTTTGCGAAAAAGAGTCGAGCTGTGTTGCTGTGCTCAACCGCGGGTGTGGTGGGAGGTGATGGTATGGCCGTGAAAGTGGTTTGCGATGGTGGGCTGAAGACCTCTTCCAATTTGCTGCAATGCCCCAGCAGCCAGCAGCCTCCCGACCGGAGCCACTCGAGCTTTGGACGAATCCAGTCCGGGGTCCGGCAGTTCCTCGGCAAGAATATTTCTGGTGGGCCCTTTCCACATTCGTCGGTCAGGTGGATACCTCGACAACGATGTCACGGTCACCCGACGCACAGGCCACCACCACCCCGGGACCAGAAATAATTCTCCAGCTGGCCCTCTCAGGTGGTATGAGGCACAGTGCGAGAGTGCGTACCCTGCGGCAGATGACATCAGTCGTCACTGTGACGAGGAGTGTCACGTGGGCCGAATTGCTCCGCTGGCCAGCGCCAGACTGAGCAGCAAGCGCCGTGAAAGGACGGTCCAGGTGGCAGGTGGGCCCCACGGCTAAGGCAAGGCGAGGCACGGCAAGGCAGGGCGACTGACCGCTGCCGCAATTGCCCGGATCAGCCAGCACGAGTCTAATCGTCTCCTCTTCTCTGTCGCTGGCTTGGATTTTTTTTCCCTCTTGTCCCTCAGAACATCCCCAGCCGCTGCTGCATGAACCGGGACGGCCGTGCGGCGCTGAAAAAAAAACTGCATTCCCGTCCCCTCCCATGTCGGCTCCGGCGCGTGTTTCCGAGCGCTGTTTGGTCCGCCCGCGGGTACCCCCAGTGCACACGCTAAGCGCTTAGCGAGACGGGGGCGAGACCTCTGTTCTTTCCCAAATCCTAGATTCAACTTCACCTCCCCCTACGGAGCACTGTCTGCTTATCGTCGATCGAGGTGCCGAACACGCCCCTTCGCCCGCTCCCTTTTCAATTGCAGGTACGTCGAATCGCCCCTGCGCCTCCCTGGCCCCGTTTTCTGTGGCCCTCTGGCCTTCTGGCCCCCGTGGCTGGCCGTTCCGGGTCGCGCCAATTGGCTGCCCACCCCTATCCTGGCCGCGACATCATCGCTGACTTATTTTTCCTGCCAGCGCAGCCTCCTCCCTTTGCATCACCCTCAGTGCTTCATCGAGACGGTGCCGGCGACTTTGCGACATTTCTGGCGAGCGATCGAGTCACTTTTGAGATACCCAAAGGGCTGCTGTGCGAATGGTGACGGAAACAGCCACCGGCGTCCCTTGACCAACCACGACCACTCCTACTACCACCTGTATCGATACCCTTCGACCATCATCGCTGGTCTCTCGGTCCGACTTCCTTTGTCTCACGATCCTTGCCTTGGCCATCATACCCCTCATGACTGCCGTCGCGAGCCCTCCCAGCTTCCAGCAACTCAACCGACCGGCATGGAACGTTAATGGCGGACAAAGTCTGAATTCGATGAATCCAGAAGACGTCAGAGGCATGTTCATGCCGCGAAAAACGCTCCAGCGAAGCAACTCCTCCTCCTCCGTCTCGTCCAACTCGTCCAACTCGTCCACCACCACCGTCGCTACGAACAACTCGCAATCAAATGGCACCCCGGCGTCCACCAACTCTGATATGAGCTCCTGGAGCACCGCTTCCAGGAAGCGGCCCCAGCCCAAAGCGCCTTGGCCAGCAGGCAAGCCCGAAGGTCAGGGCGAGTTCGGCAGGCCTGTCTTGCGATCCCCCATGAATGGCGTCAATGGAGCAACCTCTTTGCAGGCCGCACCCGGCCAGCCCCAGATGATGTCGCAGCAGGGAATGGGAGCGAGGCCCCTCGGTGATCCGATGCCAAATGGTCAGCCCGTGCTCTATCTTCTGTCCTTGAACGGCACCTTCGAGCGCAAGACCATCTCGGTCCCTTTCTACCCCGAAAGCCTCCGTATCGGTCGCCAAACCAACCAGAAGACAATCCCGACTGCCACCAACGGCTACTTCGATAGTAAAGTGCTATCCAGGCAGCACGCGGAAATTTGGGCAGATCGCATGGGAAAGATCTACATTCGAGATGTCAAATCCTCCAACGGTACATTTGTCAATGGTACGCGCCTTTCGCAAGAGAACCGCGAATCCGAACCGCACGAATTGCAGACGGGAGACCATCTCGAACTGGGAATAGACATCGTGAGCGAGGACCAAAAGACGGTCGTCCATCACAAGGTTGCCGCCAAGGTCGAGCATTCGGGCTTCATGAGTCCCTCCAGCAATGTCATGGATATGAGCTTTGGCGATCTGGATCCAGCTAATGGCGGCATGATGATGCCGTCGCCCGGGCCCATGCCATACCGCGGCAGGGCAGGTAGCAACGCGTCCATGGCCAGCAACGGTCGCATGATGGCGCCCCAGAACATGGGAGGCATGCCAGCCAACGGCGGTGCTGCTCGTGGCTTCTTGTTGACCCCAATCACCACTGAGCACATCGTCAAGAGGTTACACGTGAGTACCTGCCTAATGTTGACTAATGCACAGAGGCTAACCTGATGCAGAACGAGATGCGAAGCGCGCGATTGCAGACCCAAGACCTGGCCCGAACCGGCCAGTTCATCCACGCCCTACTGGGCAAAGACGACGTCAAGGACCTCGAGAAGCCCGAGGTGCCAGAGCCTCCTAAACATATGCCCAACGGCAACGCGCTGCCGTTCCGCACCGACGCGAAGACCAGATTCTCCGACCCGCCTGCGCCTCCGCCTCAGCAACCCCTTCCCGAAAAGCCCGACGTGCCGTCTCTGAAACGAGGCACCACCGAGCGACCGAAGACACACTCGGCGGCCAATAGCAACACGTCCCCTGTGGGACGCGATAACTTGCATCAAATCATTCAGTTGACTGAGGCGTTGAACAATGCTAAGAAAGACCTGGATAATCAAACCGCGATTATTCGAGATTTGGAGGATAAGCTCCGCAAGGAACGCGAAGCAAGGGAGCTTGCTGAGGACATGGCGAAGATCCTCGAAGACAGCGCCTTGTCAAAGGAGGTCAACGGCGTCCCCAAGGAACACGACACCGAAACCTTACTGGAGGAAGCGTTCGAGCCTCCTCGTGAAAATGGCGAGTTGCAGGACGTTGAAATGACGGACGCAGAGCCCGTGGCCAAGGAGCCGGCACCCGAAAGCGCGGAAGACGTTGCTGCTCGGTTCCAGTCCAAGATCGATACCATGATGTTGGAGATGAGCGACCTGAAGCAGCAAATGGAGGCGTGGAAGCAAAAGTGCGAGAAGGCCGAGACAGAACGCGATGCCGACCGAAAGACCTTGGCAGAAATGGTGCTCCAAATCCGGAGAGACGAGGAGGCTCGGCAAGCCGCGGCAGAGGAGAGAGCCCGCTCCCGATCCCGCGGGCGACGCAACGGCAGCGCAGACGGCGATTCCAAGTCGACCACCGTCGTTCAGACTTCCGGGTCCGAAGACTCGACACCTGCGGCTACGCAGGCAGAGGCCTCTGCGGAGGACCTCAGCGACAAACCCACGCTGTCGCGTGCTAACACCATCACGCCACTCACCATGCCGCCGAAGCTGGCAAAGGACCAGGCCCTGATGGCCGGTGTCCCCTATGCATCTATGCTGGGTGTGGTGATCATAGGCATGGGCTTGATGGCATACATCAACGGCTGGCAGCCCGAGCCGTCTCCCCGTCACTGACGCTAGTTGCTGGGCATCTCTTCGCTTCTCTAGACCACGCGCTTCTTTTCGCTCCGGCGTTTCTACATACCTATGGCGTTTTCTTGCATTGACAGCGGTCATTCGTTCCCACCGAACCCTCATGTTCTTCCCTTTGTACCTACTACTTTTTTCTCTTTTACTGTATGAATTCTGAGAACGACGCTTGTTCGTCCCCTTTGTCTCTTTTCTTCCGCGGAAAACTAGGGACTGGTGGATGGAAACAATTGGGCGGTGAAGGCGTTTGCTTTGCCCTCTGCTATTTTTCAGAGTCCTTTGCGCGCGCTGCAGCAAGGTGTTCTTATTGTGCAAACTCGGGAGGGGAAACGGGACGGGAAATGGGACGATGGAATGACGAAACCTTTTCTCACAAATGGGCAACAAAAAAAATCCCCGAGATGATGATTTTCTTTTCTTGCTGCAGACAAGAAATCCTGCCAGCTACACTCACTTCACCCGTAGTATGGCTGGTGATGCCGGTTTAGATTGCGCACCTGGGGCTCCTAGGCCCCTTGATAACGGTGCAATGGGAGGAGTGTAGACTATGGCGGAGGTACGGGGAGGATGACGAGATTAATGTTTGCATAGTGGACGGGAATACAAGGACCCTTAATATTCTGAAAATGCGCTTCGTGGTTAGTAGGATGAGAATTTATGTTGCTCGGATTGCCCCTGTTGATGCCTCATGTCTGATGAGCTGGAAGCCTTTCAACATCGGGATATTCAGCAGACTGCTGCGGTGCAAGACTTATCCATCCCGGTTCCATGAACCTCTGGTCATCGTCGATGGCGCAAATATCCCCGGTTAGCAATGTCGAGAAAATGTGCAGTATGGCCCTCGAGGAGCCTACCGGCTGACTTCTCCGGGCGTCCCGCTGCGGCTTTGCAGAACCTTCCTACGCTTAACTTGAAGCAAGTTACTTTTGGGAGAGAAAACCACGGGCATTGAATCCAGAACTAACCGTTCAGTCTGAGCAACCACCAGAAGGAGCCCTCCACGGCAGCCTCCCAAGCAATATCCCAATCAAACGCCTTTGCAAAGACTTCGCACCGGACAAGCACAGCCCAGCACTCTGCCAGGTACATGTCCAAGTCGGTCCCGTTCTGCGGGTGAAACGGGTCGTGAGGGATCTTGAGCCTGCGTTTCGGGACGTAGTCGCCCAGCCGCATAATCTCGTCGACGAGCTCGGCGGGGAGCCCCCGGTCGCCGAGCACCGCGCGGACGGGCCCGATGTCGTCCGCGTGCGGCTGGTATCCGACATCCCGCTCGAAGGCGAGGAACTCGTCGTAGGTCACGAGTCCCTCCGGGTAGCTCCGGTCGATCCCGTTGAAGTCCGTCTTGAGGTGCGCCCAGCGCTCCGCCTCGCGCGCCTGCGGGATCATCCGGTACTGGGCGTCGTCGACGCCGAAGAAGCGGCGGTGCGGGAGGACGGGCAGCCGCGAGGTCTCGCCGCCCTTTGTCGTGTCCCGGACGGCGTGCTGGTACATCCGCGTCAGGCGGTAGTCGCTCTGGGGTGTCTTGCCGCCCCGCTGCGGGTCCCAGGTTGAGGGGAAGTGGCGGAGGAGGTTGAGGGCGAGGTAGGAGAGCATGGCCTTTTCGTAGAGTTTGTTTGACGAGGAGTCGTCCACCTTGCGTCCGTGTCAGGGATTCTCGAAGTGGCCCGCATAGGAGCGGTCTTCCGGAGGAGGAGGAGGAGTAGGAGAAGGACTTACTCCGCTCCCGCAGCAGCACATGCTCATGTTCCACCACTCTGTAAAGTCGTTCCACGGATGCGCGCAGAGCCGAAGGACGGGCTCCATGGCGCCGTGGAGGAGGAGCGTCCTCACGAGCTCCCAGCTGCGGAAGCCGGCGCCGTTGACGTCTATGAAGTCGTAGCACTCATTGCGCTGCCGCGGGCGCAGCAGGGCCTCGGCCCGGCGCTCCGAGTACGGGACGAGGCAGTTGCACTCGGGCTCCGCGGGGTGGCGGCAGGAAGGGTTGGAGAGGACGCCGGCGTCCCAGCGGCGGGTGGCGGAGACGGGGACGTGGTCGTGGATGTGGCGGAAGAAGGGCGAGACGAGTGCCACCGTCTCGTCGTCGATGAGGACGTCGCCTTCCGCGGGCGGAGGGTACTCTGCGGGGTGTTTGGCGCGTTCGCGGGCCGCGTGTTCTGGGATGGCTGTTGTGAGAGCGTTGATGAAGGTCCTGATGTCTTCGGCTTGGGTGGGCTTGGCGAGGGGGAAGAGGTCTGTGGTGTTGTCGGCGGCTGGGTTGGCGTGGATGTAGGTGAAGTGGGAAGCGAGCGTCTCCCAGGGGAGGTTGGGGGGTTCGTCGGCCATGATGAAGTCTCGGAGGTTTTTGGTGACGAATGGGAAAGAAGATGCGGCGTTCATGAGAAAAGCCAGTGCCTTTTTGTCGTTGTTGTTGTTGGTTGTCTGACACGCTGACTCACCCGGTGTTGGTTGATTGGAGCCTCAAAGCTGAACAGGGCTCGTGTTCGCCTTCAGCGAGCTGGCCACTGTAACGGAAAGGGCCTAATTTGTATTCATAACTATGACTCAGTATGAGCTTTAGTCTCTATTTTGGTTTTGGAAGAAGCTGCAACGTGGTCGACGTCTTTAAATCCGGGCTACTATGGCTGAACCACGAACTGTGAAGAGCAGTTAGACCGCCGCTGCATGTGTAGACTTGCGTCTACAAAAGCAACTTCATTCGACTTTTATCCATCTTAACTTCCCACAATGTTTGGGGCTTGCAGGAGGGATTCCTGCGCTTGTTTGTATCTTGGTGCCTACATAGACGACCCTCATCGTGAGTACGTAGGTGCATGTCTCGGCTGCAACTCCCACTACATCTGCAAGCTTTCATGAGCAATAACTAGTTGACTCGATTGAGTAAGAGACAATTTGGGCGAGACATAAGACTCCCATCGGCAAAAACAAGGTCCTGGTGTTTGGGCGAGATGCTGGAAGAGTGTCCCTTGACTTGCGAATGCTGCCACGTTTCAACCACGTTCTCTCTGCAATTGGAAATCGATCCAAACATATCTAGATTTAGCTGTAGCTCAATTCAAACGACCAAGTACGTCAAAGACTGCATCATAAGTGATCCGTCGAGAAGCTTGTTGTTAACTACCCAACGAGACTATCAGCATCAATCCAGTGGCAACAGTTGAGCAAACGAGTCTTCTTCGCTAGTTTGGTAAGTAAACAGGACTGAATGTGCTCGAAAGGCAGGTGTTGATTTTTTACCTTTAACTTGCGCCCAATTCTTCTTGATTCTGATTGCCAGTTTGTGAAAAGTCGAGCCATTTTGGCACTGGCTGAGGTTTTTACCCTTTTTGGATACCCGGTCTTGTCATCCACTGTGTCGGTCACCCGAGTCCGAGCCAGTTGCTCACGCCCAAATTAGGTAGGCATCTTGATGAGCGACAAAATGGTGAATGTGACAACGCTGCTAACTCAAAATATCTGTGCCTGCTCGGAAGTCTGTAAAATTCTTTGCAAATTGAGTTGAAATACGCCTATGAAAAAAACTTGACTCCTTGTGTCGTTCCTTGATCGAGGTGATAGACATAATTGAGGGTTGTTTCCCCTTTCGGCACTGGAGCCTTCGACCTGTGTGTCCATCGTACAAAACCCAACTCTTCCCGGCCATCATCACACGCTAGGCTGAAGGCAATGGAAATGTCCTCCTGGTTCTTTCTTTTGGAGAACGTAGCCATCCTCCCCAGCGTCTCCCCTGCGGACCGGAGAAGGTCCATTTCCAGTGTTTTATCTCCGAACCGTGACTTTGAATACAGTGGTCAGCCATAGCGGATTGATGATGGAGATATCTACTGACCTCATCTGATGCCAAAGCCATCAGTCGAGCAAACATCTCGGTAGTGAACGTGCGGTTCGCGGCTTGATCTTTTGCAATCTGGCGCATGCACTCTTGCTTGTACTCGAGTGCCTTGGCCGCGAAACGAGGTTTCCATTCGGGCATGCACTCTCCCATGTAGCGGCAAGCAACGAGGAAAATGCTGGCCAGCATACCTCTATCCGCCAGCCCGACGGCCACCCAATGGGTCGTCATGGCGTGCCAGAACTTGTACTGGTCTGGTATGCTGACTTCATTGAGCGTCGGGACGAACCAGATATTTTTGAGCACCGTGTGCTTCACAACTGCAACCCGAGTTAAAAACAACAACTTTCAATCGCAAGACACGCACCCGATGCGCCTCTTCACTTACAAACCTTGATCAGCTTGTCCTCGTTGGGCGCCAACTGCGCGACAAAAGTGTTGAACGGGTCCATCTTGCCCTGAGACACGTCGAACTCGATGGGCGGCGACTGGCTGCGCTGGAACTGCACAACCCTCAGCTTGCGCGCATAGGGATTCCGCGCCGCATGCGAGCGGATCTTTTGGTTCCTGCTCTCCTTGATCTGGCTGATGTGGGTGACGGGGGCCACAAAAAGCAATTCCCGTTCGACGGCCGCCGCTGGACCCTTCCGTCCTTTGGGCGGCATGGTCGCTGGGGCGTAAGCTGCTGTGCGGCGCAGACACGGGCGGCGGCGGCGGCGACTCCCAACCGTAAGCGGTGTTGGCCCTGTTGGTTGGTGTGTCCGAACTGGAAGCAGAGTGGAAAACTTGGCGAGACACGGCGCCGCCGCAGCGGGAGGGGGGGACGGCGAAAGATTGGAAAATCCAGTGGATCGGCGCCCGCCAGTCTGGCTGCCTCGTCGGCCCGAGCAGCTACCCCATACACTGAGCAGAAATTCTTGATCGATTATTGTTAAGGGCCGGCATCTCTCACCGGTGTTCATGCCGAGTGCCACGTTGTAATTACCCCTCGAATGACTGTTAACAAGGCGTGGGACTTCAACCCTGTTAGCTCTGTTAGTGATGGGGCTGGTCCAATGATGGGCTCTTAACAGTTTCATGGATGTTAGTTTAGCTCTGAGACTGAGAGTTGCGCTATTCTCGCGATGTGGGCCCCCTGAACAAGGGTTCATGTCAGCGGGCAACCGTGTTCATGTGATATTGCAGATCAATAGGGGTCTCAATGGTTTGTTTCTACGAACGTTGAAGTGAGGCCTGTCTTGCAGAGCGTCTGGAGCAAGATACGCCGGATTTGGATTCATCTTTCGTCTGTCTCGTTGGCATCTTCATAGTTGATCTTTCCCCAGTGCGTCCTTTTCAACAGGGGTAACCTAAGTCCCGGACCTCACCTAGCAGGGGTTCCGATTTCACGAATAAAAGACAGAACTTGATGATTGCCAAAAAGTTGCATGCGAGGCAGGTTATTTGAGGCTGGCCACAGGACACAAGGAAAGTCGTGCATAAGAATAGACAACTTGGTGGTGAAGGCCCGTCCCAGCTCTTATCTGAGATGAAGTGCCGGCTGATCTCAGGGTCAGAACCCACTGGGCGGGGAAGCTTAAAGAGTCGGGTAGCATGCTGTGCGGGTCGCGTCACCCAGGTACCATAAGGTAAGGTACCACGACAAGCGACAAACTGCTGACACAGAACAAGTTCTGCTCCAATAGTTGAAAGATCATGTTGTAGAGGACGCCGCTGACGACCGCGGGAATGTTCGACGCCCTGTTTGATTGAAGCATTCCAGAGATGTCGCATCTCCCTTTGCGTCTCCTCCCTAGCAACGCACGTGTTAAGCAAACAAATAACAAAATGCTGCGATTTAACAATGTGGTATTCTTCGAAATCTCAATCTTGGGAATTCGTTGTCCGTGGTTTTCTCTCGACGTTGGCTTTGATCAGACGCAGGTTTTTGTCAACTGCAGCCCATGTTCAACCCAACAATATTCAATCTTCGCTCTGGTCTACAATCAGTAATCTCAGTCTTCACAACTCTCCTCCAATTTGCACAGAGTTCCTCAGTGAACATGAACTTTGTGGATCACTTCGGTAAGAGCCAACGTTGCCCAGAGTTCCCTACTTCAGCCTGCTGACCTTTCGCAGACGGCTGCTCCTTTATCTACGAGGATGACCACAACACAGCCACATTCGGATACGGAATGGAGCCAGAGCACCCCCAACCCTACCCGTTCCAAAGCCACGATGGCTGGGGCCCCGACCAACACGAGAACATACGCCTATGGCTTGACGGAGTCGTGATGGATGAAGAGAACAAGCCGCTCGTTACGGACGTGCTGCACGCGCTGGGCGGTATTCAGCATCCGTCGGGGCACTACCCGGCGACCAAGCACCAACAGACCAAGACAGTCGTCAACGTGCAGACCATCGGCCCGGGATTCATCGGGCGGGCGCCGCCGCTTGCGTCGACCGAGTTCTTCGCCAACATTGTTGTTGTGGCAATTCTTTTGCTATTCGCGCCGGGATTCACGTTGCTTGCGGCGGGCATTTTTGTGACCTCGCGGGTTGCGGAGAGATGGGTTAGTCACGATTGATGATTTGGTACGGACATGGATGAACATGATTGAATGCCTGATGAAAGACTTTCTACGGAGGATCAATACTGTTACAGGTTGAACGCGGCGACGTTTTGCTGCCCGTTGAAGAAACGACGTTCGGATGCAAGTAAGATTGAATGATGAGATGAAAGGACGATTAGTTACGCATTATAGATTACTAGGTAGGTAGACAACAGGACTTTGCTTTGATTTATACTAAGGTACCTCACGAAAACGTTTTGGAATTTGTGCTGTAATGCGCAGTTTTACATAAGTTGTGTGTCTTGCGCGGGCAGGTGCGATTTCCATGCGTGCGCATATGAGCATGGAAAGCGGACTGGATCTGCCGACCTGCTTGGCGCATGCTTCCGGCTGCCCATTGTCCGGCCACTTCGGCGGTCCGGGACGGCAAAAGCGGGTCGATGATGCGGATCCATCCGTATCACCTGTGCCTCAGCGCCTGCTTTCCCTTCCATTGCTGGCATCGATAGCATCAATAGGATGACTCCCCGTCCTTGGCCCGTGACACCCGATAGACCTTCGCTGTGCTTCTTTCCCAACGTCGGAACTTCTCCGAAAGCTCCCGATAACGCAAAGCTTGATCGCGTCTAAAGATTCCTTGCGCAACGTCCAGTGTTCATCATTGACATTTGACAGAAATGAGGCCGTGTACGCAGGAAGGAAAGATGTGACTATACCAAAAAAGCTGATCCTCTAACAAAAGATTGTGGAGATGGCTTCCCCGAAGCCGCATGTCCGCATGAGTACCACCCCTTTCTTCACAGCTCCCGATATTGTTGACTGCCTAAACAGGGGAGTCTTCGGGTTGTCGCCTCATGTCACCACCAATTGTCCGTCGGCCGAATGTCCATCGTCCCCGTCGGCCAGACAAGCTTCGGGGTAAACCCACGAGGCAGCTGCGCCATGGCCAAACCACCCGCAGTATCTGTAAGTCCGCAGCGGAGGTTACATCTGCCTCTTGCCAACGTATCCGCATCGTGTACCAATCGGCCGGGAAGATGCTACGCATGGTGATCGACGACTACCAACATAAGGTGAAATCGCCAGGATGATCGCAGGAGCCAGGCAGCAAAGTCGTGTTTGGGGACGGACTTCCGACGAACCCCCTCTTCCCGACGGCTTGTCCGAGTTTTGCGAGCTGTAGCGGAAGATCGCGAGCCCAGGGGTCTACGATTCGCAGTTCGGCTGCATGGCGCTCCCTTCGGCCTTCCGCGGCCGTCCGAACTTGCTTGCGTGGGCTGGCCAGCCCCGCGAACCTGCACAACCACAGCAAAGACGAAGCGTTTCTAAAGGGGGATCTCATGCCCTGCAGATTTAGGTGGGTAATGACCGCTGTGCCACGTTGTTTGCGGACTCTTGACCCGCCAAAATGCTTGGACAACGGCCGCCCGCGGTCGGCCGACGATGGCAGGATCAGGCAATGGGTTAGGGGTAGTTGATATAAGTGTTTATGGTTCGTTCAACATCAGATGGCATCTCAAACCCATTCAATTCTCAACTCTATTCGACTGCAAACGCGATAGTTCAGCGAAAACTGCAAAGTTCTAAAGCAACTGGACAACCAAGACCCCAAGGCTCTCGACTTGAGACGAACTGAATTAGCAATCGACAGGGGTAGCGATGCACCCAGGCGAAGAGGTCCGCTACTCTGAGGCCTCGCCTACTGAGGCCTCAGACTCGTCAACAATCACTGCAACCGAAGATGCACACCGGGAGATTGAGAATCTGGCTCGACAAGTCACGGCCGCCTCGAGACCACACAGCACCTACGGCCAAGATGACGTCCTCAATCCGATCAAAAACAGCCCTTTGGACCCCTTCTCACCAAATTTCGACACTGTTGCCTGGACGAAGGCTTTCATTCACCTCTACGAGTCAGATCCCAGAGCATCGCCGAGTAGGCTGACTGGCGTCGCCTTTCAGAACCTCAGCGTCTTTGGATACAGCACTGGAACACAATACCAGAAGAGCACGGGAAACATCGCCCTGAGCATGGCATCGGATCTTGTTGGTCTCGCGACTGGCAGAGCCAAGGGAAGAATCGACATTCTGCGAGACTTTGAAGGCCTTGTTGAGCCGGGCGAGATGCTGCTCGCTCTTGGCCCACCTGGCTCTGGATGTTCAACACTCCTCAAGACCCTAGCGGGTCAAACTGAGGGCCTCAACGTATCCAAAGATACCTACATGAACTTCCGAGGTAGGAATAGTTGCAGCCTCAGCCCGGCCACCAACTGACATCAGCTACTAGGTATCGACCCGAGACACATGCACGACTGGTTCCGCGGCGACGTCTTGTACAACGCTGAAGTCGATGTGCACCTGGCTCCCCTTTCTGTGGGCGACACGCTCGAGTTCGCATCCAGAGCCCGCGTGCCATCCAACGTGCCGGCCGGCCTCACGAAAGTAAAGTACGCCCGGATCATGCGCGACGTCATGATGGCGTCCTTCGGCATCACGCATACGGTCAACACGAAGGTCGGCGACGACTTTGTCAGAGGTGTTTCTGGCGGCGAGCGCAAGCGGGTTAGCATCGTCGAGGCCGCCTTGACGGGAGCCAAGTTCCAGTGCTGGGATAATAGCACGCGCGGCCTGGACAGTGGAAATGCTATTGCCTTCTGCCTGAATCTGCGGACACAATCGGATCTCATGAATGTCGCGGCTGTTGTTGCAATTTACCAAGCACCTCAGTCTGCATATGATGTGAGCATCAGCCAGAGAAATACTTGGTTCGGAAATCTAACTGTGTGTAGTTGTTCGACAAAGTCACCGTTCTCTACGAGGGCCGCCAGATTTACTTCGGCAAGATCGACCAAGCCAAGGAGTATTTCGAGAAGTTGGGCTTCCTGTGTAAGTACCTCTTGAGTCATGCTCCATGGAAAGCCGCGTCTGACTTGCACCCTACAGGCCCCGATCGCCAGACCACACCCGATTTCCTTACCTCAATGACCTCCCCAAACGAACGACGCATCAGACAAGGATATGAGAGCCTAGCCCCTCGAACCGCAGACGAATTTGCAGCAAGATGGAAGGCGTCACCAGAGCGAGCTGCTCTCATCGCGGAAATCGCCGCCTACGAACAAGCCCACCCAGCAAAGGACCGATTAGAGGAGTTCAAGCAGAGCATCAAGACAGAACGGAGCTCGCTACAACGTCTCAAGTCTCCGTACATGATAACTTATCCCCAGCAAGTCAAGCTGTGTCTTTGGAGAGGTTGGAAACGCCTTGTTGCCGATCCAGGGTTCACAATTTCCTCTCTTGTGTTCAACATCATCATCGGTCTTGTGCTTGGTAGCATGTTTTACAACCTCAAAGAGGACTCCAGCACATTTTACTATCGTGGTGGTTTAATCTTCTTTGCACTGTTATTCAACGCGTTTGCCAGCGAAATGGAGGTTCGTATCCCCTGACCTTTGGGCTTTCCGTGCATGCACCTCTT
Organism: Colletotrichum tropicicola; assembly: GCA_025962755.1. Taxonomy (NCBI): domain Eukaryota; kingdom Fungi; phylum Ascomycota; class Sordariomycetes; order Glomerellales; family Glomerellaceae; genus Colletotrichum; species Colletotrichum tropicicola. The sequence goes on from JAOWMA010000071.1 coordinate 120,488, forward strand.
GCACCTACACTTTAACAAGAATGGACTGACCCATAAATACGTAGGTTCTAACACTCTACGCGCAACGACCGGTTATCGAAAAGCATAATCGATATGCATTGTATCATCAGTCAGCCGAGGCCATCTCAAGTTACTTTACCGAAATGCCTTACAAGATCACCAATGTCTTCACCTTCAACTCGATTCTCTACTTCATGGCTAACCTAAGGCGTGAGCCCGGGCCATTCTTTTTCTTTTGCCTTGTATCGTTTGCCGTCTTACTCGCCATGTCCGGCATATATCGAACCATGGCGTCCCTCGCGAGGACGTCGCATCAGGCTATGGTTCCTGTCACCCTCGTCACGATTGGAGTCATGATGTATGCAGGCTTCACGGTGCCCACGACGTACATGCAGGGATGGAGTCGCTGGATGGGCTATATGTACTGCCCTATCTCTCCTCCAATACTAAGTACTCAAGCTGACATTCAACAGCAACCCGCTGTCATATGCGTTTGAGGCTTTGATGGCGAACGATTTCCACGGTCGCACGTTCCGATGCGCTGGTCTCGTACCTTCCGGCTCCGGCTACGACAACCTCCCCCTCAGCGGACGGACATGCGCCGTTGTTGGTGCTGTTCCAGGCTCCGATATTGTTGATGGAGATCGCTATATCGAGGAGTCCTTTGAATACTTCAACTCACACAAGTGGAGGTACGTCTCAAAGCGCCTGTCCTGTGGCATCATCTGACCTTTTTTTTCAGAAACGTCGGCATTCTCTGCGGCTACATCGTCTTTTTCTTCATTGCCTACATAGTCACTGCAGAATATGCCAAACCCCCCAAAGGCGAGGGAGAGGTTCTTATTTTCCGCCGCGGCAAAATGCCCCCTGGACTTGGCGAGAAGAGTCGATCAGACGAGGAGCACCAAGCAAGGGAAATCATTGTGACGGAGAAAGTCCATTCTTCACCGGTGGAGAAGCAAACGATCGAACAGCGCCCCAGACCAAGTGAATGTGGAAAGCCCATCTTCCACTGGGAGGATATTTGCTACGACGTCAAGATCAAAGGTCAAGACCGTCGCATCTTGGATCATGTCGATGGGTGGGTACAGCCAGGTGTAATCACAGCTCTCATGGTATGTTTCTTGCAATCGTCTATAGTAACTGTAACCTCTAAGAGATGAACAGGGAGTATCTGGTGCCGGAAAAACGACCCTTCTCGACGCCTTGGCAACACGGGTGACCATGGGTGTGCTTTCCGGCGACACTATGGTAAATGGACAACCCACGGACAAGTCATTTCCCCACCGCGTCGGTTATGTCCAGCAGCAGGATGTACACATGGATACCATGACTGTTCGGGAAGCTCTCGAGTTCAGCGACCTGCTGAGGCAGAGCGCAGAAATCCCCCGTGAACAAAAGCTGGCTTACATCGATGAGGTTATTGACCTGCTCGACATGGCTGACTTCGTGGACGCGGTAATTGGTGTCCCTGGCCAAGGTCTGAACGCAGAACAGCGCAAGAGGCTTACGATTGGCGTGGAACTTGCTGCTAGACCGCAGCTCCTTGTCTTCCTGGAGGAACCTACCTCCGGCCTTGATTCACAGACGTCTTGGGCTATTTGTGACCTCATCGAAAAGCTGGCAAAGAGTGGACAGGCGGTGCTTTGCACCCTCCATCAACCTTCGGCAATGCTCTTTTCTCGTTTCGACAGGCTTCTGCTCCTTCAGCGCGGTGGAAAGACAGTCTACTTTGGAGGTATACTTCATCTGTACTTCTATCACAAAGAGAGATCGGACTGACAAGCAAACAGACATCGGCACAAATGCCAGAACGATGATCGACTATCTTGAAGGCAACGGCGCACCTCCCTGCCCAGCAGATGCCAATCCTGCTGAGTGGATGCTGAAGGTCACGTCTCTCTCTGAAGACGGACCCAACTGGTTCGACATTTGGCGATCATCACCCGAGTATCGCAGCGTAAAGGAGGAGCTCGGTCTTCTCCGCCGGATGACTGCGCAACAAACTTCTGAAACCGACTCTGCTTCTCACGATGAGTTTGTCACTTCGTTCTGGACGCAGTTTGTGCAGGTGTTTTTGCGAACCTGCAAACACTTCTGGCGATCTCCAGTATACATCTGGTCGAAGCTGACCCTTACCTGTCTTCTCGTGAGTTGGCCAGCCGCATCCAAATCCAGTTCAATGCTAATGACCGCCACAGGCTCTTTATATCGGGTTTACCTTCAAGTCAGACAACAGTCTTCAAGGGCTGCAGAACCAGCTCTATGCTTTCTTCATGTGCCTGACTACTGTAAAAGAATTCAGCAAACAGGTCATGCCCATGTTCATTCCACAGCGCGCTCTGTACGAGGTCCGAGAAAGACCGTCCCGAGTCTACAGATGGAACAGTAAGCTAACCACCACTGTTTGCTGTGTACCCGAGCTAACATACCCCCAGCGTATTTACTTTCCAACATCATCATTGAGATGATCTGGAGCACCATATCAGCAGTCATCCTTTTCTTCTGTTGGTACTACCCAGCCAGATTCTTCCGCAACACCACCCCCGACGACGTCAGCATCCGCGGCTTCACCGTCTTCCTATTCATCTGGCTGTTCTTCCTGTGGACGAGCACCTTCTCTCAGATGGCTATTGTGGCGATCGAGACGGCCGATCTGGCGAGCATACCGGCCACGCTCTTCGCCATCCTCTGCATGTCCTTCTGCGGCATCGGCGTCGTCCGCGCAGACCTGCCGGCCATCTGGAGCGACTTCATGTACTACGTCAGCCCAATGTCGTATCTCGCGAGCGGTGCGCTATCAACCTGCTTGCACGGTTCGCAGGTTGTGTGCACGGCGAAGGAGATAGTGCAGGTGCCGGTGCCGTCGAACATGACCTGCGGTGACATCCTGGGACCGTTCGTGCAAGGGGCTGGCGGATATCTGGTTGATTCTGCTGCCACTGATGTTTGTGGATATTGCAGCATGCGGACTACAGATGACTTCGTCGCGCGATTCGAGATCAAGTATGACGACAGGTGGAGAAACTTTGGGCTTTTGTGGGTGTATGTTGGATTCAACATCGCCGTTGCATGTGGGCTTTATTGGCTCGCCAGGGTTCCGAAGGGACAGGGGGTAAAGAGGAAGTCGGCTTAGAATTCTGTCTTACGGAGTTGGGTTGAGTCTACAGGATTAGGACAGAGCTATGGATGCCGGTTCAGACAGAACATGTCTCATTGAAAGAGTACATGTGAATGCTTAGTATACCATAATTAGATATAATGACCTTATTTCGGGCTTTGATACAACCATATTTGCCTTTTGTGGCGTACGTGATCGAGTTGGCGATTCACGAACGTGTTTCCTGAGTTGCCTGTGCCGCTTACTCCGGCCGGGGCCGGCCACTTTGCTCCGGGCTCCGGAATTGTCGGCCGATGTGGGGCTTCTGGGCCCGGGCACCGGCAGCTTCATTAAAATGCTGTGGGATCGAGAACACTCTAGCGTCGTGATGGACTCGCTGCAATCTCTCTAAACACGATGCCTTCGGATCAATGGACTACAGCGATTGCTTCCATGACCTCGGTAAAGTCGAATGCTCGCTGACGATCCTGCGAATGTGGGTGAGAATTCGCCCGCTCTCGGTCGAATTGGTCCCGATGAAGCTTTTAGCCATTCGCATGAATTCATGTACTCCGGATAATGACGAGATTTTGTTCGGAAGATGATAAGGAAGGCGAAAACACAAGTTCAACGCGGGGACGAGTGCGTGTGGATGTGCCGGCAGATGGCGGCAAAGCTTTACTCCGCCCAAGTTCCTGTTCCCCACCGTCGGGATTCAGCGTGTGATGATGGTGGTACTTCAGATGAGACCCCGACGAGCATCACGATGCCTAGTTGAACCTCGTCAAGAGTATCACAACTAAAATAACGGGAGACAGCTCATTCATTGGTTTCCTGTTGTTCCTTCAATTACTCTGTCTTGCAAAATGGCAACGGAATCTTCAACGTCCGAGGGAAAGACCCTCCACCTTGTTGGTATAGGTGTCGGCCATTCCATTGCACCAACAATGCATAACGCCATCGCAAAGTCCCTAGACCTACCATGGAACTTCTACGCAACGGAATGCGCCACCATTGACGACCTGCTCTCCCTGGCACGCAAAGACTCAACCGCAGGGCTAGTCGTCACGATGCCTTACAAAAACACGATAATGCAACGCCTAGACGCCCTCGACGACCTAGCCGAAACCATCGGCGCGTGTAACAACGTCTACCGCGACTCTAGTGACCCCAAACAGTTGCGTGGCACGAACACGGACTGGCTTGGCGTCAAAGGCTGTCTCCTGGAAAAGGGGGGTCAACAGGGCCCGGTTCTGAACAAGCCCGCTCTGATCGTCGGGGCAGGCGGAGCAAGCCGTGCTGCCGTGTTTGCACTTCATACCTTTTTCAAGGCCTCCGCCATCTATGTCCTGAATCGAGACGACGGTGAGGTCGTCGACTTGGTCCGCGATACGGAACGCCTGTCGCCGCCTCCGAAGATCATCCATGTCAAGGATGGCGAGTCAAAGAACCTTGAGACGCCGTACTACGTCGTCGGAACGGTGCCGGACTTTGAGCCGAAATTGCCCTCAGAATTGGCCGTTCGGGCATCCTTGGAAGACTTTCTCTCTAGGCCAGAGAAGGGAGTGTTGTTGGATATGTGCTTCAAGCCTCGTCGCACGCGGACGATCAAGCTGGCGGAGAGCTTCGGGTGGCCCACTGTGGAGGGGACTCATGTCATTGGATATCAGATCGAGGAGCAATGGAAGCTTTGGGCCGGTGAGGAGAGAGTGACGAAGTTGGACAAAGACCAGGCATGGAAGGTGCTGCTGGAAGCGGCTGACAATAGCCCAGGTATCAATTTTTAAACAGATTAAGATTGAATCATGTTGCGAGAGAGGACTATATTGCGTCTCGGCATCACCCATCGACCTTGACCCATCGATCAAGGTCGCATCATCCGTCACCCAAAATGATAAACTATGTATTCACAACTTGTCTAAATGCGAATGGCATCCAAGAAACCTTCATGCATCCAAGTTCAGACGCTCAACGAACTTCTTCCATGCCTGGATGCCTCGCTTCGCGTGCTCCATAGGCACGTTGTCGCCCTCCTCCGACATTGTCCTCGAGAACAGTTCCATTGAGACCCATCCCTTGTAGCCAAGCTGCTCAATGAGCACCCGAGCGACCTGTTCGACGGGCAAGTACGCTCCCCTGTCCGTCTCATATATGTAGGCTCTGGCATTACGCGACCAGTTCATCCGCGGAGGATTTCCGTCAATGTGAAACGGATGCCCTTTCACCAGGGGAGATTCCATGCGCTCGGCATCGACGACCTGGATGTAGAAGACCTTGGCTAGATCCACCTCTCGCACCAATCTTTCCAAGAACTCCTTCAGATCAGCATCCGCCGTTGGCGTCTTGCCCGTCGGAGAAGCTGGGTCTCCCCACACGCGGCCGGCAATATTGAATGTGTCGAGGCACAGACCAAAGTTGGGACGGTCAACCTTGCGTGCTGCCTCCCACGACTTCTCCCATGTATCGATGTGCGTGCTCCAGCAGAGACTCTCATATGCAAATCGGACCGGCGGATCTTCTTTCAACCCAAGATCAGCGAGCTCAACTAAGTCTCCGACAATGACGTCCATGTCGCCCGTCAACTCCTCGGCGGGGAGGAAGTTGGCCGGGATCTGGATTGTATTGGTTCCCAAGACCTTGGCCAGCTTGAACCACACTCTGATCTTTTCAATGAGGCGGGCATGCTGCTCGCGATCAAGAAGGCCTTCGTAGAAGAGGAAGGGTTGCAGACCGATTATGATCAGCTTGAGGTTGTCTAGAACCTTTCGAATATGCGACGCCGCGGCGAGGAGGTGGTCGGTGCTGGGCTCGTCGACGCCGTGAAGCTTCTTAGCGACGTACTCAAGGTCTTCATAGAAGACTTCAATGCCCTCGAAGCCCTGTTTCGCAGCTTCAGCGGCCTTCTTGTCGAAGTCGTGGAGCCAGGCACGGCCGAGTGATGCGGAAAGCAAGGCGGGGCGAAAGTCAGCCATATTGTCGTAACAAAACAAAGAATGGCGGAGAGGCTTTCAGATCGGCCGATGACAGATAAATGATTTCAAGGCATTCAATGAAGCTCTTCTCATACTGTCATGGGGGAGCGTGAGAGACGCGGGGCCGACTTGATCGGGTCGGATAAGGTCAAGTTCAATGATGTCGAAGGCGGCAGAGCCTTGTCCCGGCCCCTTGCTGGCGTGTTTGCGGGGCTCGGTACATAATGGAAGGGACGAAATGAGCCACATATGTGTCAATCCACCTGTCCTGGGCTCAATTCTTCCCTTTCCAGGTTGGTGTTGATGGATTTAGGGACGGTGGAGAATCACTGAATATTTAAAAAAGTCATTCCGGATCCTTATCGAAGAATGATTGTAGGTCGGCAGTAACGTCACTGCGCAGAACCCCTAGATGCTGCATGAATTCTGGAGGATTTGCTGACCTGGACGCTCCGTTAGTGGCCAAGGACCGCGTTCAGGCTGGAGTCACCTACCAATCGGCGGAATCCAAATTGGCAAGGCTCTGAAAGAGTTCGTCGTCTACCATATCCGCAGACGTCGCTTGCAGGGGTGGATCAAGCGTTGGGTGTTGATTTGAAGTCGTACTTGCAGATACCGCTGTGGCCGTCTGGGAACCGAGAGAATCTCCCTGGATGCCGAATGGGCGTTGACTCACGCGTAGAGGATAGCTGTAGTCGGATTCATGATTTATAGCTGAATTAGGCGCTCGAGACCGGGTCGAAATAACAGAACTTGTCGGGGTCCCAAAGCCAATCTGAAAATCTCTCCTCGGGCTGTGGAAAATGCCCTGACGGGAGGTTTCTTACTTGCCTGCATCGGCCAAGGGTTGAGTCCCGGTGCAGTGGCTTCGAACATGCATGTAGACGTGACTGGCGTTGAGATCGGACAACGAGACTCGCAAAGCTTGAAGATTCCTCCTGTAATCGGGATGGCTTTCAAACAAGGTTCGACAGTCAAGAGACCGGTCAAAGAGAGAAAGATGTATGACGGAAGTCGGCGGCACCGTGCTAATGCCCATAAGTTTGACACGCTGGTCCAGCAGGCTGCCCTGCTCATGAAAACGCGCAATGTCGCTGGCGATGTCGGACTCCGGCTGCACCGCCTTCAAGCGAAGCTGCTCCATCCGCAAAGTCTCGAGAACACTGATGTAAGTAAGGTGCAGATTAATTGTTTGCGGTGACGCATCGACCTCCCACGAAGTCTGATTCTGGGGATTGTTTTGTCGGCCCCAAGTTACCACCGCTCTCTCCATCTCTTGGAGATGATTCAACTGCCTTTCTTGATTCCTCAGTCTGAGGATGTCATTGAGAAAGGCGACCAGTTGTAACGTCTGATTAAAAGTGCTGAGAACGTGTCCCGGGATATGTTTAGACAGAAAGGGGCGGCCTTGGATGTCCTTTGCTTGCCATGGCTCCCATTCCTCCATGGAGTCAGTCGGCAATTTCCCAACATTTTCAACGTTTGATCGTTTGAAGTAAGGTTGATTGTCCATCCAGCTCGCCATCAAGGTATCCAGAACAAAACAGCCCAAGAGAGTTCGTCGGGCACCCTCGTCAATGTTGCTGCAGCAGAAAGAAGACGCACCAGGAAACAAAGACACAGCGGCATATGTCGCTTTTCCAATATGCAGCTACGCAGCGGCACGTCTACCGCAGCTAATATGATGCAATGTCAAAACAATAAAAGCTCTGACATGTCCTATGTCGTAAACTTCAACGTCCTCCGCAAGAAGATTCTTTGTCAGGGCAAGCAGTGACCTTGCGCGATCTCGGTTGTCTCGGCCTTCAACCTGACACGAGGCGTACGCAAAGATTGCCCATATCAAACACCGGTCTCCATGTGACATGGGGTCTGCTGGCTCCGGGTACCCCGCATTGCTTTGAAGCACGTAGGCTAGTCTCAGGATTTCGTGCTTTTGGAAAATCGGCAACCAAGAGTGCGTGTTTGCGAAGTAGATCTCCAGCAAAGACGACCAGTCATCAGAGATCTGGTTCCAGCAATACTGTGACTGTGGCATTTCTTCTAGCTGCATTATCGTCTTGCGTGAAAGACCGATGCAGTGTTGGTTGTCGGGGTCATTCGGCCGAGTAGGGTGCTGTCGGTTTCGCGATGGGAAGTCGGACGGAACGTGTTGTTGACGAAAATAGAGTCTCTCGCCTTATCTTGCGCTGGAGACGTTGTGCTAGCGTTCCTAGGGCTGGTAGTATCCATGTTGGAGTCGGCCGGGTTGTACTGCTCCTGGATCTTTGCAATCAAGGGGACGATCTTGCTTATCCTCGAGTCAAAGGCTTTGTCGGAATCCCCATACTTGTCGTTCTCAGTCGTCTCAACAACGGAAAGCCACTGCTCCAATTGCTTCGATACCTCCGTCTTCCGCCAAAAGTCCACGAAAATTTCGCAAGCGTCAGAATCTGCCGCAATCCTCAACTCCGACTTCGCCAACCGAAAAGCCGGCTTCCAGCCCTGGCCGTCGAATAAAGCCGATATCCAGGAGTCAGACTGATCAACGGTGCTGAAGATAATACCCAGGAGAGCCTCGAGGGCGCGAACGTAGCCTGTCCGTAAGCCGCGTTTCTTGGGAGGGTTGTAGCTACAAGAGCGGCCCGCATCCAGGCATGGTTGGCACTCCGGGCGCCCACCGTCGCATCGGTCCTTTCGTTTGCGGCATTCGTTGCAGGCTCGAGTTACACGTATGCGGCCTTTCCTCTGCGTCGTAATTTCGTCTGATTCTTCGGCGTCGGCTCTCGCTCGTTTGGCTCGTCGAGTCTCTGGTCGAGCAGTGGGGGTACATGTAGGATCCAGTTCGCCATCGCCGGCTGAGGCCCCCTGCCGGCGAGAAGGAGTCATACTGGCCTGACGCACTCAACACATGAGCATTATAATGATTGAAGAGGACGGCCCATTGCTCGAGATTCAACACGCGATAACATTCTGGTGCGAGGATGTTGAGGTAACGGAAGTAAAGAGAGGGGCGCCTGCTGGCTGAGCCCCACTCAAGTTAAGCTAAATTGCATAAGGGGGGCAAGCTTAACAGAGAGTTAACTTGACACGGCGGAAAGATTGAATCAAAGCGGGTATTCTTGTACTCCCAATGTACCAGTAGGTAGGTAGTTCAGGTAGTGATTTAATGGTATTTATGACGAAAATCATCCGTGGAGTTTTTTTCCCGCCTGTTGATTTGGGCAATCAGTGGTCATTTTCCTATTTCCCACCTGAAATTGCTGAAATTCCCTTATGTCGGAAATAGCTACGTAAGCGTGCGCGGGTGGCTAAGATATTTGCCGCCAGAGACTGTATAGAACGTTTCTAAGATCTTGAGTTACACCCAAACGTTGGAAGTAAACTCACGGGAGAAAGATCTAGATACTTTTTGAAAACATCATTGCGTTTCTCATTTCTCGTTCACCACAATCCGAACCAAAAACTAAACCCAACACACATGCATCCATGTTAAACGATATCTATGACCTCCTCCTCGGAACCAGAGAACCAATTCATCTGTTCAAGCACTACCTTCCGCCACTGCCTTGAGTTCAGACTAGGCGGCCGAAGCAACGCATGAGTTGTATCGAAGTTGAATGTGCCTAGACGAGAAAATTGTCGGGGGGTCTGTGAGCCATTTGCGCCAGAGTTGAGCTCACGCAAGACAAGCCCGACTGGGCCACAAACATGAACTTCGGAACCAGCACGGGAGAACCAGCCAAGTTCCAAGAGCTCGACTTCCAAATATTCTTTTCGTGAAGGGCTGCCCGGGTCGAACTCCTTCTCGAGGGCATCCGGCTGCATTCGGGCTGCTAGGAGAGTCCCGTATCTATCCAAATCGTAACCGGCAGAGAACGGCTTACACGGTATCTGGATGTTTCCTTCGAAGGAAATCATCCAATCAAATGGATCTTTGTCGTCCATAGAATCGACTGAGGGCGATTGAATACCCGTGGGTGTGTCGTGTTCTGTTGAAGAGCTATCGTTCGGGGTTTGTCCTACACGAGTCGCGGCATCTTCTTTGTCTTGATGTTCGGCATTAGAATCAAGTAGAGTTTGGGGATCGACGAGTGCATGGAGAATGTGGCTAGAGAAGGGATTGTTGGCATCTCTGGGCCAAGGGCTTGGGCCGTCATCGTTCTCGTTCGAGAAATGTGCCGTATTGTAGGGCTCTTGAGCCTGCATAGACAAGTCATGCCGCAGGAGTCTGGCTCTGCGAAGGCGACCTTTGACAATGAGATGTGCCGAAGTAGTTGCCCCGTAAGCGTTGAGCTCCGATGCCAATCTTGACTTGACGTCCAGGACCTCAAGTCGGCCTTCGAAGTTTCCGGAATCTCTTGCAACTCTGCAGTTTAGGAAACTCGTTGAACCGGTCTGTGAGATCCACGACCATGACGGACCGTTGTAAGTCTGGAATCGAGGCAGAGGGCCCTCTCCAAAGCGATACTGCCGTCGCCACAAGAGGCCAAGTGGAAACGACTCCATCCAAAGACCGGCAGCGTAGACGCATTGAAGGCTGCGCCCGAATACCTCAGCCAGACCCGAGATTGCGACGCCTCGGTCTGCCGGGGTAGAGAATTGGCGCCCCGAATAATGATCGAGCGCCCACTCCCAGTTATCCAGGAGATACTGGTGGGAGTCAAAGTCAAACCCGTTGACGGATTTGAAGACGTCGTCATCGTTGATCCGGTTCCCCAAAAGGCGCCACTTGTCTTGGGAGTCTTGCAGAAGTTGATCAAATGGTCTCACAGAGTAATTCAGACCAAGACTTTGAATCGTGGAGGCGCAAGACCACCGCACTGAGGTGGTCTCAAATTCGAGTAGACGCAATGATAGCCACTTTTCCTGAAAGCACCATCCACGCGTTTCCGTTGGCTGAGTAGAATGCTCCTCTAGATCAATTGCAATTGCTTGGAGGTGACCCTGAAAGAAAGGTGTCCTGAGCCGAATCTCAGCAATTGTGTGAGTGATGTCGTCGGGCCTGAGGTCCAGCAAGAATCCCTCCGTGGCTAAGCGTGCACGGCTTGCTACGATGGTGACATCAGCCTGGCTGTAAATCCGAGGCATTTGGGGTATCTCCTCCTGGAGCTCATCCCGGTCGTCTTGCACTATGCAGAAGGAGTCCACCCACAGATAAGATATGCGCAGGTTATGGGAAACTTCTACTGCGTCCTGAATAGTCCTGCTGACATTCTGCCACGGAATTTCTTTGCTGTAGGCTTGAAGCAAGCTTTTTGTTGTCTTGTGACGCTGGTCTCCACCCCAGCAATAGCTCAGTGCAGCATATGATTCTGCCACATCTATGGAGAGTCGGTGCTGTAGATGTATGTTGAAGTTCCCCCCGTTTCTCTCTATGTGTATGAGGCGACGTGGGAAATAAGTTTCTCGGTTGGAACGGCATTCCGTGTGCTGTGTGCGACAAGTCTGAAGCATCTCATACAGTTGCTCCTGCGACGATGTTGACAAGCGCGTCATCAAAGGGGGGTTGGATCCATTGATGTTCAACATGTCTCTTTCTTCGGGAGACCTTCTTTGCCTCTCGTCTGTTGAAGAGGTTAGATGGTTCCAAGGAAATTGTGAAGAACAGGTGAGACGACTATACCGTTTGTTACAAAAATCCGCAATGGAGCACGCCAGCCGCTAGACCCCGCAACCCAGTCATAAGACTCGACTTGAGCGTCCCAGAAGCCGAAGTTTTCAATGAGCAGAGGTATCTCTATTGCTCCATCGTCGACACTTGCTCTGCGAGCGAGACTACACTCGACCCATAGAGTGAAGGCCATTGCCTCTTCTTTGTTCATGTTGTCAAGTGTGTCAGGTCCCATTTCTTTGACAAAATGTTTTGCCAAGGGACAAGACATGAAGTAACCATCTTTGACGTCCTTGAATGATCGGTCGACAGCAAACTTCATGTTTACATCCTCAAATATCCAGTTTGAACTCTCCACATCTCCCAGCAGCTTTTCCGGCAGTGGCTTCGAGCTGTCGATTGTGAAGTCCGAACAGAAGCCACATTTATGTCGGCAAAGCGAGGTCATGTTGGCATGTTGATCATCCAATGTCATCTGAAATTTGAAAAACCAAAGGGTACGATATTGAACCTACGTTGCCGCAGCTGTTGGTATCTTGCTTGGTTTATGCCCAGCTGACGTTAGGCAGCAATTGCAACCACGTTTGACAGTCCCGCCTGACTGCATGCTGCTGTGTCCCAACCAATCAGACGTGATGCATCCAGACTCCAGCTCATCAACCAGCGGCACACTTACTTGGAAGAACGCTGTCCAGAACCTGGAATTTATCGGCCAGGTATCAAAACGCCTTGCGAAATATAAAGTTGAGGTCGATCCAGATTATGAGAAAATCCACATCATACAATGGCCGGCAATGTTTACCGCTGAAACCACGTAAGAAGAAAGCGGGTCGACGGCATCTAGTTCAAATAGCGTAGTACATAAGAGCTTTGTCAACAAAGCACCGAGGTTCACCTATATCGACGATTTGGTACGCTCATTCTCCCTGGTCTTTGCGTGCATTGCAGCCCTCATCACCTCCACTGGAGCTTTCTTGCCCGTCCACAGCTCAAACTGAGCATATGCCTGCTCCTCCAAGACGTCGACGCCCTTGAAAATTGTCCATCCGTTGTGAATAGACGCTGCAAACATCATGCCAGTAACCTGTGGCCTGTATGCCATCTCAACCAACACACCAGACTCAGCCCCCGCGAACAGAGATGATGGAATCTTCTCCGAGCCAAGGTCGTCAGCCGGAACACAAGCGACCACCACGCGGATGGGTGCTGTGCCGGCGCCAGCGGGTTCCTGGCTGCTCGCGACGGCTTCATCCAGTGTAGCAAACACGCTCACACGTTGGATACCAGGGAACTTCCTCGCCATGTCGCGTGCCTTGGAGACTGTCCTGTTGACAATAATCACGTCCTCTATGCCTAACTCCTGCACAGCAAAGCAAGCAGCGCGGGCAGCGCCGCCAGCTCCGAGAATCAGCGCTGTAGACTGTGTCAAGCCTTCAAGTCCGCTCTTCTCGATGCATCTCTTGATCCCATGCCAGTCGGTGTTGTCCCCGAGAAGTCGGCGAGTCCCGGAAGCTTGATCGACATCAACAATGACGGTGTTCACAGCGCCGATTTTGTCCGCAAAGGGACTTATCGAGTCCAGCAGACTGCCAATCTGCAGTTTGTGTGGGAATGTAACCGAGGCTCCGCCAAAGTCATCTCGCCGGACGATTTCTTCAACCGTTTCGTCGACACACGCGGTCTGGTGAATGCCATAATGATAAGGGAGTCCGAGGGCTTGAAAGCCAGTGTTGTGTAGGGTTGGAGAAAGCGTGTGGGAGATGTTGTGTCCAAAGATGAAGAAGTTCTTCGACTCGTCTGGAGTTTGCTGCGCTTCTGCTATGTCTGGTCTTTTCGAGGTGCAGTTACGCCGTTTGTTTTTACCGTAGAAACTTTTGCAGGTGGGCGATGAATCAACGAAAGCGAATGATATTCATAGTAACTGGTTGTTCAATTCCAGGGAAATCGTTTGCCCTGAGAGAAACGGCTTCGGAGTAAATAAGCCGAGTGATGGGAGATGATGTAATACCTTGGTGTGATCCCACCGGCTTCACCCCTTTCTTGGCAGGATTATGAGCTACGGTAGAGACCTTTCCCGCCGATTTCAAACGACGCGTGACCCAGTGTTGAACAGAAGTACTGCTCAGGTTCACAGACGACACACAAATTACTTTTCATTTCTGTTCAAAGCCGCGATATCCGTTGACTAGTATGACACAGGCAAATGCCGGGTCATGATTCATCCAGAGAGGCCGTCACAGAAACGCGCATTGACGGCACTTAGTGGACTCCGTGGAATAGACTGTTTCTTTATTGGAAGTGGTATCATGATATCCTGTTATTGATGTTCGACAGCCATGGCTCTTTTACTTTTCCCTCGCAGCCCTTTCTTTGAATTCTCTTAGAATCGCCTCTTGCATCACTTTACTCGGTGCCTTCCTGGCAGTAAAGAGCTCGAATTGCCTGGTTCCCTGCTCTGGCAATACCTTGAGACCATCTATCGCAATCCAGCCATGATCACTCAACCCGCGGACTTGTTCGATTAGAGGCGTCTCAAGGGGCATGTATGAGAGCTGGTTGTTTCGTTAGCATAGAGCTTCATTTCTGTGACTGTGAGCGGAAGTACCTCAATCGCGACGCCTCCAGTTGGACTGCCCAACCAATCCGCGGGGAGGCTCGTATCCACCGAACACTGACCGTTGACTTCATGGGTGTTGATGCAAGAGACGATGATGGTCGGACGATCAGCACTGCTAGGCCAGGCTTCCCCCTTGGAAGCAATAGTTTTGATCATGGGAATGCCGCTGGGACTGCTTGGTGTCCTTGGTGTCCCTGTAGTGCTTTCTCCGGAGCTTGACCGAGACCGGCTTCTGTCGGTGTTCTTGAAACAATAGCCCTCGAAATGCCGCGCCATCTCCTCTGCATTCTGCATGGAGCGGTTCTGTATGAAGATGTTCCGCACGCCCAAACGAAGGAGAGCATACATAGCAGCCCGTGCCATGCCTCCAGCTCCAACAACAAGGGCCGTCGTCCTTCGCTTGACGCCGTTGATTGGCGAAAGATTGCTTCTAATGCAAGTGTGTATTCCGATCCAGTCGGTGTTGTCTCCATACAGAGCGCTGACTTGACCGGTTCTGTTTCGGTCGAGAAGGGAGTCGATGTTCGCAGAGCGAAGCGGCACAAGCGTGTTCACTGCTCCTATTGCCTGCGCCTCGGGGCTAGTGAAATCCACCAGTGCAAAGGCCTCCTTCTTGAATGGTGCTGTGATACTCGCCCCTCCGAAATTCTCGTCGGATACCAAACTTCGCAGGTCGTTGAGCGTGGGATGTTGGAATCTTTGGTACTCGTGGGGCATGCCGCATGACTTGAATGCCGCATTGTGCATTGCAGGTGACAGACTTTGGGACACACTGGTGCCGTAGATGCCGAAGTAAAGTGGCTCGAGAAGAAATGACGAGTACAAGGCCCTCTGGGCTTCTTCTATTGTCAGAAGCGATTCCGTAGCATGAGAGGGCGCCATAGATCGCAGTAAGACGTCGGTGACCGGTGTGAAAATCTGGTTCAAATAACAAGACATCCGTCCCAGCCGGCCAGTATTGTAAGCAATGAGTGGGATCTGAATATCTCCCGATCTGCTTTGAATGAAGTACTTTGCCGCGAAGTTGTCTGTCGTTGACCTGGCCTCGCGACAAATCCGGACAAGATCGCAGCCCAGTCGCTCTGCAAATCTTGCCTTGTCTCTGAGAACCGGGGCTTCCCATCCGTCTGGGGAAAGCGATCCATCGTGGTGCTGTCCTATGACTTTGGTCACTCCTTTGGCAGATATGACGTCTCGTACAACCTGTTCGCCGCCGCCAAGGTCCACGCATAGATAGTCTGGTGCAAGGCGAAGTCCGTGGTTCAGCAACCGAAGGTAAAAGGTGGCATCATGCTCCGGGGAAAGATGATCGAGCTGAACGTTGAAGACGACGGGGAGACGTGTGTATCTCCTGATGCGATAGTATTGTTGACTGATGAAATTGGCCACCGACTCGTCAAAGTCGGGGAACCTAGACCGCATCTCTTGCAACGAGATCACCAGCTCCGCCACGTCGGCGGTCGTTTCGACCTCACCAAGTTTTGAACCAACAGCCTCCACAACAAATATGGGCAAAGTCAGGGAGTAGGTGAAGGGCCTGCGCTCAGGAGGCAGAGAGGCTGTGCCGTGGCTTACATCGTAGAGGCCCGAATCTTGGCGGTCGCGTCCCGTGATGCTGAAGATGAGCTCCAAAAAGTCGTCTTCAACGCGCTTCAGTGCCAACGATCTAGGTGAATGCTGCCCGGAAGTAGAATCCCGATGACAGTCGTGATCAAAGTTGTCAGAGAGGTTGAAGAATTCAAAATTGGATAAAGACCGGTGCGTGGGCCCGCTCAGGTGGATGAGGCGACTGATGGCTTCCGTGTCCCATACTCGAAGATGCTTCTTTATCTCTTCCGCGTCTCTCAAAATGTAAATCACGGGGTGAGTCTGGGCGTAGTCGGACAGCCAGGCCTGGCCGGTGCCCTCCACGGCCCCCGGGCCGCATGCGATGATGGCCTTCGTCGGGTTTTCGAACAGCATGGAGCGCATCAGCCTCAGTTCTTCGCGGCGATATTCGACCGCTCCGTTTTTCGACTTGTACGCCGCCCGGGAGAGACCCGTGAGTTGAAAGAATTGCTGATCGGCGTCGAGAAGACGAAAGCCCAGCGCGCTAGATGCTATGACGGCCAGCGTTGACCGGCCCGTGCCGCGAATTCCAACGAGAGCAATGGATGCATCTGGATGGAATCTCCGCGTGGAAGGTTGAAAGCCGCGCCATGGTGCCGGGGATGACGGCGGGTACTGAGGAGTTGAGATTCCCGAGTTGAGGTCCGGTGAGCCGGAAGTATCGTTGGAGTTGAGCCGGGCTTGCATCCCGGACACTGTGGGTTTGTGCGGAGATGATATCGGCATTAATTCGCCAAGTAAATTCCGCTCGGAGTATCTTCATAGGATGTATTTGAAGATTTCCAGGCTCATGGGAAGATTAGGCCGAGCCGGATAGTGATGTTGACCGTGGCAACGGTGGTTACTGGCTGCGCAACATCTTGAGGCCGCCGAAGGCACAATAAGTCCACTTGTTGACAAAGCCAGCCGGACAAGGAAAGCTCGGAAGAAAGATTAACTCGGAAATGGCAACCGTAAGAGCCGGTCAACGAGCTCGCCACCGACGTTGGAAACCAACGAAGCGGAAAGGGATGCCGGATCTTTGTTGAGCGGGGGCGGGGTCAGGACCCACTCCCCCTCCGGCGGAAAAGCACTTAGCCGCCGCGTGAGGCCCCGGCGCCCCGATACAGTCATGGGCGGATTGGAGACTGAGCAAGTTGGACTTTGCTGATCAAAACATCATTGCACTTTTCGTACGCCAAGGAAATGGTAGAAACCGAGGGTATCTAATTGATCGATAATAGTTACCGGCGCTAGACCTTTTGTGTTCCTGTGCTGAGCTAAGCGCTGACTTCCCGGGCAAAGCCGGGGTTCCGGGAAAACACGCGTTGTGTTTGTCTCATGACACCGTAAGGTCTTTCGGTTGGCGAGCACTCGTCATTCGGATTTCCAATCCAAATTCTGTCATCATCAGTATGAGCATCCCATTTTAATGACAGCAATGGCCATTGGAGTTCGATTCATCAGCGGCAAGTACATTCTGGGCCTTGCAATCGCAGCTCAGACCTGTCTAGTTGCCAATCATGCCTGGGACGTGTACATCCGCGTTCGTCCCGTGCATAGAAGTCAAATCGCAGAGAAAGACGAAGTATCAGACTCTTTCCGGCAGTCGCAAACAATTATAAGCATAGTAAACCCGAACAATCATGTGTCCGTGGGCGACACGCGGCTCATCGATCTCGATCTGCCAATGGCTGCGGAGGGCATACCGGATGACGTGCTTTTGGCCGCTTTTGTGGGCGGTTTCTTTGGTGGAAAGGTCTTTGCACCAGAGAGAGCATTGTTTGAGGTCTTGGGAAAGGACTTTACGACATTCGCAAGTGAGCCTTACTTGACGTTTTGTCCATCAACCTCAGACAGTCCTTCATCATCATCTAACGCAAATAACAGGCCTTGGACCAAAGAACGACATCTCGCGAATTTGGAGAGTCGCCAAAGTGTCGCATCGAAGTCTTCCTACCGTCCGATCTATGTTCTTCGGGGCTTTCCAAGTCAGCCACATCCAGCTAGAACGTGCAGGAGCGTCAGAAGAAACAAAGAGCAGCATTGACTTCGTGTACGGAAGTGGTGAGGGTCGTTTCGCAGGTGCACACAGATTTAGTGTCGTCCGCAGTAAGGCTCGGCCTCACACTGTCAGGGTTATGTTCGAGAGCATGTCATGCAACCCTACTCAAAACAGACCGATATCGCCGCAGGTTCTGTTCACCTTCCACCGGCTCTATGCGAGGTTTCTGTTCCGAGAGAGTGTCGCAGAACTTCTGGCAGTTCTAAACCACCAGGAAAGGTCGGGAGGCAAGGACCTGACGGCCATGAGCAAAGAAGGAACAACCTATTGAGAGCGGAATCCCCAGGCTATGACGACGGCAATATGCTGCATCGCGGGTCTGCCTTATTTGGGCGCAAGCCCTGGGTTAAATGACTGCCTGATGGGCATGGACATAGAAGTTTGCAAGAGCACACCAACATTGTTTTTGGTGACAAGAAGGCTACTGGAAGGTAAACCTCAGCAATTATTCGTCATATCTCCGAGGAGCGATGGACCACAGTCAAGTAGACAAGGATTCCAGGCCGGCGAAAATCGAGGAAGATTTGGTAAGACAAGAGTATGTAAGATTGAGCAGGTTGGTGTCGTGATATGGCACAGACCAGAAGAATTGTAAGATAGTAATAGAACAGGTGTCAACCTTGCATGTGATAGGATATTCGGACAGCCGTGAGAAACTCTATGGTCGATTATGATGTAACACTCATCACCTAAGATCTACGCTGCAACGACTTCCAGTAAGCGTAAAGAACGCCTATGCTTGCTGTTCGGAGGACTTCGACTCAATCTAATAGATCCTATCGGATGAGAACAAGGGTTTCTTTGAGTAGTATGTACTCTTATTCAGTATATGCGATCTACTTGTACATGAAAACAGAGCTATCCCGCCAAATGCATGATCTACAGACCGCCAAACCCCAGAGAAATCAAAGAATGATGATACAAACAGAGTGATACATATGAACAAGAATTCAAGGCACACCACTTTACTGGCCGCTGTCAATGACGTCGGGGACGTTGCTGGCGGTCCATGCGCTCCAGTCCTTGCAGACCTGGTTCACCTTGTCGGGGATCTGGATCTGTCTGACCTTCTCAGGCTGGACGAGGAACTGAGAAAACAGGCCGGCGGAGGCGTGCCAGGCGATGTGGCAGTGGAAGGGCCACATTCCCGGGTTCTCGTTGGAGTCGAACTGCATGACCATGTGGCCATTCGCTCGGACTTGCTGCACATCACGACGCTGCGGGTTCTCAGGGTTGGTGATGGTTCCGTCCCATGTGAGGCCGTCGCCCTCGTGGAGGATGTACATGTTGAAACCGTGAAGATGCATGGGGTGACTAAGCGTGATATGTTAGCCGATCGTTTCAAAAACCCATTTGGGAAGGATGTCACTTACGCAGCAGGGCTGTTGTTGCTCACAACGACACGGATGCTGCCGTTGTTGGAGAAGTTGTCGACGTTCCAGTCGTTGGCAAACGTGAAGTTACCCTTGTTGGCCTGGAGGAGCGTGGGGTTGTTGAAGTCACCGCGGAAATCCTCGCCGTCAAGAGACCACTGGATGATACCAGAAGCGTTGCGGAAGACCTTGATCTCCATGGTCTTGGTGACAGCCGGGGCAGCAGGCTTGAGCTTCATGACGGGCTTGGTCAAGGAGAGGTCGTCGTTGACGCAGTTGCCGGGGTCAGGGACGTCCCAGGCGTTGCTGGTGGGCGCCTTGTTCTGGTCGGCCTGGTCGTAAAAGACAGCGGCAAGAGCGAGGGGCTGGTTGGCCAAGCTGCAGGTGGTGATGTTGCTGCGCATCCAGAAAGCGCTGCGAGAGTCGCCGGCGTTGGCCTTGACGAGGACGTCGGTGCGCTGGCCGATGCCGAGGGTGACGACCTTGGTGTCATAGGGCTCAACCTCGACGAAATCGTTGGCGATGACGGTCAGGGTGTGGCCATCAATGGAGAAGCGCTGGGTGCCCTCTGCGCCAGAGTTGATGAGACGGAGACGGTGAGTCTTACCAGTCTGGAACTTGAACTTGGAGATACCGGCGTTGTTGGTGCACTTGGTGTTGTCACCAGTAGCAACGGTGGAGCAGTTGAAGTTGTTCTTTCCGTTGATAAGATTGTTGTCAGAGAAGGTCAAGCCGTTGCCGTTCACCTGAAGAATATCTTCGATGATGTCGAAGTATTGCTTGTGGTACCAATCTGGAAATTGTCAATTTGGGGTTCTCGTGGCGGAAAGAAAAGACTTACCAGAAAGAATGACAGGGCCGAGGTCAATATCCTGCTTGGTCTTGACGGGGCCGTAGATAACCATGGGGCCGAGAAGACCGCCAGCATACTGGGAAGAGTAGTGGGAGTGGTACCAGGAAGTGCCGTACAGAGTCGCCTGAAACCTGTAGGTGTAGCTCTTGCCGGGGGCAATGGGACACTGGGAGACGGACGGGACACCATCCTCCCATTGAGTCCCCTGTTGTCTGAAGCCGTGCCAATGCAGAGCGGTACCTTCGGGGCCGTCGGCGATGTTGTTGTGGACAGTGACCTCGATCCAGTCACCCCAGTTGGCCTCGATGGTTGGGCCAGGGAAGGCGCCGTTCACCAGAAGCACCTTGCGCTCGTATCCGTCGGGGGCAATGACACCGCGGCTGACAGTAAAGTCATACTTGCGGGTGACACCGGTGTTGGGCCACTGCTTGTAGTAGTTGGTGCCGTCCGCGGTGAGCGGGCCCCAAGGGAAGCCGTTCGGCAGGGGGTTGTTGTTCAAAAAGAGCGGAAGCTTGGCGGCATCAAAGGTGCCGAAAAGGGACTTTCTGTGGCCATTGTTAAGTCGAGGTACTATGAAAAGCCGATGATTTCAAGCAGTTCAGCTTACCCGTTGGTCTTGTCTTGCTTCAGAGCCGCTTGGACGGTGAAAAGCCACTTAAGACTGCCTTTGACAAGGTCCTTGAGGACGACCATCTTGGCAACTAACCAGATCGGTCAGAAACGAATGTGTGTAAAGATTGTGTAGTCGAAAGGCTTGAGTGAGTGACTGCTGATGAGATCCAAGAAAAGGCCAAGAGAATGGCGTGAGCAGGTTTGAGCTATATACCTGTCGAAGGGAGGCTCGAGTTTGCCTTAACTCGAGTCCAGTTCGGACGTTGCTCGACGACCGGACTGCAAACATCCCGGCATCCACGGCTTCTGAGGCCGATCAACATCCCAGAAGTTCGGGCTTCGGAAGCTCCATTGCCCTTGTCCAGGCTTACGGCCTTGACTAGATCGGCATCAGCACAGGCTTGCTGAAAGACGTTTTGTTTCCGTGCTAGTCTCTCACGCATGTGGTCTAAAAATTGGTGCAAGCCACATGCGTAGTCCCTGTCGTTCTAGCGTGGCACAGCACCTTGGTGGTGTGTATTGCGCCTGAGAGTCGGGATGATTGGGGCCGGCTGTGTGGTAACTTCTGCCTCTCTGTGCCGGAGCTCCTTGATACGAACATTTGACATTGTTTCCAAATATGGGTAATTAGGGCATGAAAGTTCCCGGGACTTGAGCTGTTCGTCAGAAACCTTGTGCTGCGTTGCTCCCCCAGTACGCAAAGACGAACTGTACAGCCTGCCCGCCTGTCAGGAGACGCTGCATAGCAGAGCTCAATATCATGATGCCTGCTATAACCATAATTGGTGATAATCGTCATCGGATCAGATTCTCTGGTCTGACATGGTCAAGAGGCCGCACAAAGGGGGGTTCAGGTGAGCGGCAAGCCGCCGTTTCGGTCTAGAGCGGGTGTGGCGGGAGCCATTTTGATACGAACGGGCTAAGGGTTAGAGTTTGATCGTGCGCTTACATACACGCGGCCGCACGACTGAGGGTTTCTCGCATCGGCCATTCAGATTTTGTACGGGTTCCAAGATCCTTCGTCTGACTCAACGGAAACTTCAGGCTTCAGCCGAGGAATCATAAGTTCGGGTTAACTGCTGGTTGCTTCGAGGGGCCGAAAGTAACGACATGCAGCATGCAGCCATCAAAAGCGCAGTAGGATCAGACTTTACCGTCCAGGTACGAGTAGGATCGCCCTCGTTGTGTCCAACGCGAAGGCGAAAACGATGAACGGCACCCTGAAACCATAATACGGACGTCCGTGTGTGCTAAGCTCTTCCATCAAGGCTGTCGTCGTCCCAAGAGCCTGTTTGACTGTCATTCGACAAAGCAAGCCACAGATATGTCATGTTGCCTCGGCGCCAGAAAACAAACACTGGGGCGCACGAACAGGTCTGACAGTCCAGCCTCAAGGGGACACAGCTTGGCCTGCGCAGCGGCTTGTGTGCTCGCGCGCATCCGTGTCCAGGCGGCTGGCCAATACGACAGGGAAGGAAGAGCTGAACATCGGATTTTGTAATTGGAATATCTGGAAACACGCTGTCGAAGTCTCACCTCGAGACATGCTTCATTCTGACCCAATGGACAACAAAACACAAGATCCGCGGGACGAGGCTTAAGGCTGATGGGCAACATGGAAGCAACTAGTTTCTTTTTGCAGTCAGATAATGCAACCCAACCTCAAGTGATTCAAAAAGGACAGCAGAGCTTCACTTTTTTCTTGGAGGCGGGAGATCGGCGCTAGGGGGGCTAACCGGGATGATCCCCCTTACACCAACTCGCGCCGCGTCGGCACTCTCAATCGTAGCGCAGCAGGAAGCGCTCGGGCGTGTTCCGAGGTATCCCTTCTTTGAGCTGCCGGGAAGCCGGGCCTTCCGCAATTCAAATTTCTCGAGTCGATCCGGCTAGGCGGTTGTCAGGGGGACGAGGGACGGGAGTGCATCTTACGCCGCATTGTGCGTCCCGCAAAGCTCTTCGACAGCCGGTTCCAGAGGTTCAGATGGCTTCTGTGCCTTGCATTGGAACGTGCGGGGCCAGAAACGGATGGCAGTGTGATTGAACTTGGCTGCAGTCGAGTTTTTAGCGTCGAGCTGCGGAGGGCGCGCTTGCGCTTCTCAATGTCTGATCATGCATGGATGACGACGACTGCTTGCCGGGGTTTTCCGTTCGGGCCTCGCAGCTGGACTGATTGCTGATTTCTAGCCTCGTGATATCTTTTTCTAGTCTGCGTAGTGTTGCTAGGCAGCAAATAGCGGTTGAACAAGTAGGAGGTTGGGATTGAAGTTGAATGCTCAGACATATTCGTCATGAGATGCCGCGGTGCCGGGATGTCGGGGCTAAGAAGTCTGGTCGTCCGTGAGACTGAACCGAGTCACCGGGACGAAATCTCTCGTTGGCGATGTATAAATTGTGTGATATACCCGCCACACCCAGGCATTAAACCAATGGTCTTTCGGTTCTGAAGCCATTGTCAATTTCGCGGAAGTTAAGGATGTGCTGGAATCTCCGTGGTCACGGGGCGTATACCAGACTTCAGTAAGACAGGAAAGGAATCTTACTGCAGTGTGATCAGCTTGTGGTATCGCTTCTCGGAAACGTCGACGGTACCCATGACGGCATCGCTGATCAAACAAAACCTTTTCAGGTGGCGAGGCGGCGGTCTGGCATGCTTGGTGTCACCGAGAGAACGGCCATACCTCCTCTCGAATCTGACGCAATAGATGGTGGATTTGCCTCCGGATACCGATTTGCAGCAGAAAATGTTGTTTAGTCCCTTCCAATGCCGAGTTGAATAGAGTACTGAATGCTTTGTTCGCTTTGTCCACTTCGTTCTTGATTTGTCCACTAAGGAAAAATGCGCGTCAAGGGCATTGATCTCCTACAGGTAAGCTGGAGACAACTGGCCACCTTGCTGAGCCTGAACACGCTGCGAAGGCTCGGATTATCAGGTTATAGCGCAACCTGTTGCGGGTTGAAGGATTTCGAACATTAGACCTCCTGAAACATATGGTCAGCGATGAGAGTAGAAAGAACCTGAATTGCCCTCTGAGCTCGACTCTGATCTGCCGCACTGCCTGCGATGTGAGTTGATCTTGCTGCCAGACCACCTCCCAGGGCCAAGATTGGTCATTGTTACCCTGGTTCTCGTAACTCGAGAGGACAAGATTAGAACAATAACTGAGCGTAGAAGAAAAGAACACCAAATGGAAGGTCATTTAGACTTGTTGTTGGCGGCTGGTATTAGCAGGGAAGAGGAAAAAGACGGATCGCACAGGCGTATTGTTCCAGTCTTTCCTTGGAGTAGACTGTAAGCCGCCGAAGTCACCCATATCAGTTTACTTTGGGAACACAAAAGATGAGCATGGCTGGATTAAAACCAAATGTTTCTTCTCATTTCATGGTTCCTAAAATTTCGAGTCGCTCCCTGTCCTGAAGTCCTGTGGCGCGTCACCATCACCTGGGGAAAGTGTTGTGTTTGGTATCCGTGGCAACACACCAAAGGTGAACTCGTCGCGAAGGTGAGGACCTCACCTTGCCGCACACCACAAACCTAAGGCCATTATATTGCTGGCAATGCTTGATAAGAGAATAATTTCATGTATCCGTATTGGGAATAGAGACATAAGCAGCTACCCAAATTTGCGCGCGCGCACACATTATCTTTCCTCCCAACTTGTTTTCCCGACCAAGTCACACTTCAATTCCATCTCACCCAACAACATCATACAACGAGACAAACTTCCCATTAATACCCCAAGAGTATGGGAATCTGATTTCCTCCTTTTCTCCCTTGTAATCTCCTTCTCTCAGGCAAACCTTTCGAGGGATTGCTCACTCCACCGCGAATATCATTGGCATCACCCGCTTCGGAGTCCCCCTACTTCTGTCCCTGCGCGACACGATCTCATCCATCCATTACTACACCACTTCGTATCAGAAAGCGTTATAATCACCCGAGTTCATCAGGAATCTCGATACCAGTGCGTTCCTCCTGCCTTCTCTCTTGCCCTCGTGACCGCAGCCCTCTTCTCCGCCTCTCCGCCTCCATCTTGATTCAGCCTGACCTTTATGTAGGTACCTTAGCTTTGACAATGGGCATCTTCCGCCGCTTCGTCGGCTTTTTGGCTGACGCCTCGAACCATGCAACCGCTGATGGCATGTTCAGCGTCCACTTCAAGGACGCTGTTTCCACCTTCGACAGAATGACTCAAGAGGCCAATTCGTACTACGACGTGACTCCTCGCGGGTTTACATCCGCTCCCAAGCAGTCAAAGATTTCCTCACGGGCGCTCTCGGCTGCTGGGAACACCATCGCAATTCCAACTGCGAGACAGACGCGCCAGCAGAACGCGCCTAGCACCCAAGTCATAACAATTACCCGGCCCCCGAAGTCCATGAGCTCCCAGCCGACTACCCATAGCCAGGGTCTGCCCGATGGCGATATTTTCTCCAAGCTGTCCTGTACGAAGGCTCGCTCCCAGGACGCTGACTAGTTATCAAGCGTCGCGAGCAACAAAGCTACCCGGGCATTTCTCCTGGGATCCAAGGGCGTCGCGTATCGCCCTGCTGACATCCTCACGGGAGATACCACGCAAACCCACACCCGCGCCATCTCATCCTCCACTACCGCTTCCTCTTCTTCTACGGAGAGCCACAACGGTAGCCGCGTTCTGAAGAAGAATAACAAGGTCAGCAGTCTTTCTGATCTCTACCAGCACCACGGCCGCAGCAGCTCCTTGTCATCCAACGGCTCCGGCGCCTTCGCGACTCGAGACAGCAAAGACAATCTGAAAAAGCAGGAGAAGCTCAACGGCCTTGAAGTTCTCTACCGGAACCAGGAGTATCGCAAGCAGCGAGCCACCAACCGCCGCATCCGATCCGTATCCATCACCCAGGTCCCGGCTGTCGGATCAGTCCAAAATGGCGACGAAGCTGTGCTCGTTACCTTTCCATCCTTCAAATTGGCGGGCACGGCCGGCGCCAGGATTGACGACCTTTTGCATGTGGAGAGCAAGCTCGCCAAGTATCGCGACATGGATGAAGATGAAGCCGAGGCGGGATTTGCTTCTGCTTCCCTTGAGGGTGGCCATTGGATGCAGCGCCAGCACCAGAACATCGTCACCTACGAGACTTATGCTGCGCAAAGCGTCATTCAGCAGATCCACGGAGATCTTCCAAAGCACGAGGGAGTCAACTTCGCGACGTCCACCAAGTTCGCGCGCAACTTGCTCTTTGGCAACTACAAGGATGGCACTTACAAACGAATCTTGCCACAGGATGAGACTCGGAAGCCCGTGGGCCATGGGACGTGGAGCTTTGCCACCTTTCGCAAGAGCATGCTTCGGCTCTTCTCTAGACCGGCAAACGACGTTGTTTGAGCACAGATTTTGACAAACTGTGCAATTCGCTTGCATGATCTTGCTTGTGTTAACAAATTGGGAAAAACGCGCGACATGCGATCAGACCTGCCTGGTCTTTAAGCCCGCAGCCCTGGTCCTTCAAGGAGTCGAGCACGTGTCTCCTACTATGTTTCTTGGTGCAGAGCTGGCGCTGGCTCTTCTCACCCTCTTTGAGCGGCCTTCCGTGCTTTGTCGGTGACATGACAGGTACGAAACCCCCCCAGTCTAAGATCATGATGTTCGGCTAATATTCTTCAAGATACCCACCACACGCTATCACCCTGTGGAAACAGCATGCGTTTCCAAGCCGGCATTTTGCTGCACGTTGCCTGCCTGTCCTCTTATCTCAGTATCTTCGTACCGAAAGCCTTTTTCGGCAGTCTGGTAGATGGGTTATGTCGGCGTAAGACCCAGAGTGACGATGCTTGCTTTCAGGGCGTGGAGCGCCAGATGGTAGACATTGGTGGTTGGAGATCCTGATTTGTGCTGTGACTTTCTTGTTCAGTTTTGGTTTTTGGCGTTGATGATTTCTTGGGTTGTGCTTGAGTGATGATGGGGAAACCCGGTTTGGTAACGGACTACGGCATTTTCAACGACCACACTGGTGATGGCATTAGTTTTGGTTCCAGAGATGTGTAAAGAGCACCACAGCCATTGATGCACTATTGTCTAGTATTGGCCTTTGACTTGGAGCAGCTTGACTAATAAGAAATTCATTTTACATCCCAGCAACTGATACGATGCAACGCAGTGACCTCGCCGTCGGTCTAAGAGACCTTTCCGAGTGAATTTGGAGATCTTGTGAGGTTACAAGTACACGTCTGCCTGCCACTGACCGCTTGCAAGGGCACCCGACAATAGCCATCCTAAGATCGGAAACTTGATGTATCGCAGTATCGTCCCTGAAGACCTGACACTTGGTGTTCAGAAAGCTGCGAAATATCTTGCCCAGTCACGAACCTGCGAAACGTGATGCATCAAGGCCCAGCACGTTCGGAGGCATGATAACGGAGCTTGAGCGCATATAACTCAACATTTGGACGCGGAAAATGTGGCGGCTGTAACGATACCGGTCGTGACTGTGATTCATATGCTCATTCACCTTGATCGCGTCAACTCTCCAGACCCAGTTCACCTGGTTACCATTGCTGCCTGAGCCAGCTCACCTCGACGCGTCACGCGACGTCCATAGCAACCACACGCGGCTGGTTGGGGGTCCCGCAATAAACTATTTAATCGGCGTGCCGCCCTCTCTTCTTGTCCTTCCCGCTCCCCCTCCTTCGTCAACACCCGAACTTTATTCTCCTCACATCAACATCAACAACCACAATTCTTGCCATCTTGCACTGGCATCAGCTATTCAACATCCCGCGACTAACTTGGTCCCTAAGTCACAGTTTCGGGCTCGATTCCTTTAGTTCACGGCTGCGGGCCATCATTGAGCTTCGTTTTCATGCCCCCTTCGCAGCAGCTTTGACGCCAGAGCGTCATCAGTATCGGATTCCAGACTGCTACACATCATTTCACTGTTTTCACACAAATTCAACAATCAATCCGCGCCATCTGCTAGTGACTCCAATGGAGGGTAACCAACTTCCAGTCATGGCCGGTGTTGGCCAAGACCAAGCAGGTGCGTTTAAACCCCTTCATCGTCGCCCTCGGTCGTAAAAGAGCGATAAATTGCTCACGAATGCCTATACTAATCTTTTGGGCTACTACAGAGAGAGACGACTTTCCCCTGCTGTCTATGTTGATGGCTACGGGCAAATGGCCCTTCCACAAAGACCTTGTGCCCAGTCATACACACAAGGCCGGCAAAGGCCCTCTCCCGATCGCGCTCAGAAACAAACTCCGGACCATCCCAGTTGGGTTCGAGCTGATGCAACAGTTCACATTGTTCAAGTATCCTCGGATCCACGAGCTTCATCTGCAAGATCCAGAGCCCAGTAAATCACTCCATTCGTCGGTGTCCTCGGATGCTTCTGAGCACCCCATCTCTGCCTGCAACTCTGAGGCTGCTTGCGGCGAAAACACAGCCCTCGAACGCGAATGCTCCGTTGAGATGGAAGAAGATGCTGATTAGGAATCGCACTTCAAGCCTTCCCTTAGCAAATCAGACAGCCTCCTGTCTGAACCCAACACGATTCCAGCGACGCCGAACAGCGCAGGCAGCATGAGTGCGGCCCAGCCTTCCTGCACGTCGTCTCCCGTCACAGCCGTTCTTGAGAAGTATTGCGAGGCAGAAGACGAGTTCGCATACATGGGCACGATGTCTTCGGCCCTCATCTTGAACCCAGGTCCCGATCTTGGGGACGAGGACGATTTACTCGATCTGTACGAATGCGGTGACGCAAAAGACATCACCGAAGCGGATCTCCTTCTCTTGTGGCATCAGGAGACACAGGAAGACGACCTTGAGTCAATCGGCCTGGACTGCGACATCCTCGACGAGCCGGAGTTCTTGTTGTGGGACGAAGAAACGAACGAGGCTGTTGTGGCTTACAACGACTACGCAGATCGGGGTATTATCCAACAATTCCACGCGGACATGCAGGAAGACGAAGAAGAGGTATCCTTTTGGGAATCTGACAGCTTTGTTGGACCTCCGATTTACCAAACTGTCACATGGATGGATTGCTCAGCCTACTTGCAGGAGGCCTATGGGAACAGAAGCCCTGACCCCAAGGCTGAGGAGCCTGTCGGAGACATACAGGCATTTCCTACGGCATCTCCATTCTCCCCAGCTCGCTCGCTAAAAGCACGACTTCGTCGCCAAGCCAGCCTGGCCACCACAAGATTGTTTCGGAGTTCACAAGGGTCAACAGGTTCTCAGGACCGTGGAGATGATCTACGCGAACAAGTGATCAGCAATCGAGAACTTGGTTTTGAGCAAAGCCAGGGCCATCAAACTGAGTTCCGGGCTTCGCGCAGACAGCATGCCTTGTTGGGTCCTTGCACTGCAGATGGACAGACAGCTTTACTTTGATCTGGCGCGCCAAAGCCAGTCCCCAGCAGCACAAAAGACAGTTCTCTGATATGAGTAACTTCTTCATGACTGCCTCTGAGCAGATTATGTGAGGGAGTTGCTAAGCCATTTGTAAGTCTTCCCCTTTGGGCCTCCCTTTGGGACTTGTTTGTACTCTTGAGGCTAACAAAGAAGATAGGTACACTCCACAAGACCTGGGGATTCAAGCCAGAATGTGAAAGTTTGTGCATGCTTGGAGTGCCTGAAAAGGAGACGATGTGGTACTAAGGTGTGTTTGGGGCAGGAGATGCCTACCAGAATGGTTGACGTTGGACTTTTGGTTTTGGTGGATTTTGCGGGATTGGATTGCATTTGTTTTGGCGTCTGGATATGGAGTTTTTGACTTGTGGTTTTGCAAACGCATTTTGGCTTGGATTATGGAGAGCTACTTGACCACTTGTTCTACCTGGGAACACATGGATATCTGGAGCTTTTAAGCTTCCCGCTATGGATTCGAGGTTGCGGCCCGAATCAACAGAATTGACTCGCCTCCGTCCTTGATTTTATCCCATTACCTTCCGTTCACTATTTCAAAGTATAAGAAAGAGCTCCTGAGTTCCGCAGGTCTCCTTGTATGGAGATACGAGGAGCGGTGGCGTATTGACGGTCAGTACCAAGTCGATATCTGAGTGAGAGCTTCTACCAATTAATCAACCTTATGTGCCCCTTGTGGTGGTAAATACTCATGAACTGAGACGGAAATATTTGGATCTGGGCTGCGGCAGAGGAGAGGAATTGCATCGTGTCGTCTGTGAGTAGAATGCACCAGCTCATTCGTCCCTCTTGGAGTCGAAGTGACCGTTCCGGCTGTAGTATTTATGACGTGAAATCGGGGCATTTTCAAGTCGCCGGCCGAAGCTTGCGAGCAGTTCAGCCTGCCGAGTAGATTCGCCACCTGTACGATCCTTGGAGATCGTGGATGAAATTGCGGCTGCTGGTGGTCGAAGAAATGTGCCAGCTTCTGGCTTGAGCTTGGTGGGCTCTTTTGGAATGTCTGGCATAGAAGAAACCACGCTGTCACTCTCTTGGGTTGGAGGAGGGCTCCTGTTCAGATTGAAGTAAGTAACGGCACATGCCTATTTAATCGTGGTATGGTGAGACTGACCTGGTTGTAGCTGCCTTGTACAGCAAATCCAATGCATCGTGAGGCCCGTAGACTTCGCTCTGACTTTCGTGAACCTGAGCATTGCCCGCCTGCGCTTCTGAACCCTGTCCGATGTTCTGGACGACGCCGGTTGTAGCCGCCTTGTACAGCAGATCCAATGCATCGCGCGGCCCGTAGACTCCGCTCTGGCTTTCGTGAACCTGAACATTTCCCGACTGCGATTTTGAACCGTTTCTCATGTTCTGGAAGACGCCGGTAGGCTGCCCATGTTCGGAGTTCTCGGACTGGAGTCTGGGATTGCCATTAATGCCTGCGGCTGCGAAGGGCGCGATTGGGATCTGGCGAATGGTTTGAGTCGATGAAGTCGCATTTTGCAGAGTATCAAACGCTTCTACGCTGCGTCGATGGAGGTTCATGGAGCTCTCGTTCTGGGCTCCGGATCCATCGACTACATTGCCGCGAGCACCACTGGGGCGGCTTTTGACCTGGCTCGCCGCTCTCAGGTTGAGAATCCTGCGATGGCTAGAAAGACCGATGCTGGCATTGGGGGCACGGAGCCGTAGGCCCGAAGCCGGCCGTGGGCTAGGGGCGAGCCTTTTGGGCGGATGGGGTGACGATGATGCTGTCCCTTCGCGCTGTGCCGAGTTGTCCCGTCGAATTCCGCTTCCCGCCCGGTTGACTTCGTCACCTCCATGATATCTTGGCCAGGTAGGTCTCGAAGGGTGCGGGCAGTGCAAATTTGACGAACGGTGGTCTCGCTCTGCAACGGCCCTGTAAGTTCTGGGACGTCTGGCAGGAGTGGCGCTTGACTCTTTATCGACATCTTCATCTGCAGAAGTTCCCAAATCACTTGGCATAGTTTCTGTTGTTTATGACTGCAACACGGACAGAAAAGCTGACAGTAAATCATGTAGCATAGGTAGATTCTCAAAGTCAATCCGTCGGGTCGTGGCGAGGAACTTGAAGGAAAGAAACCAGGCTGCAAGACCTCAAAGAAGCAAAGCGCGCGGGGAATCATCCGGAAGGGAGCCAATCGCGCTGCAGAAGTCACCTTATAATAGATTCTGCATGGATGATTACATATACCGAGTCCGATTGGCCCATTGAACTGTGACAAGGACCGCCGTCATACATGTGTCTTGTTCCCGAGACAAGCGCCAGCACCTCATAAATGTACGTTATGGGGGCATAAAACTTTCCAAACTGGTACGACATGACTTTTCTAGGCATGATAAATGGAGTTTGAAATGAAGGGATCTAGTAAAATGCCCAGGAAATCATCCCGGACGACGTGATTGGGCCCCGTTAGAAAGAATTCGATGCCCTTGAAGTAATTAAGAGCAGACTTCACTGCGGATATTTCTCAAGAAGCCCACCAACACGCTTCCAAAAACTGAAAGCCACGGCAGATGCGTATTTTGAGGGCCAGAAAGACAGAGAAACACAACAGCTACTTGTGCCTTTGCTTCTACGTGTACGTAGCTCCTCTTAATCCAGGCCCAGGCGGAATATCGAACTACTGGCTTCGTACTGGGCATCCAAAGCGTCCTTCCATCATTACTCACATCAACATCGGCCTCAAAACAGAGCTCATTGCTTTCTCGTTCTACCTAAACCACAGCGCTGGCCCGTCTGCCCTGTCGATGGGCCGTCACCGTGGGAACCAAGGCGTCGATTGCCGAAAGAGGAAATTCTGACTGGCACCCGGCCCAATCACCACCGTAACTGGCACCGACCCACATCTCCCAACGCCTCCCTCACCTCACCTCGCGTCTCTCCCACTCTCCCATCTTCTCCATCTCTTTTAAAAACCCACAACACTCATCTCTTCCTATCCTCGAGAGGTTGAGAACCCTTCTACTCTTCTCGCCGTTGATCGCCACTGGAGGCACGCGCTCTCCTGCAAACGTTACTACATATCGTATTGTTTGCGCGCTCTCTTGTCCCGATAGATCCAGCCTCTCATCAGTCCCTATTCGGCTCCGAACCAGCTATTATCCTTGCGACCTGATGCCATGACACGCCTTGCATTCATCGAGCCCGATAAAAGGCCTCAATCTCAGTCTGGCGGTAAGGAACTTTCCCATTTTCACCTACTGCTGCTCGCGCCGTGCTTCAAGCCAGCTTGCTGCAGTACACAACGGTCGTGGTTCCCGTCCTGACTACTACTTCAGACGATTACAATATCAAAATGCTCTCGCCAGAGATTCTTCAGCATGAGATGAGCTTCATCTTTGCGGGTCGGTCTCAAGGAAGCAAAGCTCATCAAAAGAGCCGCCTGACAATATCCCACGCGCCGAACCGCGTTAGTACCAACACACCGAACAGCGAATCAGCCACCGACGCGTCAAAGCGCGTCCAGTCCGTCCGTTACGACGCAGCCTTCGGTCCTCTGCGTCGCCCTTGGGTTTACACGCCCTTCTCCATCTCGATATTTGTGCGCCACGCAAGGATTCCACCCGTCACCAACCTTGCAGAGCATCATACTCCAACACCGTCCGATGCCATGGATCACGCCTCCGTTAACACCCAGGACGACACTCTGTCTCAGATCTTGGACCTGTACGGCGACTAGCATTCGCTACAACTGACCAAGACTGGCGACTCTTCTGCGGCGACAAGCGTCGAGCTCTCACGTAGACTCTCTGACAGTCCCGGTAAGTTTTGTCTGATTCATTTCAAGGTGCTAGAGGACTGCTAACAGAGTACCAGCAGAGTTGGAATCTGATGGATTCCTCAATTCCTTTCTGCGGAAGCCTTCTCTGCCTACGCGCCCTCACATCCGATTGGAAAGCTCAACTGGCACGGACGACAGCTTGTTGGCTCCCCGGCCGCAGTGTCAGGGCTTCCTCGATGAAGATTCAGAATCGACCAGTATCTTGCTCCCAGCCGACATGGAGCATGGAAGTCAGCAAAGAATTGCTACCATGATTGAATCGGTCACCCGTGAGATCGATCGTCTGCTGAAAGATCCTCGTCTGGCGTCCTTTCAGCAGCAAAACGCCACCGGTTTTGACGACTCTACATTCTCCAACCCGGCTGCCAAGCCTGAGCCATTGCGCGTGAAAAAGGCCTTTCTTTACTCCTCGGCAATGCCGGCACCATTGCACATCGTCAAGGCCAAGCCTTTGACGAGAGCATTTTCGAAGCCAGCACCGATGAAAGCCGGGAACAAAGATATCTTCCTGCACAAATCAGCAGTGCCTTCGCCCCTACGTCTGGTTAAGAAAGCACTTCAGCCTGCTTCTGGAAACATAGGCAAAGCTTGCGCTCGACACAAATCCTGCAACCAGAAGATTTCGGCTTGTTCTGCGGCTGAAAGTCCCGAGAAAGGCAGGATGGTCGATGTCTCTGCCTTGGCATATGCCTCCTCCGACGGGCGTCACACGAAGCCGCTTTTTGGAGAGGGTCCCCTCCTCCAACAGCATGGCACTACACTCGCACTCGGAAGCAGTCTGTTCTCGAGCTCCAAGCCTCCCTTTCAGATCTACGTCGATCCCGAACAAACAGAGCAGCAGGATGATGAGGAGCCCATGTCGAGCCAGGTGACATCTTTCAGGGACGAGAAGAACAGAGAGGTTGCCGATTCAATCGACTTTCTTCTTCGTCCCACTGAGAATGCTCCGGATCGCTTCAAGCGCAACCATCTTCTTGACTGCAGCGCAGTCCTTGACTGGCGCAAGGACTCAGCTACCGGCGGCTGGGTTCAGAAACTTTCTCCCAGTGAAGATGGCTGCACTCCCATCAGCCCTAGAGACAAGTCTCCCAGCCCCCGCCGCTCTCAGGCTCTTGATGCACCCGCCTACGAGACCGCCCAATCCCCGGAGCAGAACTTGCACAATCTGGATGGCTTTCTGCAGGGATCATTCAGCGTGCCTACTTTTCATGATGTCGTGAGTGAAGTAGAGGCCGCGGATCTAGATGAGCAACTCAGGCAGCGCCTCCGTGACCGGGCCTACCCAAGCCAAATCCTTCTTTGGCCCCTTCGTCACGTTGAAAATACTGCTGACCCCGCAGATGATTCTGAAGATCTTCCTAGACTATCCATCGCCTTGTCCCACTCCGTAACGTGGTCACACTTCCGAAAGACCAAGTCCAGCATTCTTGATCCTCAAGATACCCGTACCGAGCTACCGAAAGTGCCGGTTATGTGATGAGTCTGACCGAAAAGTCTTCGAGCGGCTTCCAGAGAAACTGCATGACAAGGGACGCTGCCCCTAGGATAAAGCAAAGAAATCCAGTGACTGCGTATCCCATAACAGCATGGACGATGATAAGTGTCACGAAGTCGCTCCTAAGCGAAGAATAAGGAGACATTAGACATCCGTATGTCCACAAGAACTGATGGCTGGTGTTATGATGTTTCGGCCGATGGGCGCAGTGATGGAATTTGGTGTGTGGGCGATATCCGCTGCGTAGGATGGACCAGAGAACGACCTGGCTGTAGGGTATGGATTGTGTGTTGCGTGGCTCTGCATTTGGCATTTGGAACAATCCTTTTGATTACGTTTGGCGTTTCTGACTTTGCCTTTCCTGTTAAGAATGGGTTTTTGAGGCTTGATTGCTTTGGTTGGTTTTCATTGATACAGACTGGGCCATAGAATCAAATGGCAGAAGGAAAGCATGATAAATCAGCGGAGAAGGAACACATCATCGCAAGGATTGTCAGCTTTTCAAGGAGTCAATACAGATTGTGAAATCAGTGGCGTGGTCCCTGGCTGCGTGTGTCGTGCCTTTGATTTTGTTAGTTGCGAAAGGTTTGGTCCATTGAGATAGCAACTTGGTGCACTACCTTACCTTACCCATGAGACTAGAGCCCCCAATTACATCATTTACGTCGTCAAGGAAGACGCCAGGCATTCAGTGACTTCTCGATAGCCTAGAAAATCTCAAAAACTCGTGTGTACCGCAAATTCTTTGCCATGTGCGCATAAGGGACAACAGAAACAACCAAAACGCCTCGAAAAAGATTTGGGTATCATTAGTCCTTGCGCAAGAGCCCGCCGTGCCTGCCGCAATAGTTGTCAACAACCCAACTAGACTCTCTCGCGACCTTCGTATTTTGTGCCATCCCAGTCACCTCAATCCTGTCTATTGCCTTTATATGTCGCCGTGTCTCGGTAACTTCCCTGGTCGTCCTCCACGTCGTCTTCAACCTTGTCGAGTGGGCCCAGTTCTTGCTGAGAGCCAACATTTCCCAACTCCTCGTCCACTGGACTTCCGCGACGACGAGTATCAAGGGCGGTGGCAAGCCTGGACTTGGTCGAGTTCATCCAGCCAAGAACAGAGTCGTCTCTGAACATCCTTCGCCTCCGTCCGATAGTCGTCCGGCTTCTCCTCGCGCTCCCATCGGGTCAGGGTCTCTCGCTGGCGGTCGATAGTGCCACTGCCAGAACCTTCGGGACAATAGGGGCCGGAGGATCGGCGCGTTGATGGCCATCAACCCGATCTCGCACTCTCGGACTCCCCATCGGTTTACCGTGATGGTCGACGGGTCTGAACCAAGCGTGACTGCAAGGCGCATAATAGCTGCTGCTATGACAAACAGTCCCGAACAAATGAGAACTGCAATGAACAGCTTTTTGTAGACTGGCACCCTGATTTCCTTGAGGACTGGGATGGGCACGCATAAGATGGCTGCGTCGGTTATCACATCTATTGCCTGTTAGAAATAGCTTACTCTCGGGTCAGAGTCTTGAGACTGACTGAAAAAGGTTGTGACAAGCAGGTTTTGTGCCTTGAAGACGCTCTTTTCGCTTGGAAGAGGCCTGATACCCCAATTGTCTTGAAACCTGCCTAATATCTCAGCATTGTTTCTCTGCTTCGATGTACCATTGGGCATTGCAACTCACGGCAGACAGCTGAAGGTTATTGTGCCAACTACAGCTAAGTACGACAGAATTGTAAACCATGTGAGATATCTCAAGACCCGAGCGTCCTGCCACAGGTCAAAAGTCATACGCTTGCTGTCACACAAGTTAGCATCATGCCACTGAAGAGTCCCATGTTGTCATACTAGAAGAATAGCACGGTGCCCTTCATAGACCACAAATAGGCTGTGTATGAGTACCATGCCACCTGCTGGAACTTGGAACCTTCAACCAGACGCGCGACTTCTTCGTCGTTGAGGAGTTTGACCTGTTCAGCCGTAAGATCCACATTGGTCCCGTAACGATCTGAAGGACGGCGGCCAGTCAGTCTTTCCTTGGCTTGCCAAACGGACCAACGGTCGACAGCAGTTTCCCTGAGGTACTCACAGACGAGATCCACCATCACGAAGCAAATGGTGTACATGATTAATGTCTGCCCGGCGTGGCGCGTCAGAAGCCGTGGCTGATGATGACTCGATTCCCGCAGACTCACCACGAACATGACATAGTCGTCCCCCTTGAGGCCCTTCGGCCCGACCATGCGGATGCGAACTGCAAATCGCAGGAATATCACGACGGCCCCGACGGTGAACCAGGCCCAAATCTCTCGCAAAAACCTTTCATCGCGCCTGAGCATGCTGTCCAGCTGCTCGGTCCCCATGTCTGCTGCTGCCGCGTCGTCCGGACGCCTCGAATCATGAAGCCGTCATGCGCGGGTTTGGCGTCTGTCACTGACGTGGAAAAGCTTCGATTATGTGTCCGGATTGATTTGTGATCTTCCGTCGAGGATTCCGCGTGCCTTTCGGTGCACGAACATCGGGGACATGAACAGCGGTGTGGACTTTCAACGGCCGTCGCCACGTTCGGGAAGCCCCTCTCCCAGGTCTGCTGCTTGCGGGGAAGCATTGGACACTGGCTAGACTCTCGCCGGGTGGTTGGGGATGGTTTGACAAGCTGTTCGGACGTACCAGACCTTTGATGACTCGCAAGCGTTTCGTAGGCTCAACTCTATTTTGGCTGAGGTGTGCAACGATGCTCCCCCAAAGAACCGAAAGTCCGAAAACATGTCTCTTCCGGGAATAAAAAAACAACCACACAAAGCTTGCATGGCGCTCCCTGTTTAGATTGCCTGATCGGTTGCTCCAAGAGGCCTGATCTGCCCATGTTCCCAGCACACTGCCCGTGCTTATCAGTCTCCATGTCAATTCATCCTGACATAGCGCTGCGGCGGGAAATTTCTGCCCGCCTCGGCATGCTCGCTGTGTACCATCCCATTTTCACCGGCGCCGTCTCAACAGAGTCCGTTCGCAGCCCGTTACGGCAACCTAGGCGTTGATGGCCGGACATGCGCACATTGGACGATGCACTTTGTCATCCTGTACCTAACTATCGCAGGGATAGGACAGCATCACCCATGACACCATTGCTGACTCACAAAAGTTCGCTGTTTGGGCCTTTTGCCGGTCAAGTAAAAGAATAACTGGCAAAGAGTCTCTCACAGGATTAATCAATCTGGGCAGCAGAAGCAACCGCAGACCAGTTTACCATTCATCTCAAAACAGCAATTAGTTACTTTGATTCTAATCCATAAGATCAGACCTTGAATTCAGGCTGAGTCTAGATCCATGGAAATAAACCGTAATTCCAGAAGGAGCCTCTTACCCAGAACCTGTAATATTGAGCAGACAAGTAACACATGCCACAGAGGATCGGAGAAGCAGTTGTCAAGAACGGTGTTTTTTCTTTATCTTTTTTCTCCGTTTCAATTACTATTATCTCTAAAGTCCACGGTAAGCTATGTGCTTCCCAGGTCTGATTGCAGCTGTTTAACCTCCATGAGACTGCTTAGAATGTTGCTCCCCTGTAGACTTCAGCAACAGTAAACGGACACTCCTCCACATCAGACAACGATCTAAGCAGAGCGCTTGACAACAAAAGCGCCACGCTCTATGGTGTTGACCAGGATGTGGCCGCTCTTGAAGTAGGGGTAGTGGCTCCAGGTGCCGACGAAGTCGATGGATCCTCCGTTGGGCTCATTGTCGTTCTCGGGGTAGATGTCGAAGAAACCGACCTCCTTGACGAGGGCGCCAGTGGGGTCCTCAGGCAGGGAAGAGACGTCGATAATGCGGAGACCGGCGCCGTAGTGGCTCTGGTAGGCGAGGCCGTCAATGACGAACTGGTTGTGGTCGATACCGTAGGCGGGGCTCTTGAAGAAACCGGTCTGCTTGGGGTTCTCGAGCGAACGGATGTCCCAGAAGTAGGTGATGGGGTAGCCGCTGGCAGCGGGGCCGGTGGCGTCGACCTCGTCGTACTCGTCGTCGAGGACGAGGTACTCCTGCCACTCGGTGTTGGTGACCCAGCCCTGGTGAGTGTCTGGACATGCTGTTAGTACTGTACAAGTCTTGGTGTTGACATCCCAAGTTGGCACTTACAGCTGGCTCCCTCGTAGGAGGTACGGGAGATGATGTTGGTGGTGTTCTTCTCGGTGACATCGTAGCTAAACTTCTGTCAGATGGCTTCCTCTAGAGTGGCAGAACTATTGGAGGCTTACATGGTCAGGGTGTCCTCGTTGTAGCCGTAGCAGATATCACGGCCGAAGTACTTCTCATCGGGACCGCGGTAGACGAGGCACTGAGCATCGTGGACGTAGCCGTCACCGCCAGCACAGCCAGGAGAAGTGGGGTTGGCAGGGTCGCTCAGGTCGATGAAGATGAGACCAGAGCGGCAAGCGCTGGAACGAGGCTGGGCGCCGACAGCAACGGCGTACTGCTTCTCCTCGTTGATGACGATGTTGTGGGTGGAACCGGCGGGGAGGCCGTTCCAGTAACCGGTCAGGTCAGCCTTGGCATCGAAGGTCTTGGGGCTGGCAGGGTCAATGTCCAGCAGCTGGAATCATGTCAGTATATATTCCGAGTGACGAGAAGCATCCAATGGTCACCAACCTTGGTCAGATCAAAGATCTGAACGCCGTGGCGGGAGGCCTCACTGCCAATGACAACGTAGTTCTTGTAGCCACGGAGCTCACGCCAGATGGACTCGGTAGAGTACTGGGGCAGACGACCGAGGTAGACGAGCTTGCCCTCCGCGGTGATCTCAGCGAAGGCAGCACCGTCAGCCTGGGCGATAATGGCGAACTCGCGGCCGTCGGGGCTGGTCCAACCCCAGGAAGAAGATCCCTGGCCGGCGCGGGAGCCGAGGTCGGAGTGGCTCTTGAAGTCGTAGAAGTCAATCTTGTCGCACTTGAAGGTGTTGTTGGGGTCACCGGCGACGACCTCGGCGACGCCGTTGACGCAGGAGACGGGGCCCTCCTCGGCCAGACGGCTTCGGTAGGTGGTGGAGTCCATCTCTCCGCTGGCGATCTGACGGTCCCATGAAGCCTAACAGACAAGACGAGTTAACCAATGTCATCGGCGATAACTATGACCTGAAAGTTGCTTACCTTCTTACGGGCCATGAGGTCCTTGTGGATGACACCGCTGTCGTAGATCTCAGAGACGAGCTCACTAGGCGCGATCTCCTTAGCCGAGGCTCCGTGGAGGAGCGCCGACAGGGCGAACGTTGCCAAGGTGGTGGCCTTCATCTTGAGTGGTTCAGGAGGGGAATGCTGAGGGTTGTCTGGAGCAGGGGTAGTTGGCGCGTTGAACCACGGCGATCACTTGGCGTTGTGTCAAAGAGCGGAGAGAGGTGCAAAAGCCTGACTTTCAAAGAGCCACCAGGCAGCTCGAAGAGAGAACGCAACCTCTTTTTATCTTGTTCCAACGGCATCTTGGCGTCTCGGGCATCGCGGTAGCTCTCCACCGCCTCACGAGTCAAAAACATGTTTATTGCTTCTCGTGTCCGACTGGAAAGAGAAGGTCGACAGGCGGCCGGTTGGGCATGTGGGAGCGGCAAGCTCTCAATGTCGCGATGCGGAGCCTCCTGCCGAAAGAAGCAGGTGTCTTCGGGGGATGGCCCGCTCGGTACTTGGACGCGACGAATCAACGGGCCCCGAGCCCCGGCCCGGCAGTCCACCATCCTTCGCCGCAAATTTACCTACATACCCGCCCGGACTTGGCAACCAGCACAGCCGGACGGGAGGAATCCTCGATTGAGCCTCTGGGCGCATCGTATCTGTCGGCATCCACAGGCGTGCCAAGAGCGCCGTTGTAACGCTCCCGCATATTGAGCCACCACAATCACAGCGCGTTGCCAAGTCGTCTCCGTCATTCTGGCCTCTTGCCCTGCACTCACCTTCTCAAAAGGAAACCTCCCGTCGTAGTATCCATAGATGGCGTCAAGAGATTGCGTTTGTGCGAGATACGGGGAGTTGTCAAATCGCGTATCTTGTTGCCGTCGGATAGCCCGCGGATTCAACCTTGGATGGAGTTGTCACGGCGCATGCAATTCCGCACCAATCGCATTGTGCTTTCGTCCCCTACCTTGATGGCTGGCTGGGGTATTCCGTGCTGGTTTCCTTCTTTCTCCAGGAACTTGTGAGAGTTGACGTTCATCGCGAAGGGCTTCGGCTTCTTTGAGTTGCGCCCGGCCCCTATCGGCAAACACCAGCCGCTGCTCGGCGACGAAGATGACCCCTGTCAGGTCTCCACAGCGACATTTTGGGTTTCTGAGGCCTCTGCCTTCTCGCCGCGGCATTCACTCGCGTTCCTCACATTTCCTCTCGTCAAATCTTCAAGACATGTCAAGCTCGCAAGAGTTAACGTTAACAAAAATGAACAAGAGATCAACGGAAGTCAACACATGCTTAAATTGTGGGTGTGTTGCCGTTACTCTTTGCCATCATTGGCTATTAGTCGCCTCTTGGCTCCATTCCTGGAAACTTGCTCAGCGGAAGCGAGAAGTTCCTTGGCCCACATGTTGGAGTAGCTAGTGGATGGATGTCGTGTGCGTCATGACAGAATGGAAACAACAATCAGTACAAAGACTCGATATGACTTTTCGTGTTTTGTTTCCATATCAGGCCTTTACAAGATTTGGAAGGTGTTGACAGTGATGTCCATCCAGCCTTGCTGTGGATCAAGAAACTCAACACAAGACGAACGGGGTGAGGTTGGCCCAGGACGAGTTAGCTCAACCTCTTTTTTTTGCTCCCACACACTGTCAGAAAGGCACGCTATCTGTTGGCAAGGACTCAAACTGCGACTGGCTGGTAAACTCAAAACAAACCAACGACTTTGTCCCTAGTGCACCCAATCGATCCTCATCAAAGGGCTGGCTGTAGACCAGCTAAGTGGGGTAAATAGACAAAGATTGTAATTGTGAGAAACATTCTAGTATCTTCTTTGAAACATGTGCCCATAGGCCGCGGCCGTTCGAATCATCCATTCGTCAAGTCGTACGTACCATGCTTCAGGTGGTGAAAGAAGGCATACAAGTTTCATGAGCAATGTTCCGCAACCCCTTCAAATACAGAAAAATTTCTCTCGTCTACGCATCTTATGCCCGGTTTTCATCGCTCAAAGCCATAGTGTCGACCCGTAGACCCGGCTCGTGGCCCCCTTCGCGCAATCATTGTTGGGTATCTCGCGTGTTTTAACATTGAAGCATTTTCTTCCTCAACCCCCGAGAATCTGGAATTATTTATGTGCAAGGTCCTCCCAATCGGGTGGTGGGTGTGTCGTCAGCTTCAGCCTTGGGGGCGCTTTGCTGGGGTCCTCCGGTATGGGACTGAGTCCCTCGGCGGGTATTGCCCGGTCCCACACGGCCTCCCAACTCTTTCGCGCTTCGATCTCGTGGTGTTGCCAGTTTATTGACCTTGCAGCAGGCGAAGTTCCTTTCGAAGAGCCCTCCCCGCCCGGAGCCAGCCATCCCTCGCGGCGGCCATCGATTGAGTTCGCTCGGGGGTTATATACCCAATCCTCCTCGATTTGCGCAGACTTTCTCTCTGATACAGCCGTTGGGGGTCGCATGCCCATGGGCTGACCCGTGAGTACTGCGAGCTCTGTGTCAAAGGTCGTTGCGTGGGTGGGACTTCGGCCTGGCTCTGCTACTGTCGCGACCTCGGTACGCGCGGCTTTCGTTTGTCCCTTCGTCATCATGCTCCACCAGTAGGAAGAGTTGTCACTCCGCTTCTTGTATTCGCTGGAGTTTTCTCTGAGGTTACTGGTTTTGGTAGCATCGCCTCTTCGTAGTCGCTCGTAAAGTATGTTCGTGGACGGTAGACATGCGCATACAACGCCAATAACGAGCTCAAGTGACCTGCCGTACGCATTTCGGTTAGAATGTTATCTTTGTATCGCAAGAGAAAGAAAACTTCGACTTACGTCACTAGATCAAGAACCACAAAGTCTGCCGTAACGTCGGTAGACGAGAGAAACAAGACGACCAAGTAGAGGCGATATATTGTCACAGCGGTGGCAATGCCGCCAGCCCCAAGTAGCATCAATATTTTCAACTTTTTGCGCCAGGGCATCCTTAGCCCCCACAACAAAGGTATTGGAAGAACCAAAATCAGGAAGTCGGTAATTATGGCGAGACTAAGGTCTGCGATGAAGATTTTTCGTTGATTGAGACATTTCGGATTCGGTGTGTGGGGGTTCCAAAAGGCCGATATTGGAAGGCAGATGATCGTCTTGAGCGTCTGTATCGGAATGTAGCAGATAAGTAGCACAATAACGAAGATTCGGATTCCGCGCGCAACGCCCTCATGAGATGCGAATACTCGGGCCTCGAGAAGGAGAAGCGTAACTTTGGTGAAGTATGCTGCCGGGCAATAAATAACGGAGCTTGCGTAAAGCCACTGAAGCCTTTATGTGAGCCAAGGTTCCACGCAGCAAGAGGCCACGGTTTGCCTACCCTCATCACTTCTTGATAGGATTCTTTAGTCAGTTCCCAAGCGTGATACCCTTCGCCATAGTGCGCCACTGTGTCGAAGGTCAGAATTGGCCCACCCCGACAATTCCGCCTTCCACTTACTGACGAAAACTGTAGCTGTGTATAGCATAATTAAAGCCTGACAATATCAGTCCTGGTATCACGGCACAGCAGGATTGACCGTCTCACGTATGCAATGGCGCATGTCCCTGGCTCCCGAGTTAGTATTGACTGTGTAAAGGATGCATCCAACACTCAGCGGGCACGCACAATCTTCCATCAGAAACTGCGTTCCGAAAGAGAACTTCACATATGTCCTGATTCCGAAGAAAAACGTCGTTACGGCCGCCAGAATACTCATGCCAACGACATTCCACATCCACCCTGCGTCCCGAGGGTCATCGAAGTTCGGGATCTCGCCCGGCGGGGGCGGAAACGCCCCAACCGGGCCCGTGGCGTTGCTCATTGCTTCGATCGCTCGACTCGAGCTGTGAGCCGCGTCTGGAGGCTCATCGCTTCGTACGATTCAAATCGATTGCTTCGGCGATATTTTGGAGGAAGGATTTCTCGTTCGGCGAAAGACTCTTCCAACGGTTGGTGCACGTCAGAGGCGAGAGGGGTCTGCAAGCAATTGATAAAAGGGAAGTTTGGTGTTCCGCGACGAGGGGCGTCCCGCACCGGCCCTGACTCGCCCGGCCGCTCTAGTTCCGATTAGAGTTCGTCGAGTGGTCGGACGTTGTCAGGGTCGAGGCGCAAAGCATTTCCTAGTAAGATCAACGTGATGGAGGGCAAAACTCAAACAAGAACAGCATTGCGCGGGGTCCCTGGTAGCCGAAATTGGGACGTGCAACCAAGCACACAAGACAGGAACAGGGGACTTGGGAAAGGGTCTGCTACTCTCCTCCATCTCTTGCCAACCATCCCTCCTCGGAGAAGGTAAACTCGACTTGAGGCCAGGGAGCTTTGGTCACGAGTGGAAGCGGTGAAAGCTGCGCGCCCACGGTCAAGGAACCGATTGGGTTTGCATTTCAGAGCATAACCCTAAGTTGTGCTTCTAGATCACGACGAACACATCCTGGACGACTGAAAGAGGAAACCTCTTGCCAAGGTGAGGAATGAGAAACTACGCCGTATTAGGCTTCTTGGTACATGCAGGCCAAGCCAACATGCGGAAGGTTAAGCGCCCAGAAGCAGCCACGACGTAGGGGAGCGGTGACGGCGCAGCCGCTAGGCCCGATGCCTGGTTGCCCTGATCCAGACACGTTCTAGAAGGCTCGCGGATCGTGTTCTCCGAGGGCTTGCCAAAACTCTCGGCTTCCCAAGACTTATGGCAAACTCACCTCGTCACCCACTGACGTGGTAGATCTTGACGCGCTCTGCGGCCGTAAATCCTAGCGTGCAGTAGATGAACGCCTCCTTAAATTGCCATGTACATACAGTCGAATGCCTTGGTACGCCACGCATCCCTGCGTTACAGGCTGTAGATATCGGAGATGGAACTTTGAGAGTTGATGTCGGTGGCCTGCATCTCTGCCCGGCAGCCAAATGTAGACACCGAAATTTCACCACATCATGCCTTGTTCTAGTGGCTGCTTCCGAAAGCATTGGCTTGTCTATACCTTCAAGTTACTCCGACAGCCTATGGCAACCAATTTCCAAGGACCATAAGCCTGGAATTGCAGAATTACCATCAAGAAATTC
Organism: Colletotrichum tropicicola; assembly: GCA_025962755.1. NCBI lineage: Eukaryota > Fungi > Ascomycota > Sordariomycetes > Glomerellales > Glomerellaceae > Colletotrichum > Colletotrichum tropicicola. Next base: position 165,152 of record JAOWMA010000071.1, read on the forward strand.
TACAATGTGTCACGTATTCATCATGGAAGGCACTAATGTTGTGCGATAGTTGGATCGCATAGTAAGTGAGATATGTGGACTTCCATATGGCGGTACGCGTATTTCTGTCAAGCCTAGGGCCCCCAAGCAATCTCCCTCCCGGGCAGAACCATTCAGATGGTAGCAGTGTCCAATTCATCCGTTTAGTCTTCGACTTGGCGGCGCCGGCGAGTGTGACCCTATGAGTTTGGTTTGGGAAGGTCGTTGAGTCCACCGATCATTCCGACGAACACTACGACTCATCGATGCCGCGGATCTGACAGGCTTGACTCGTTTGAGATTCTCGGATGCGAGCCGTTCTTCGACCCAAGTACAGAAGTACAGAAAGATACGATTGATTGTATGATTGCCCAAAATCATTGTCGAAACAAGGATGTTGGCTTTGTAAGCTCACGTCGACAGGCGCTACACCACTCTCAACCTCCAACATGTAGCTGCGAAACTCATTCGACCAAAGTATCTCCAAAGGATGGCGATGTTGACGTGCAGTCGGCTTGGCCAGCCAACCCCTTCCGACGAGTTGAAGCTGACACAACTTCTCCGTTTGGTCTACGACGACCCAGCTTGGCCGAATGATTTGGGACCTGAAACCAGCACCGGCCAATCAGTGCAACAACCGACGAGTGATTGCCGAAACCTTGGGAGGCGGCCGAAGGTTGGCGATGGGGCATCCCGGCTCGCCGCCGGCCGTTCAGTACCCACTCGTACCCCGCATCCAGGCCTGCATCGGGAGCCGGGATGCTCCTCCTGACCCGCCTGCCGGTCGTCGAGGTTTAAACGTAGCAATCTGTCGAAACCGAAGCAGCAGGTTGGCCGAAAGGGGATATTTTGCCACGGAGTCCCGCGGCGGCCGGTGGCGCGGGTGACGAGCCATTGGGTGGGCAAGAGACAGACAGAGCGCATGGTCGCAACCAGGAAGCCGGCAATGGACACAGTTCGAGGCGGCAGGCTGGATGGCAATGCCTACAGCAGCCGCGCTATTCCCATATGTTAATTGCAGGCGCACATGGCTGATGTTGGCAGGCAATAATTCTGTCCAAGTATCGAATAGAGGCACGGGCAGAAGCCACGTTGTGGTCATATTTTCAAACCCACAAGAACCCACAAGGAGCCATGTTGAATTTGGATTTAGACGAACTGATTTGAGAGCGGTATGTTACTGTCCAAACAAAAGGTGTATCAGCCAGAGCGTGCCAGAGCAAAACCTATACTCCGTCTGTCCGTCTGGTTGATCAGTCATCATTCCGGCACGAGCTGGTAAGTGCTGAGCACATGTGAATGCCAGCACGAACGACGCATGACTGGAGAAACCCGTGTTCGTTCTGTTTCAGCTGTCACCTCTAATCAGCTACCACTCGGTCAAAGGGGTCACAAATGGTTAAAGCCGTACGTAAGGCGTAGACCCGGCCTTGCCTGCCGGTCGCCAGGCCGACTATTCCTTTGGTATCGCTAGTCATCCGCTGGGAATACGCGAACATGGAACATCGCTGATTCAGGCCACTCTTGGCCTGGCGGCTGTAGATTTAAGAGCGATCCCGGGGCGGTTCAGGTGGGATGATCACTGCTGTACATGAACATTTTTTGAATCGATACATGTAGGTTGCCTTGCCTAAGCTGGATGGGCACTGTTCAGCTGGTACCTCGTCCGGAGAAATGGCTGACTGCACCACATACATCGGACGCGGCCGATCGAGCTGAACAAGCTGAGTTGAAACAGTTCTGCACATGTGCAGTGTGTCAACCAGCCTCATCGGGCGCACATACGCACCATCGGCGAAGATATTTGCCACTTCACCAAGTCTGCCATCGGACAGGCATTGGTAGTGGCTTTTTCCATTAGCCGACAAACTTTTATGACAACCGATAGCCGTAGGGTCTGTCGCGGAAACGAAAACTTTAGAATGTCAGGGTCCATTTCACAGATTCTGCATCCTTGCTCTCATGCTAGACAAGCCAAAGCCTGTTGTCATTTCCTCCAATCGCAAGTAGCACTCGCCAATGGTCTGGTTGATTCATATTCCTTCATCTACGTAGCGGTTGTGTGGTAGACAACACTCTGTCCAGCACATGAGTGGTGCAAACCTATGGTACATCCGAAACTAAAGATGTAGTCCATTCTTTGGGATGCTGGTTACTAGACCAACCACATTGTGTCATTCTTGCAAGTTACTGCTTATTCTTATCTTTTGCTCTTAATACAGCCTTGATGCACAAATTTTTAGTTTGCTGTTTTGGTAGTCTTGGTCCTGAGCTTCATCATTACGAACACGAGCGCGTAGGACGAAACACAAAACAATGCAGTGATGCCAACCTAGGGATCATTAGATGAGAGAACTGCACAGAAAAGTTACAGATAATACTTACTCCACGCCATCCGTAGCTTGAATCATTGATGTTCATGGTCCGCATGTAGTCTGCACCAGTACTGTATGGGCAATAGGCGCATGTGGTATCATTCGCCGGGTCAACCACGTACCCTGCTTCAGTTGAGAGAAACTCGGCCAAATACTCCCCACAGCTGCTGTTAGTGGGAAGCGGAATGTAAGTCAGCTCGTTCGACTTGCACTGAACTTCAACGTCCCAAGAAACAGGCTCAAGCATTCCTTGAATCAGGTACGTGAACGGGTCAAGCCAATACAGCCAGTATCTCCAGAAGGCTGTGATTTGGGAATATGGCACGACGACACCGCAAAAGTTGATCATCCCGGCGCCGATAATGATTGGGTTAGCTAAAGCGGCAAAGTACGCATTCGGGCTGTACGCAGCGATTGCTTGGCCAAGTGAAGTGTAGAGGAATTCGTAGACTGTGGGTTCTGGTCAGCGTGACAGGGACAAAAACCCATGTTGTCGAATATCGTGGAAGTACTCACGAATCATCATGAGGTACACCTGTCCGGACACGCTGGCCTCGGTTGGGAAACCAACAGTGAAGTACCATGTCGCAAACGCCAAAGTCCCGCACACAATCAAGACCGGTGTCTCCGACAGGAGCTGTGCGGCCACAAATGCGAACCAGTGGTAAGTCTTGGACTTTTTCTCCCGCGTCTCGAAGACATCTCGGTTTCGGATAAAAAGCGGTTGAAGCTGATTGATGCATCCCGGCGCGACGAAAACAAAGTTGAACACGGCCATTAATCGAAGCTGCAAGTCAAAGGTGCCATTTCCAAGCATCCAGAAGGTGAAGCCGCCGAATAACCCGTTGGTGACATGTAACCCGATCTTATTCCAGACATAATCCGGGTTGCGCCAAAGTGCAATCAGCTGACGGTACGTGACAAGGTAAACTTGGTACAGCACAGGCGCGGCAAAGCCGGCAAGATGGTCTTCATCGCTCTGTACGGTCGTCTCTGCCGCGACCGCCTTCTTTTCTTGGTTGTCGGCCGAATTGAGCGCATCCAGTTCGGAAATGATCGAGAGTCTCTCTGGGGAGTGTAACCATGTCTGCGGCCAGTCGATCTCGCTTCCGAAGCGGCCCTGGACAACGTCCACTATGTGTTCGGCAGGGTTTGCGTCCGGCGGACAGGGAGCCTCATTCCGAGCGAAATAGTCAATCACGGTGGCGGAGTTCATGCCAGTAGGTCCAAAGTATGTCGTCCTTCCCCCACGTGCCAGAAGAAGAAGAACGTCGAAAGCATCAAAAAGCGTAGCAGAGGGCTGATGGATGGTGCAGATGATAGTTTGGCCCGATGCAGCAAGCTTGCGCATGAATCGGCAAATTTCGTAAGCTGACTGTCCGTCTAGGCCAGATGTTGGTTCGTCGAGGAAGAGTAGGGATGGTTTGGCTACCAGCTCCGTCGCAAGGGTCAGTCGCTTGCGTTGCTCGATTGAAAGACCGGATCCAGGCGCTGTTGGTTAGAGTTGGGGGTCAGCAACGGTCAAGGGGGTTGAGGACATGTCATGGTGGCTTACTTCCGACTAAGGCGTGTTGTAAAGGTGTCAACTCGAGAAGGTCCAAGATGCTTCGCACATATTCCTGTTTCTCCTCATCAGACACCTTGTGGCTCTGCCGCAACCTCGCGGAGAACAACAAGCTTTCCCAGACTGTCGCAGTTGGTTCATGGACGTTGTTCTGCTCACAGTAGCCCGTCGTGCGCTGGAAGCTGACTCCCTGCGGCTTTCCATTGACCATGATACTGCCTTCGATACGCCCGCTGTCTTTTCTCTGGGCCAGGACATCCATCAAAGTTGTTTTTCCTGCACCCGAACTCCCCATCAGCGCAACGAGCTGACCCGGTTTTACAAAGCCACTGACTTCCCGGAGAAGCTGGATGTTCTCGCCGCTGTGGCGGACGAAGTAGCTGATGTCCTTGAAAGTGAAAACAGTTTTGGCCAAAGACATCGATGCCACATCTGGTGGAGCAGTAGTAGCCCCTGCTTTCTCCATATCAGTAGCCAGAGTCAACTCTCTGTCGGAGCTCCTGCGATCGAACAGGATCCTCGAGCCAGCATCAGCGTGAAGATTGACCTCGAAGCCAATAGCAGTCATAAGAGCAAAGAAGAGCCAAAGACCAATGAGAATGCCGACATTTCGCCAGATGTGCGCATGGTACACAGAATACTGCGCGTTCATGTACGTCTCCCCATCGACAATGGAAGAGCCCGGCGTAGAGCCTCGGACGGTGCAACTGCGATACTGGCTATCGTTGTAGCTAGGTCCAAAGGGGATGTACTGAGGATCAACGCAGTCGAGTGTCAGATCTCCCATCTCCTTAGCCATAATTGCTTCGAACGTATACGTGGCCGGATTCAGCCAGGAAATCCAGCGGAACCAAACAGGCATGCTTGGCACGGGAATAAGGTACCCTGATCTTGTTCAGCTATCATTCTAAAAGCACAAAGAAGCGGATATATCGCACCTGCATAGACCATGTACACCATGGTCATCCATCCGGTGAATTGTGAAGCGAGTCCGAAATGCCTGCACCAGGCTCCAATCATGCGGAAAAGGGACGCAAAGCAAAGCGTGCAGAGAATTAGAACGAACCAGTTTGTGAAGAAATGACCAGGCTCCCTCTGAAAGTTGACGATGAAGTAGTAGACCAGTTGAAATAGCGAGAAGAGCAGAACTACCAGCGGAACATCGGTCGCGGCGCATGCTAAGGCGTAGGCGCCGGGCCTGTTGAAGGCCAGTCGTTTGTGTCGAGAAATGATTCGACGTCCCATGAAAGACGCTGTAGTCTCGGCCATCTTGTTCATGGCAAAAAGCTGGATCGGGAAGAAAAGAGCTCCTGGGCGCGTGAAGATGGATGTGCTGTCGGGGGAGAGGTCGTAGAAGAGACTTCCAGTCACTAGGGCCATGACCAAAGCCGATGCGATCTGCAAAATATTCGACCAACGATCACCCCAAATTATTTGGAACTGCCTACACCACATTTAGTCTGCAGAAATTGCTGCGGATGGAACCAGAAATGTCATACCTCTTGATCAATGCACGAACCTGACTGAGAAAGGAGACCTGGTATGGGCTACCTTTCCGGGAAAGGAACGCCAGCGAACGGTTCTTCTCGTCCTTTCTGATCTTGAACAAGTTGTCAATTTCGTCGGAGAGAGACTTGTCAGATGTGGCGTCCATCTCTGCCGTCATGCGATCAAAGACAGTGCTGGATTTGAAGGCCGTCTCGAACTCTGCGGCCGTGTTTGGGATTTTGCTCTCGTACCCGGCGCGGATTTGGCGCTCAGTCGGGACTGACACCGAGGTCAGAAAATCGGAAATGTTGGCACCCGGTGTGCACTCGAATCCCATGTCCTCGAAATATTGCTTGGCATCGGAGGCAGGACCGTAGTAGATTTCCCTCCCCTCGGCTAAAACGAGCACCTTGTCAAAAAGGTTGTAGATCCCGTTGCCGGCTTGGTAAAGCGTTGCAACAATGGACTTGTTGTCTTCGTCGGCCGTTTTTCGAAGAACTCGCACAAAGTCGAGGGCGTTGCTGGCATCCAGGCCTCTTGTGGAGTTATCCCAACATTGCACAGGAGCCGTTGGAAGGTGTCAGCGGAAAGGGCGGGCAACTTGGATTCACGTCAACTTACTTGTGTAGCCATAACCTCAGCGATCGAGACCCTCTTTCTTTCGCCCCCAGAGACACCTCGGATGACCTCGTCGCCGACTATGGTGTTCTTCGTGTGGCCAATCGCGAGAGAGTTGAGAATTGCATCGGACTTTTCTGATACCCAATCACTCTCATTGGCGAGGTGATCGGGACGCTGTGCAGGAACTTTGGTGGATGCGGCGAATTCGAGCGTCTGCTTGACTTCCAAAGTAGGGAAATGCAAATCATCTGGGTGCGGTCAGATGGGATGCTGGTCAAAGTTGTGGTAAGCCTGCTCACCCTCGGTGTTCATCGCAATGTGGCTGCGAAACTGCCTTACTCCCTTAGGGCCAAGGTTCCCGTATCTCACATCTCCGCTCACATGATGGAACTCCTCTCGATGGTTAGAGATGATCTTCAGCAGCGAAGTGCAACCGGAGCCAGGCCGTCCGAGAACAAGTAGCTACCCCTCTTTGTAAGTGACTTGTGCGTGACGAAGATCGCAGACTTACCATCTCGCCCGGCCGAACCTGTCCGGTAACATCGTGGAGAATATTCTTCATATCAGGTTAGTTGTAGATAATCAAAAGGGTCACTCTTCAGTTCCATACTCTCTTGGACTTCTTGCCTTTCGTGAAAGGGAGTAAGTCGCCAACAACCGACAGGCATGTGGATCCAAAATCTTCTCCAATACCATGAACTTCGATGCCAACATCGCGAAATGTGACCGTCAGGCCTCGGTTCTTCGCACTAGAGCCATCCTGAATGGAACCGCCTTGGAAGGTTTGGTCGCTGTCATAGGCCGGCGTCGAAGTCATTTTTCGAGAGGCGTTCTGCTGGTCCAAGCGGGTGTACAGACGGCTGAGCCCATTTCATTGCGATGGGGTTCGAAACCAAAGAACCTGAAGATTATATACGGACCGAAATAATTTGAAGTCCATTCACCGATTGAAGTTCCACATCCCACAGAAACATCCACTTCGCGTTCCAGTCGTTCCGTAAGTCCTGTGTTGGCGAGATCCTGTTGCAGTCAGTGGACCTGTCCAGCACAGTCGGGACTCGGATTTACGGTGATGCGGATTTACGGAATTACCAGCCCCTCCATTTGTCAGACCCGGTTCGTTCTCCTTTTCCATCAACACCTCATATTGTCAAAATTTCATCGGATTTGAGGAATTACACTCCCTTCCGCTTATCACTCGGAATCCGTCTCCGGATGTTCGGGATGCGGTCCGCCGTGAAGATCCCAAAGGCGTGCGAGCCATGCCGCCGCCGCAAGATCAAGTGCTCCGGCGACAAGCCTTGCCAACAATGCGGGAACAAGCCCTCGGACTGCATCTACCGCCTCAAGCCCCGCGTGCGCCTTTCTACGCGGCGCGCCAAGGCACCGACGGATGCCGACGCCGACAACGGCGTGGAGACCCCGGCCCCGGAACACGGCCCGCGCGACGAGGTCGCGTCACGGCGGTCGGCGGAAGAGCATCAGCAGCAAGTCGCGCAGACGGAGGTCTACCACAGCGTTGCCGCCGCGCACCACGCCCCCAAGTCCACCGACAGCTCTCAGCTCTTCTACGGTCCTTCCTCGAACTCTGCGTTTCTGCAGCAGATCCATCGCGGTCTCCTCTCGGGACAGTACGGCCAGAATCACGGCAGGGATGTCCTGGAGGGCGGGCCGGGCTTGGACATGTTCATGCAGCGGAACATTTTCTTCGGGATGCCGCTCAAGATCAACGTCGAGCCGACACAGCCTGCGAGCTGCCCTGTCTCGATTGTGCAGGCTCAGGAGTTCGCGGAGCGGTTCAAGACCACGCATCTCTCAACACTGCCGTTCTTCACAGCTCCCGAGATCGACGAGATGCTTCCAAATCTGTTCAACGACAGCCCTGATACCGCTATTCAACCTCAGAAAATGACTGCTCTCATCGCAGCGCTCGCGTTGGGGGCACTAAGCACTCCGCAAACTGACGCTGCCGAGTCTCTCTTCCTCCATGCCAAGAAAGAGGCCGTCATCTATGAAGATGCCGTTACTCTGCCGATGATACAATACTCGATGCTCATGGCTCACTACCAGCTCAACATGGGACGGCCTAATTCCTCGTACCTTCACATGGGCGTTGCCTGCCGAAAAGCGCTGGCCATGGGGCTACATGCTGGAACCACGAGTGCAATCTCTCGCAACGACGAAGTCCAAGCACGGCTTATAACGATGTGGTCTCTTTATTTTCTCGAAATGTAAAGACGTTTGCCAATGATTTCCTCGGAAAGCAATTGCGATAGCTAATGAGATACCAGATGGCTCAGCCTAGTCGTCGGCCGGCGGTCCATGGTAGCAAAGTCGGATTTCGCATCTTGTCCCTTTCCCGATGGGCAGCCGACCATGGTGGCGCTTTGCCAGTTCGCAACCATCATAGAAGATGCAGTAGAGTCCATCTACAACCGGCGAACCGATTCCCTCCGGCAGCTGTACGGAAAGGCCGAGAAGCTGTATGCTCAATGCCGACAGTACGGAGAAAAATGGGAGCTAGGCTCCGTTATTTCAGCGCAGCAGGAGGCGTGGAACCCCGAAACGTCGCTTTTGATTCACAGCGGTAAGATGCAACAAGCCAGACAGGAACCACACAGTCCAAAGCAACGACTAAGACTTCTCAGTATACTTTCACGTCATTCTTCTCATATTCCGCCCCTTCTTGATAGCGGAAGCCGCCCTGCAGTCAGGTAAAGCGCCTGGCCAAACAGGGGACATATGGCTTCGGCAAGCCTGCAGACACGCGACAGATGCCGCCCAGGACTCCATAGCTTTCACAAGCAGCAAGTTACAGGGGCCTGAAGATTGTAATGTGAGTTTATGATGTGTGTTAAAGTTCGAAGCAGTTACTAACGGCAGATATCAGACCCGTCGATACCATGCATTCTTCATTGAATCGTGCTGTGCTGTTCTCCTCTATGACAGCCTGCGCCATTCAGCAAAACACCCTCACAACTTGGAGTACATCCAAATGGCAATTGCCTGCTTACACTCATTAGTCGGTGATGACCCGGTCACAAACGCAATCCGCTCCATCAAGCGTATTGTATGGGCCGTGGAGGACTCCATCAATGCCTCCAGAACAGGCGCCGCCGGCACAACGCTTGACGGCGTCTCGACAGATTCATCACCCTCGTGGTCTGGCGACCGCTTCCCTGCAAGCGTACAATTTCCGTCGCTGGATGAGAATCGGGCCACTACCTCTGACGACCTAATCTATTTCAGCAACAGACCCTATCGTCAGCAACCTGAGCCGATGCCTCCGGATTACACGATGCCTTTGTCCGGAGCAGCACCTGGCATGAACACATTCCCCGACTTGAATTTTGACGTTCTGACGACGGATTTGTTCAACTTCTTCCCAATCGACATGAATTCTGCGCCCTCTGGGCATGGCTCATGATGTATATGGATGGAAGTCCCCGGTTCTTCCGCTCGACATAAAGAGGAAAATGCTCAGTGTGTCAGAAAAGGTTTAGCATTCTATCCGTATTCTTAAGCACAGCAAAGTTTCCTGAGGCTTTATTTTAGTCGATGCTTGTCGTATTCACGATCTTTCAACAAAGAGAGTTGTGAATGACATATCCATAAGACCGCTGAGATGGAAATGACTCATGTGGTTGATATGATTTCCTTATCAACCACGTGCCATGGAGCAACCTCCAGAGCCATAGGCTTTATGGTCCTCCCTCCGCTTGTTAGTGTACCGTCTGTCAAGTCATCTATTTCATAATGACTGAAGTCTGTCGCCTCAGTTGTGACGAGAACCTTGATAACGTCTCGCATCTGAAAGCCTGGCCTAGAAGAAGCCGTGGCGAGGAGAGGCGGGATCTCGATTCCGACACCTTCAGAGACTGTCTCACCAGGGTCGACGGGGGCGGTGGCAGCCCTCTGGCCAGGGTATAGTTGATGAACTCCGTAAGCTGGACTGAGGTTTAGAACGGTGATGTAAAGGACTTGTGACTTCTCCTCGTTCTTGAAACTCCATTCCCAGACGGAGAGATACTCGCTGCATTCAAGAGGTAGATTGGTCATCCGTTGGACATCAAAACTGAAAAGTGGTGGATTCCAGTAACTGATGGGGCTCAGCTCTGACACCATGCGGTATGAGGATAGATGTTGGAGCAAGTGCGTGAGCCTACTTGCGCCGAACCCATAACTGATATTGACAGTGGGGAGGTGTGGAAGTTGCTGTTCCAGTCGGTCCAAAACCTGACAGTCACCGTCCTGACCGATTTCGACAATGAAGTTTGGCTCCGGTACGTGATTGATCGGCTCGAATCTCAGGTCTAGAGGAACCAGAGGGTCCAGGAAGCTTCCGCAGTTCTTTTTTAGGGAAGATATGGCCTCGCTAAAAGCCTGGTCCCCGTTGTGCCGAACGTTGACAACGGAGCTTTGTGCGCGACGGCACATTTTGGCAAGCCATCCCACTTGAACATCCCTCAGAGTTCCATTGCGGAGCTCAGCTTGCGATTTAAACGGTCCCACACGCGTAATGCGTACCTCGGCGACAGGGACCGCGTTCGGAAGAACGAAGCCAATGAACACTTGGGGCGGGCTGTAGATCTTGAATCCATCCCCGACGCCAACTAGGGCAGCACTGCCATCCACGAATGTAACTGTTGGGATAATTAGCAGCAATGGATTAGCCTCCGCTGTCAATTGGCTCACTTAACAGGCCAACCAGAAGCAGCCGTTCGGAAGGCTCTAGCCTATACGGGCCTTCGCCGTAGAGCCCACTCTGAATAAGTAACTTAGATAGAATAATACTATTATAACTAAAGGTACCTTTATTAATAAACTACTATATATAGTATTAATATTACCTATAGTAATACTAATACTAATTAGTAGTTAGATTTATTTACTATACTATAAATTAGTAAAATTACTATAAAAAAGATAATTATAATACTACTTTTTAGTATTTAAGATTATATTTAAGAAAATATTATAAAAAATACTATTTTTAGTATTACTAAAAGTTT
>JAOWMA010000072.1:0-175806 GCA_025962755.1 Colletotrichum tropicicola
TCTTAAAAGATAATATTTAGGTTATTAAAGATAAGTTTAATACTTATTTAATAAATTTTAATAATCTTTAATATTATTATTTTATTTTATAATAGTATAATATTAACTATTTTAACTTTAATTAAGTAGTATTCTTAATATAATAATAGTATATTAATAGGGTCTTTTATAAAAAGTAATTTATTTTAATAATTAATAAAAAGATAGAGTCTTTTTATTAGGGTTTTTAGGTTTAGAGACTAGAAAAAGGGATGGTGTTTTAGAATTAGTATCTAAAGAAGTTAATGAGGTGGTATTAATTATAGTATGTAGAAGCTAAGTTAGGCCCTGGGGCCTTGGTGCCCAGGATGCCCTTGTTGGGCCTGGGGCCCCACTCCTGGGTGCTAATTGGCACTACCCGGCCTCACTGCGCGACTGCCCACGCAGACGTGGGGCGGACTGAGGTGGCTTCCCAAGGGGGTGTGGCCAGTCACAGGAGCCATAGGCGACAGGGAAAGCAGTCGCCCTGGCCAATCCCTCGACCCTATTGGAGAGAAAGTCGCGCGGATGGCTCTTGCTCCAGGTGCCAGTTTACAAACTGCAGGTGCTGGTGCAGGTGCAGGTGCGCCAGCCTCTGCTATGCAGCCACAGCTCCTGCCTCGTCGTCGTGAGGTGGGCAGCAGGACCACTGCTCTTTCTCTCTTTCTCCCTCTGAGACTCTAGACTCTGATTTGTTTCTCCCTCCGCTTCCAACCTTTTCTTTTCTGGGCTTACGACTCCGTACTTCTCCAAAGAGGGCAGGCAGCCTGGCCCCAGCCCCCTGGTCGCAACGCATCCAGAAAGAACCTCTCATCCTTACCTGAAAAAAAAGTCCATAATCCACACACCCTACAGTTGCGCCTTCCCGCCGCGCGCCGCCGCCAGTCAGGCCCAGCCGGGTCAAGGTCCAGGTCAAGGTCCAGGGTACGGCGAGGATGTACCTCGTCCTCACTGCACCGATAGGCTGTGCCCATGTCCTCCCACGTTGGCCGCTGCCTCCAATTTTCCCTATTTTCCTAAGGTCCTCCCGTACCGTACCTGCCTCTGCTCTGCTCTCGTCTCCTTCCCCCTTCCTTCCCGCGCGTGAGTGTGTGTGTTGCGTGCGTCGTCGCCCTTCGCCCTTCGCCCCGGACAACATCATCGCCTTCTTCCCTTCTTCACTCGTCTCGACGAGCCCCGACCGTGACACGTCGAGTTGCCTTACCTCGGATCTTAACTGCATCCCCCTAATAGTAGACCTACCTGAACCTCGTCATTTTCTATTTTACATTCACTCACCCTCGTTCAGCCTCTTATTACCTACCTCTTGGTGCGGGTTTTCGAGTACCTACCTATTTCCAGAAAAAAACAAACACATCCTACCCCCAACCCGTCTCGACCGAGCCGCAGTCAACCTCCTTCCTCGCCCACTGGACCAGACAGCGACGACTTCTTATTCGAGCATTGCCGAGCACCTGCCCTGCCCAGTCTCCCACCTTCCTCGGCCTCCGCCTGTCCCACTTCCCTCAGGTCGTCTGATGCACTTCGTCCACCTTCGCTCGAGTTCCCCGGTTCCTCCACGACACCAGCTCGCAAACACGATCCGACATTCTCACCGGCCCAATTGAACGCCAACGAGAGCTTTTTTGGTTACGACTATCACTCGTCAAGCATCTCTCAACGCAACCAGCACTCTTTAATTTAGTTGTCGAGCACTCCGCGACCAATCACCCGCTGAGCCTGACGAAGCCTACCCGCCTGGACCGCAACCACCGAGAATCCTAAGGGACAGTCATGAACTAGGTTCTTCTTACAACAATCACATCTGATCCAACCCTCTCAACTGGTGGCTGGCACCGACGCGACAGCGACTCAATCGACCACCCGCAAAGCAACTCCCGCGAGCAGGAGAGGACGAACGATGGCCCGGACGACGACGGCGGCCGCGCTGTTGACAGTGCTGTCCACCTCGGCACTTGTCTCGGCGCAGTCAAGCTGTGTCTCGCTGCAGGGCTCAACCGCATGTCCCGCCTTCCAGTCATCCTCAATTTCGACCACAGGATTCGTTGCGGGAATTTTGTAGGTCGGATCTGCGGTTGTACTGCCACCATGTGTGCTAATTGGCTTCGCCAGTCCTTTTCTGCAGTTCGTTTCCAGCAGAGAAACGTTCGACCAGCAGCTGCGGTCGTATGTTGAGACGTCATACGTACGGGAGAAGTGAGTGTCAATGTAGATCGCCTGTGAAGAAGCGTTTGTTGACGCTGGACCAGATATCAAACACTGCTTGGCTGCAGTAATGTCAATCTCACTAACCCAGACGAGCTGTATGCTCGATTCACGACTACCGTCATCTGCAACGCCATCGTTCAAAATTCGATAGATGCTTGCAACCTCACCGCATCAAACTCGAGACCTGTGTGCGCTGACACATGCGTTGGTATCCCGCTTCCAATTCTGGAGATGTATGCTGAGAACCCCGCAGGCTCAATACGCGCAAAGCGAAGCGCTCCTCACTTCAGACAGCAGCCTCTGCAGCAACCCGGGCAGTAACCTCGTCAACCAGATCCGTGCTGACTTCACCAACTGCGCACTTCCGGCAGGCTCTTTGTCTTCGTCCAACTGCATCCAGGGAATCAGCAATGAGCGAGAGAACTGCGGTTACGGCAACAGCACTGTGGGGTTGTGCTCCTACTGCGCGTCTGGCGGTATTAACTCTACCGACACGTGCTGCTACAACTCGAACGTGGATGAGCGATGCGCCGGTGTCACGCTTCCATCCATTTTCCCCACCATGACATTCACACCCCCGACAGCGACAGCGACGCCGACTTCAACGAGCACCCCGGCCGCAGGTGGCGCCGGTCTTTCTGGTGGCGCCATTGCTGGTATTGTCATTGGCAGTGTAGCTGGAGCCCTGTTGCTCGCTGGACTCATCTACGCCTGTATCCTGCTCGCGAGAAGGCGAGGGCGCGGAAGTCAGAGTGGAAGCATTTTTAATCAACCTTCTCCCTCCAGACATGGGCCGTCTACGGTTAAGATCCCGCCGGCCCAGACCACGACCGGATACGAAGTGTTGCCTGGTGGCCGTATAGCGCGCATGTCGGCCCTTGAAAGTGCCTCGGACCCGGCACCCCCTAGCCGCGGGAGTGCTCCCCTCGGAGCCGCAGCCGTCGGCGGAGCTGGGGCGGCCTACATGGCAGGACGCCGAAGAGGCGATGATCCATCCTCTTCGGAGTTCGGAGACAGCCCCGAATCAGAAATTAGAGCTGGTGTTCTTCGTCCTCCTCCAACTAACATCAGGAGGACAGGATCCTTGTCAAGCAGCTCAGTACTAACAGGCATCAACGATCCGCAATCGCCTACCAGCGCCAGAATGTCATCTCCACAGGGTATGGCTAGCCAGCAGTCGGAGCAGCTGCCCTTTTTCAAGGACTACTACTCTCAAGACGACATTCACCCAGGCGATAGAGTCGCTGTCCTCTGGGCCTACCAGCCCCGTGCTCCGGATGAGTTTACCCTGGACCGAGGCGACATGCTCAAGGTCGTTGGTATCTGGGACGACGGTTGGGCGACTGGAATCTTGGTGGACGAGCGGGCCGACGAGTGGGAAGTTCGAAGACAAGCTCAACGAGACAGTGGCGTGTCCAACACATCCGGCCGACGCGACTCCTCTCCGCCAGTTAGCGGTGAGATCAAGGCCTTCCCGCTTGTGTGCGTTTGCTTGCCTGAACACTGGCGCAAAACTATCGAAGGCGACGTTTCCACCGAAGGGTCCAGTGCCCACCTGGATCACTCAACACTCTCCTGAGATGTGAATACAACTTGACGAGTTTTGTATACATCTTCACGGCGGCTGCCTTTTTAGCATTGGCTACGGCGTTCGGATTTCTAAGCATTGACTTCGGCATCGCAGAGATTGGTGGCTGCTTGGAGCGCATCCTTTCCGCGACTCTTAATGAATCGTACAATACGACATCACGAGCAGCAGTCAAGTCAAGCTTTCCCCGGAGGTTCTTTTGCACATAGAGACGAGAAAACTGCATTTTTCGCGACGAAACGCCTAATGTCTCCAGTCCTAGACGAGCGATTTATTTCCCTTCGCCGCGGCATCGCTTCGGATCTCTCGAGACCGCACGGTGTGGTGACCAACCCTGACACCTGATGCGAGGAGTTCCGATGAGATGAAGATACGCGATTATAATTATTTACGACGATCAAGCAAGCCTTCCCCTTTCGTTTCGACTACGTATTCGACTTATATACCCAGGGGTGATGACGAAAAGCGGGTGTTTGGGGAGAAAGAGGTCGGGGAGGGCCGCTGCGATCTAATGATAACCTCTGAGCGGAGGTGTAGATGGGATAGGGACAAGAACGAGGAGAAGAGTGGAACAGATCTCGAGAAGTCCACAAAATTGTTCGCAACCGACCGCTGCGGCGCATCACCTATCCTGCTACACTTAGTATCACGACATTACTTAGGCCTTTCCCTGCGACCGACAGGACAGCCAGCCAATTTACTTAGCTCAAATACCAAAGAGGTTTCTCAAACACAGATTCCCTCCCG
This sequence comes from Colletotrichum tropicicola, assembly GCA_025962755.1. NCBI lineage: Eukaryota > Fungi > Ascomycota > Sordariomycetes > Glomerellales > Glomerellaceae > Colletotrichum > Colletotrichum tropicicola. The sequence continues at coordinate 4,562 of JAOWMA010000072.1, forward strand.
CTGTGGGTTCAATGTGAACGAGGGAGATCTATGCTTGCAAAGTCCGTGCCGCTGATGTTACTACGATTGGTTTCATCCGCACCTAGGGGCTGAAACTGAAGTGGTCACGCACGCATGGGCAGCTTCTTTCAGCTTCTGCTCCGAGGAGGGAGCCCCGAACCAGGCGACATGAAATGTTGGATTAATGGTAGTAGGACATGTGTGAGTGCAAGAATGCGTCCGGCGGTGAGGCAAGAGCTGCACGTTGCGTTTGTAAGTGAGACTTGAGAGGCGCAGATCTTGAGGGCGATGGCATGGGCATCGCGGACGGTCCATGACTCTTCAGACGAACCACGCCCATCCTTCATCGACTTGGTGGACCCCAGGGGGTCTGCAAGACACGAGTCGCCGGGCGCTTAAGTAAATATATCCCTGGAAAGGAGGGGTAAGGGATTCAAGGGAACGACATGAGCTGGGTAAGCGAGGGAACTGGTTTCGTGTTTTCCTGGGAAAGTGCTTGAGTAGTCGTAACGTGGAGAATATCACGATCGGACTATTCTACCGATATCGTATTCTTCCTCCGGGAAAAGCTCCCCCTTTGGGGGCCGGTGTCTTATCAGTCGCTGGTTGTAGGCTGGATGGTCAGTGACGGCTTCACAATAAAACGCCGAGACGGTCCGGCGGCCTCCCGAAGAAGTCGGGGGCCTTTTTCTCGGCCGGGGACCAAGTGGGGGGATAAGATGTGCCTCACACCTTCCCCCCGGTCAGCGTCCGGTGGTGATGGTTGCTGTCGTGCAAGAATCTTTGACATGCGCCATCCATCTAATCAGTTTTGGAGTTGGTGTGTCGGTGATCCAATGAGGTGTCGTTTGGACGTTGGTTTGCAGCGCAGTTGAGGCGCGTCTTGGTTTTGTGTGCATGGCTCCGATCGATGTGACGGCAAGGTAGCATGCGCTCGCGATGCGCATGCCGCCAATGGCAATTGGAGGCTCGAAATGGATGAGCAGCGGTGTTCTGGCCTGCAGCCGACGCCAGTGACAAATCCTGATAATTGACGTCTGACTTTGGATAGCGTTACCTTGAATTTCGGAGTATCGTGATGCTCGAGAGCTCCAGGACGCAGCTACACCAAGGTTGGCGGATCTGATCATCTTGAGCCTGGTCATAGACAACGGTGATGCAATATCTCTGCAGAAAATTGTGGTCACAAAACCAGAAATAACAGGCAAAAGTTCTTGTTAGATTCAAACGAAGCCATTCGGTTTGACTCAAGTTTACTAATGCCTTGGTACTCCCTCTTTCAAGAACACGGCGCCGTGTGAGCTTCAGCGACAAGCTGACCGAATTGGGACAGGTGGGCTGTGCACGGACCATCTCGGTGCTATCCCCCACGGTGCTTCCCCCTGTCGGAGGTTTAGACAGCGGGACACCGACGTCCCCACCGATTGCTTAAGTGGACGGCTTGCCTGCATCCCGCCGCGTGGTACCTTACCGTACCTCTGGATGGTGACCTAATCGCACCCGTGATTGCATCGCAGCTTCCAGGCGCTCGCGGGCCAAACACTCAACTACAACTGAATCGAATTTTCCGTTCGCCTGTCGCCGAAGCGAAGCGCCCAGACGCCAGAGTCAAATGACGGCATCTATTAGGCATCCTAGTTTCTCCAACATGACAAGTCCCCGCCGCAACGAACAAGCAGTCGAATAGGTTTCGTAGCTACCGAGCTATCGCTGCCCACGATGGGTCAAGGCTTCTCCCTCGCCACGCCCTCCGCGGGCTCTGCGGGCATCGACATCCCCGAGCTCTCTGATCTCGTGTACGAGAAGAGCATCGGAAACGCCCGCTTCATGAAGAGCATCCGCGCCAGACATCACGATGGAGTCGCCCTCGTCAAGGTGCTGGTCAAGCCCTACACTCCGATGCCGCTGGAGAAGTACAAGCGCGATATTGAGAGTGAGTCGCCTGGGCTCCTTCTTCTTTGAGGACACCGCAACTGACTCGATGCAGAGCAGCGCACCGCCCTGGCTGACGTGCCCAACGCACTGGGCTTCCAGCGCATCGTCGAGACCGAGACGAACGGTTACCTCGTTCGACAGTTCCTCTACAACTCTCTCTACGACCGAATGAGCACACGTCCGTTTCTGGAGGATATCGAAAAGAAATGGCTGGCATTCCAGCTGCTGTGCGCCTTGCGCGACTGCCACGCTCGGGACATCTACCACGGCGACATCAAGACGGAAAACACGCTGGTCACGTCCTGGAACTGGCTGTACCTCTCCGACTTCTCCTCCCCGTTCAAGCCCATCATGCTTCCCGACGACAACCCTGGCGATTTCTCATACTACTTTGATACCTCTGGCCGGCGAACGTGCTACGTCGCCCCCGAGCGATTTGTCCCAGCCGACGAGGTGAACAGCAAGGATGCGAAGCTTACTTGGGCCATGGACGTCTTTAGCGCCGGCTGCGTTATTGCGGAGATGTTTCTGGAGTCGCCCATCTTCACGCTGAGCCAGCTGTACAAATACCGACGAGGGGAGTACGATCCGGTGATTTCACAGATCAGTCGCATTCCGGACAAGGACCTGCGTGACATGATATCGCACATGATCCAGCTGGACCCCGAGCGACGCTACTCTGCAGAGCAATACCTGGACTTCTGGAAGAAGAAGGTGTTTCCAGAGTACTTTTACAACTTCCTCCACCAATATATGGAGCTCATCACGGACCCGTCATCCGGAAACAACCCCATCTCTGGTGCGACGAGGAACTTGGGAGAAGCCGACGATCGCATTGACCGCGTTTTCCTTGACTTTGATAAGATCTCCTACTTCCTCGGGTACCAGAACGACAAGCGCCCATCCCAGATTGAGCCCTTGGCAGGAAAGCTGGGACTGGGCCACTTTCCGATACGTTTGAACATTCCGAATCACGAGCACTACATTACAGGAGCAGCTGACCCCCCAGAGGACGACGGGACGCTGATTTTCCTGACACTCATCGTCTCCTCTCTCCGAAACACGGCCAGGGCAGCCTCAAAGATTAGGGCTTGCGATGTGCTGCTTGCCTTTTCTGAGAGAATCACGGACGAGGCAAAGCTGGATCGCGTGCTGCCATATCTCATGACGCTTCTTAACGACAAGTCAGACTTGGTGGTTATCGCGGCACTGCGATCAATAACCCAGCTACTGCAGCTCGTGCGGGTAGTTTCTCCCGTCAATTCTCACATATTCGTCGAGTACATTCTTCCTCGACTTCAAGGCGCCTTGTTTGCATCGGCACATGTTCCGAGCCCTCTCGTGCGCGCTACTTACGCCTCATGTCTGGGGAGCCTCGCAAGTACTGCGGCCCGGTTCTTGGAGCTGGCGGCAACGCTGAAGGCCGATGGTACGCTGACCGTCGCTGACCCCGAGCTCGAACCAGGAATCGAGGCCGAGGCCGCCTTTGACGGACTTTTCGATGATGCGCAGCGAGAACTGTACGAAATGTTCGAGCTTCACACGAAAGCCCTCGTGGAGGACTCGGAAGTTTCTGTCCGCCGAGCATTCTTGACATCCGTATCGGATCTCTGCCTCTTCTTTGGTCCAGCAGAGGCAAACGACATTCTCCTTACCCATCTCAACACGTACTTGAACGACCGCGACTGGATGCTAAAGTGTGCATTCTTCGAGACTATCGTCAGCATTGCGAGCATGGTGGGCAGCATCAGTCTTGAGGAGTTCATGCTTCCACTCATGGTCCAGGCTCTTACGGATCCCGAGGAGTTCGTAGTGCAAGCGGCACTGCATTCGCTAGCGCAACTAGCGCAGCTTGGTCTTCTCTCGAAAACGAAGATCTGGGAGTTGATAGACGTCGTTGCAAGGTTCACGATGCACCCAAACATGTGGATCCGGGAGTCTGCCACGGAGTTCCTCTCTGAATCGACACGATTCCTGTCTCCAGCAGACGTGAGGTGCATTGTCTTCCCTCTCGTCAAGCAATACCTCAAAACCGGAACAGTCCCCGAGTTTTCAGAGCTAAGTCTGTTGGACGCACTCAAACGACCCATGTCCAGAGCTGTCTTTGACCAGGCCTTGATGTGGGCTCTGAAAACCGACAAGGGCGTTTTTTGGAAAATGTCACAACAGCTGCGATCTTTCTCCTTCGGATCATTGCCGAGGACAATTAGCAACCGAGCGTCTAAGGACACGCTCAGTAAAATCCCCAAAAATGACGAGGACGAGCTGTGGCTTGAGCGACTGCGAAACCTCGGCCTTGGACCAGAAGACGAGTTCAAACTTCTCGCCTTACGGGAGTTTATCTGCCGCATCAGTAAGATGAAGTCGAGAGATGGCAATATTGGCGAGCCGGTCAAACTCAACGAGGTCATTTCCTTAAAGAGTCTTGGTATCACTCCGCAGACAGTCTTTTTCGATGAAGAGCCATTGCAGCAGTCCACCTTCCAACCAGACACAGATCAGAAGGGACCGTACACTATTGCAGATGCCCTGTTAGATGCGTCTATGACTATCGACGATTCGACCGGGAAACGGAAATTTGCGGCTCTCAACAATCTGCGCACGCGTGTCGTGGAAGACCAGGGCTCTTCATCGCGCGATGTTTCTCGCGCAAGATCAATTGACCCTTCGAGGCGTGCATCTACCGGTCAAGGAAAGCTGACCGTTGGAAGCCCTACTGATGACGGGTCATCGGTTCACGATCAGCCGTATGCGTCTCGGCGCGCCATCCGCCACCAATCCAGTGCTTTGAGCCTACTGGATCGCAAGGACAGCAACAAGAGCGTGCCCGAGACCGGCATGTCCGGCACAAATGCGTTTGGAGAAGTCGAGGGGCCATTTGCTCAAGCTCCGCCTGCACGTCCAAACCTCCAGGACCGTCGGACGAGCACCGCTAGTGTCGTAACGAAGCTGAGACCCAACCATTCATACGAAGGCTCGGACCCCAGCATTCTGAAGATGCTCGACTCGATGTATCAGGACAACTATCCGCATGACATCGCAGAATTTGGACCAATGGTTACCCCTATCACTCGGCGCAAGCCGAGTCGCTCCGTTGGTCAACCGGGTGATGAGCCATGGCGGCCCTCAGGCAGAATGGTTGCCACCTTTGCTGAGCACACCGGTGCCATCAACCGCCTCGTGGTTTCGCCAGACCATGTCTTTTTCATCACCGGTGGCGATGACGGATCCGTCAAGGTCTGGGACAGTGCCCGATTAGAGAAGAACATCACGCATCGCTCGAGGCAAACACACAAGCATGCCGAAGGAGCAAAAGTACTTGCCCTATGCTTCATTGAGAACACGCACTGCTTCATTAGTTGCGCAAGCGATGGAAGCGTGCATATTGTCAAAGTCGAGACCGTTTCCGCTAGCGGCGTGTTACGTTACGGAAAGCTTCGTCTTCTTCGGGAGTACCAACTGCCTGAAGACGAGCACGCGGTGTGGTGCGAGCACTTTAAGGTTGAATCAACTTCGGTCTTGCTCCTCGCGACGAACAGATCTCGCATACTGGGTATAGATCTCCGTACCATGTCCTTGTTGTACGCCCTCGAAAACCCGGTCCACCACGGTACTCCCACGTGCTTCTGTGTCGACCGCAAGCGTAACTGGCTATGCGTGGGCACGACGCACGGAGTCATCGATCTATGGGACTTGAGGTTCCGCATGAGGCTTAAGGGATGGGGTGTTCCTGGCAAGAGCTCAATTTATCGCCTTTGCATTCACCCTAGCAAGGGCAGAGGTAAATGGGTCTGCGTCGCTGGCGGAACAGGACAGGGAGAAGTCACAGTCTGGGATCTCGAGCGCACAATCTGCAGGGAGATCTACCGCGTTGGTGGTAATAAGGAGGGCCCCAAGGGATACGAGTCTTGGGAAGTGGATGAGGACAAGCCTGAGGGGATGTTGACAAGATTCGCTACAAATATTGAACCAAACGGAACCTCAACCGCGGATCGCGGTGTGCGAGCCATGATCGCCGGCACTGGCGCCACGGAGGACTCGCGCGACGTGCGCCACGCCTTTATCGTTACCGGTGGATCAGACAAAAAGCTCCGATTCTGGGACCTGTCTCGTATTGAGAGCTCGGCGGTTTATAGCGGACTGCAGGTGGATGATCCGAAGCCCACGTTCACGGCCTCTCATCCGACGACGTCCATGACGCTGAATACGGAGAGGATCCCACGACAGGCCCCGACGGCGCCGAATGCTGCGGTTGGAGCCAAGGGCAAGACCACAAACGGACGGCCTACAAGGTCTACGGTCATATCTCTTCAGCAGCAGCAACTATTGCGATCTCACCTCGACTCCATTATGGATGTTGCCTTGCTGGAAGTGCCATACAGCATGACGCTGTCGGTGGACAGGTCAGGGGTGGTTTTCGTTTTTTCGTAAGGTGCCTTCACTGGCGTTGGTTCGGCAATTTTCAAACATAGATACCTACTGAATATATCTAATGAATATGGGAAATAATGATCAGAATGGTTAGTCGTGATATTGCTATTCATTAATGTGCTGAATACCGTGCTGAAGAATATCGCACTGTCTGTATGCTACATAAAATGCAGCAGAAGCCGTGTTGATATGTAGTGCATGCACTGTGCTCCTGCCATGGATTGGAGCTCTCATCGGATGGGGAAATTTTGTGCTGCCGCCTTGTCGACCGCCAACTTTTCAGCCTTGCCCCATCGTCACGACACCCCACGCGACAACGAATTGCGACCGCGCTGAAAGACGAGCGCTCTCCCCGAAGACGAATTTCGACCCCGATAACACCCGCCCCACGATCGCAAGCTCTTGCGCGACCGGAACATCCACACAGAAATCGAGGTAACACCCAGCACAACAGTCCAACCAAGATGAGGCTCACGGCGGAGCTCATCAAGGACTCGCTTTCCTACCTGAACCCGCTCAAGGAGCGAGAGCTGGATCTCCGAGGTGCGTTTTGCGTGAAAAGGACAGATGCTACACTTTATGAGCGAGGACAGAGTTGATAGCGGGGCCCGAGGCTTGAATAGGACACCGAATCCCCGCGATTGAGAACCTGGGTGTTGCAGGCGTGAGTTTCCCCCTCTCCTCCCCGCGTTGCGCTTTGCGCGTTTCTCCGGAGAAGGAAAAGACGGACAGACTGCTAACTAGGTTGCGTGGGAAAACAGCCCCATGACTCCATCGACTTCACCGACAACGACATCCAGGTCCTGGGCAACTTCCCCCTCTCCCCGCGCATCTCGACGCTCCTGCTGGCGCACAACCGCGTCGTGAGCATACAGCCGTCGCTCCCCAACGCGATCCCGAACCTGAAGAAGCTCGTGCTGGCGTCCAACAATGTCGCTGAGCTTGCGGACCTGGACGCGCTCTCGGGCTTCAAGAGGCTGACGCACCTGGTGCTGGTGGATAACCCCGTGGCCAAGAAGGAGGTGAGTTTCTACATTTCCCTCTTTTCGGGAAAAAACCCTTCTATAGAGGAGGAATGCTGTGGAGTTTCTAGGAGGGACTGGCGTGCTGACGCATTGCAGAACTACCGCTACTGGGTCGTCTGGCGGTGTCCCACGGTCCGCTTCCTGGACTACCAGAAGGTCAAGGAGGCGGAGCGGGAGAAGGCCAGGGAGCTGTTTGGCACGGCGGAAGAGCCCACGGCTGCGGCCTCCAAGGTATGCGACTCACCCATATATGCGTGTTTTACAAGAAAGACTGACGCGGGGTCCCGCGACCAGATCATGGGCATCAAGTCCAAGACGCTCGACGCGTCCATCTCCAACGGCGCCGCCGCCGCGCCGTCGAAGCTGTCGAGGATAAAGCTCACGGACAAGGAGAAGGAGCGGCTGAAGGAGATGATCAAGAAGGCGGACAGCCTGCAGGAGATCATCCGGCTGGAGAAGATGCTGACGGAGGGCACGATCCCGGCAGGCGTGCATCTGGACGGGGACGCCACCATGGAGGGCTGATTTGGCAGTCGACGGGGGCCCCGTTTGCGGGTGTGCAAATATCTTGTGTGTGTGTGAGAGAGAGAGAGAGAGAGAGAGAAGAGTATATGGAATCAGCGCCGGAGAATCGCCAGAGTATGGAAAGAAGGCGGGCGGCTGAGGTATTTCATGGACTGGCGTTTACATTACGAAAAGAATAGGTTCACTTGTTGTTTTTGACGCTGCTAATTGGACTGCGGACCTGCACAAAAGAAGAAAAGTCGAGTCGATTCGGAGACTTATTATTCATACACTTCGTCAAAGAGTACTTATGCTAGCGTGTAATGCTGTGACTGCTTTCTGCCATCTTGGGGCCACAGTTGCGTTCAAGGAGAAATACCCCAATGCACAGTTTTCAGGGGAACAGGAGATTTGGTAAGTCGGGGAGAAGCAGGATGCGTATTCGTCAGCCGGTCATGTCGACATCCTCGTCGCCTCCGGCCGCTGCCTGGCCGGATTCCGCCTCGACTTGCGAGCTGGGATCGCCGTTGCCGGGCACGATGGGGGCGGCGGCGGAGGTGCCGTTGACGCCGTTGGTGAGGGTGGACTGGCGCTTCTTGGGCTCCGAGTCGGACTTCTTGGGCGCCGTGCGGGCGGCGGCGGCTTGGTCCTTGATCTTCTTGTAGGGGATGGTCTTGGGGATGACGTCCTCGAGGAATTCGAGGTTGTCGTGGTGGGTGACGGCGTTTGCTTGTCGGACGTCAGTCTTGGGGTTGCGTATGCGTGAGGGAAGGGATCAGAGGCATTTACCGAGGTCCTTGTACTGGACGTTGCGGCGGGGTTTGCGGTCCAGCTTGGCCATGTTTTGGCCCTCGTTGGCGAGGTATTGAATGAACATCTCCTATGGGCCTGATTAGAGAGTGCTTCGTAGGAACAGTATGTATTGGATGGGGGCTTACTGTTGCGAGAGTAATTACAAAGGCAGCATTATTTGAGCAAATCCCAATGTCTGGGTCTGTGGCGATAATCTTCTTTACACGAGCCACTGTGAGGTGTCAGATTACCAGGCACAAGACCAAGATGATGGGACGAGGAGCGTACATGGCAGCGCTGGTTGACCTGTTACCTCCTTCCGAGGAGGTATCGCGTTTGTGTTGTAAGGCATCGTTGAGATTAGGGTATCGAAGCTATAGGTGCAGTATTATTATGAAGACGGAGGGGTCTGCACCAGAGTTAGCAGGTTTGTTCAGGAAGTGTTGTCAACTTCATTTGAAAGAGAGAGATGACGGAGTGTGTATGAGAAGTTTGCCGTTCTGGCAGATCCCGAAACATCTTCGGGGGCTTCATGAGATACCTTGACCGCTCAGATCTCAGGGCTTTGATGAGTGTCTCACAGAGACTGATGTAAGTGGGCTCCTGACAATCTTGTGCTAGGAGACCCGAAAAAAATACTCAAAAAAACTTTTCACAATCCAACTTGAAGCCAGAAATCTGCAGAAGTGTTGGAGTGGCTCTTAACAGAATGAAAAGCAAGCTGCCCACATGTGAGGACTCGGCGCCTGTGCCTGCCGCGGAGGACGAGGCAATAGGGGCTAGATGAAGCCGAGAAAGGTTTTACAAAAGCGATTGGTATCAGTTTTTGTTGTTATGGGGCCCAACGGTCAAATTTTCGGGGCAAGTCGTCGTCGTGGGTCGTTGATGGCTGTCGTGGAGTGTGATGGCTTCACGGATGTCGTCGTCGAGGAGAGGCTCACTTTTGATAGAGTCGCGCCAAAAAGGCCACTGAGACGCGACCACTAAGAACGCGCCGGTCTGAACCACTCCACGCCCGCAGCCAAGCCGCAGAGCTTAAGCACCAACTGCAGGGGACCCCCGTACTCACACCCCCCTCCCCCATCCCCGGCCAGCAGCCTCGCCCGCAACCCTCGACTGCCATTGAATTCCCCAGAGATCAGCAAGCTCAGGACAGATTATCGATCAGACACGGACGACTCCCTGACGAGTTCCCACCAACCGAACCACCGAGGACGGGCCTGCGACGAACGGCCACCCGACGCCCCGCTAGAACGACTCTTTAATCTCCAATTGCTGCGAACATGAGTACGGCGCCGAGCCGAACATGACTTCTCGAAGCACATCCTTCTCCCACAGCCCGCACCGGCTCCCGCGCCCATCCATCAGCTCGAGGATATCCTTCGCCGTGTCGAACGCGGAGCAGGCCGACGACGACGATGACGATGACCACGAAGGCGGCGGCGCGGCGGGCGGCGCACCCACCGCCCGCCGCCAGCAGCAGCAGATCGAGGAGGAGATCGCCGAGATCAAGCGCTACGAGGACTTCACCACCATCGACTGGGTCCAGGACGCCGCGCGCGAGCAGGCGAGGCGGAAGCTGCGCCGGCGACGGCGCGCGGGCATGCTCGACAACGGCCAGGCCGCCGGCTGGCGGTACCGCCTCCGCGAGTCCTACGACGCCGCCCAGGGCTGGCTCGTCGTGACGCTCATCGGCGTCGCCATCGGCCTCAACGCCGCCTTCCTCAACATCATTACCGAGTGGCTTTCCGACATCAAGATGGGCTACTGCACGACGGCCTTTTATCTGAACGAGAACTTCTGCTGTTGGGGCGAGGACAACGGCTGCGACGAGTGGCACAAGTGGACGGGCCTCGGGCCCATCAACTATCTGTTGTACATCCTCTTCGGCACCGCCTTCGCCTTCACGTCGGCCACGCTGGTCAAGTCGTTTGCGCCGTACGCCGCGGGTTCTGGCATATCCGAGATCAAATGCATCATTGCTGGCTTCGTCATGAAGGGATTCTTGGGTTTCTGGACGCTCTTGATCAAGTCCGTCTGCCTGCCTCTGGCCATTGCGTCGGGCTTGTCCGTCGGCAAGGAGGGACCCAGTGTTCACTACGCCGTGTGCACCGGAAACGTCATCTCGCGGCTGTTCGACAAGTACCGCCGCAACGCCGCCAAGACCCGAGAGATCCTGAGTGCCTGTGCCGCGGCCGGTGTGGCTGTGGCGTTCGGCAGTCCCATCGGCGGTGTGCTGTTCTCTCTGGAAGAGATGTCGAACTACTTTCCCCTCAAGACGCTGTGGAGGAGTTATTTCTGCGCCCTCGTCGCGACGGCTGTTCTGGCGGCCATGAACCCCTTCAGGACGGGCCAGCTCGTCATGTTCCAGGTCCACTACGATCGCTCGTGGCATTTCTTTGAAGTGGTTTTCTACATCATCCTAGGCATTTTCGGCGGGCTCTATGGCGCATTTGTCATGAAGTGGAATCTGAGGGCTCAGGCATTCAGGAAGAAGTACCTTTCCAAGTACGCCATCGCAGAGGCGACGATTCTCGCCGCCGGGACTGCCATCATCTGCTATCCCAACGTCTTTCTGAGAATCGACATGACCGAGAGCATGGAGATTCTGTTCCTGGAGTGCGAGGGCGCTGAAGACTACCACGGCCTGTGCGAGCCCGACAAGAGACTTTCAAACGTGTTGTCTCTGGTCATTGCCACGATTCTGAGGATGCTCCTTGTCATTATCTCGTACGGCTGTAAAGTGCCGGCCGGAATCTTCGTTCCATCCATGGCCATCGGTGCGTCGTTTGGACGTTCGGTGGGCATTATTGTCCAAGCTATCCACGAGGCCAACCCTACAAGCGCCTTCTTTGCGGCATGCAAGCCAGACGAGCCCTGCATCACTCCGGGAACCTATGCCTTCCTTGGTGCGGCTGCTGCGCTGAGTGGTATTATGCACATCACTGTCTCCGTGGTTGTCATCATGTTCGAGCTCACCGGCGCCCTGACGTACATCTTGCCGACCATGATCGTTGTTGGAGTGACCAAGATCGTCAGCGAGCTCTTTGGCAAGGGCGGTATCGCTGACAGGATGATTTGGTTCAGTGGATTCCCCTTCCTAGACAACAAGGAAGAACACAACTTTGGCGTTCCCGTCTCGGAGGTCATGCGGACTGAGGTTACATCTCTGCCGGTAAACGGCATGGCTTTCTCGGACCTTGAACGCCTCCTCCAAGATGACAAATATCAAGGCTTCCCCATCGTCGAGGATCCGACGACCAAGATCCTTGTCGGCTACATCGGTCGCACCGAGTTGCGCTACGCTATTGACCGCATGAAGCGCGAGCGGCCCATCAATCCGGACGCCAGATGCTCCTTCTCGCCCCCGCCCCCAGGGGTCAGCTCGATGACCCCCATCACGCCGACGGTGGCCGAATTCTCCAGTTCCATGTCGTCCACCAATGTCGACTTCAGTCGCTACATCGACACCACACCCGTGACGGCTCACCCTCGCCTGCCGCTGGAGACCGTGATGGAGCTCTTCCGCAAGATCGGCCCCAGAGTGGTTCTCATCGAGTACCACGGACGTCTGTCAGGCCTCGTAACGGTCAAGGACTGCCTGAAGTACCAGTTCACGGCCGAGCACGCCGAAAACCCCCGTGATGACTCCGCGATTGCAGAAGGACAGGAGAAGATTTGGAGCGCCATGCGCCGCGCCGCGGGCTGGGTTTCGGATAAGGTGTCAACGGCGTCGGGGGGCAGAATACGTCTGTCGTCGTTTGACGAGCGCCGATCACCCGGGGCCCGCCCGGCCGGCGCGCAGATTCTCGACGGTGACGAGGATGATGGTGATGACGGCGCCCTGGAGCTGGAGAATCGGTGAATGCTCATGTATGATTGGATGTTTTCTGGGACTTTGCGGTGTTTGAACGTATAATTGAACGTGTACATGGTCGGCGCAAGTGGACATTTGCTTTTCTTCCGCGGTTCGGTCCTGGGTGGGTAAGACGGAATAGATAGATTGTGGCAGGCGGCTGCGAATTCATGTCATTCTTCATGCCACTTCTGTTCAGTCTCTACATGCGTCATGCTCCTGGATTGTGTGACTTTCGTGTGACGGTGAATGAGACCCGCAAAACGTTCCTTCTAAAAGACTTGCTGATGGAGAGAGAGAGGTAGATGTCGAAGCCAAGTTCATCATCAAAGTTGGCACAGATTCCCAGCTGCCTGCGGAACCCCAGACAATCAATTGATAGATACATACATACTCTGAACAGGGGCGAGGGAGAAGAGAGTCCGTGAGTGAATCGATAGTAAATAGTCAAAAATACAAAAGAAGAAGAAAGTTGGATGGCAAAAAGTCCAAAAAGAGCAAAAGTTGAGACTCGAACTTGTGGCCGCAAGTACGAGTCCTATGAAAACCGGAGCCATAGCTCGGGTTTTCTACCAACGCTTTAACCTGTTTGGATACGCAGGCATCTGTACACCCGATGAAGGTGACAGACTATTCGGTGCGACGGTATATGGACTCTGGGGGTGAAGAGTGGGCGTGGGGATTTTCTTTTCGGTATCCAGGGAAGGTGCGAAGTTTCGTGGCTGCCTCTCCGGGTTCCGTCGACTCAAAATGGTTCGCAGTGTATCTCGGCCTTTGAGTCTGGAAAACCTAGGTGCCTGACCATAAAACAGTATCAAGCTGTATGTTTCTTGTAGGAAGAACTGATTGCATCTGATACTCAGTTGACGCAGGTAGTTGTTAGTGTTTCCCTCCACCAGCCTTTGCCATCTACGAAGAGCGCTAACATCGCTCATAGTTGCAATGGTATTTCAAATCTGGGGAGTTCCTCCCCTGAAAAGCTATCTTGGAGGGCGTAGAAGCATACATGTTCAGGGGTATCATCTATGGGTTGTGGTAGATTGTTGAACACAAGTGACATGATATCATGGTTAGCACAACAAAATCTCAACGGCCGACTGCTTCTGAACCAAGCCTTCGCCAGACATCAAGCCCTGAGCAAAGCACCAACTGACGAGGGTAAACTCAGGGAGGACCTTCTCACCATGACCAATGTCGTCCGAGCTCACTCCTTGCCCAGGCTTGATAGGCCGCAGGACGAGAGGAAACCGGCAGCCCGGCACGTAGCAGACAACGTCTCCCAACTGTATGCCTGGCGGTCCCATGCAGAGATAACCACTCTCCGTCAGAAAGAAACCCCAGCCGTCCACCCGTGGGCCCATTGTCCGGTAGAACCGGTTGTGCTTGATCTGTTCCAGGCTGGCTTCTGACGTGCTCGACTGCAGCCACTTGAACCACTCGATGAAGTACTGGCGGTACTCCGACCCCGCGGGCTCGTCGTCGATATTGAGCCCCATGATCAGGTTCACGGCCAAGAGATCGCACCATTCCTCGTCGGACACTGCCCTCGGCAACATCTGCCTCAGAGCCAGGACAGCTCCCATTGCTGCCTTTTGTTGCGCCACCGAACGAGAGTTAATGGGCGGGCAGGTGGCGGTTACGAAGTCGACAATTACGGCGCAGAGCCGGATATGTTCGGCCCCGACCCTGACCGCTGCCGTTTGCATGGCGCCGCCGGCGTTCCATTTGGCCCTGTCACAGCAAGCTATGGGCTCTTCTTGGCAACCATTTCGAGGATCAGGGACCCAGGCCGGTAAACGGGACGTCGAGGCTCGGCGGGCCGTGCCACCAAGCGCGAGAAGGTCGAGGGACGTCCCGGAAAGAAGGAGCGCCTCTGCCGTCTGCATGTAGACCTGTTCTACTGGAGCTTCGTACGTGGGTCTGGGCAAGTTTAATGCGCCGTCAGCCATTCCAAAGAAACCAAAAACTTTGTCGCGAGCGTCCGATGCTTCGCAGTGCTGAGCGGCCTCTAGGAGCCTCTCGAACCGTATTTTGCCCACGCCCTGGAATTCGCCCCGGATGAAGAGCATCCGAGTCACGTTCCACAGCCCGCGGACAGCCGGGTGGTCTTCGCCGTAGTCGCCGAGGGTCTCCAAATACCTCCAGATCGCGCAGACGGTGAAGTGGAAGGGGAAGTGGGCTACCTCGTCCTCGCCGCACAGAATCAAAACTTGGCGGTTGAGGACGAATTCCTGAATCACCCACGTCCGCCGGAACCACGGGCGTGCCAGCAGACAGAAGACGGTCTCCAGATCCGCGAGCGATTCCTTGCCTTCTGTCTCGTGATCTTCGAAGAAGCAGCGTCGGTTCGAGTTCAGGGCACGAAAAGCGGCCTGGGATACCGCGTCGCCAGCACCCAGCCACAGCAGGACGCAGTCTGCCGAGGAGTACACCCGGCCCATCAGCTGGACCTGGGAAGCTCTTTCGGCCGTGTTTCGCTGGTCGATGCATATGGCGTCTACCCACAGAGTCAGAGACTGGTGGCGCCGTCCCAGCTCGGCGAGCAGGTCGCTCAGCGTCTGGTTGAGAGGAATTGTGCGGCCATCGACGAGTTTGAGCCGGTTCACTGGAGCGGGATCTTCCCAAGCATATGAGATGGCTACATATTGGCCCTGACAGTCGTCAAGTGACACCACCTTGAGGTTGCCGATGACCTCGTTGCCGGAGCCAACTCGCCGAATATCCAACAGTCGAATGAAATTACCGGGTGGGAGAGGACTGTGGATTCCGTTCATCGTCGTTGGCTGTTCCAGTGTCAACAAAGGAGAACTTTCTATTTCGAGAACTCCGACCATGCGTAATTGAGAAGTAATTTGACTACACACAAGTCCAGCTGCAGGTAGTCAGCTGCGCTTTCAACATGTGCCTGGAGGCATGGCGCACTAGGCCCCATCCTTTAACGCCGTTGGCCTGGGTCCTCTGTGATTGGTCGGGACACGCAGCGCAAGTCGCCGCGGCCGCGTGATTGAGGACCAGGGCTTGGTGTGGCCTTGCTGTCAGTCAGAAGTCAAAAGGGGTTCAATTGAGACGGTGCATTCGGGCAGGAGAAGAGGGAGTGGTCTGGTTGAGATGAAGGATACGAACCACGGACGCGTCCTAAGAAAATCACTCGAGCAATTGATTAGGAATCATGTTGATGAAAAAGTTGGACTATAATTGCACATCGTCTATCAAGGGTATCCTGTATCCAACGGATTTGTACAAGCATGCACATGTATGATCAACCTCACCTACGCCTCCCGTCTCAAGCCCGGTGCTCCGGCGAACCCAGGTCCCCGAGATCGACAATGTCCTCGTCCTCGGAATCCTCCTTGTCTTCATCCGCGCCGTCCGCAGGCGCGAGGCCAGGCTGCTGCGGCAATGGGGCGTAATCAGCAGACTTGTCGCCGGCGGTCTCGTCCTTGCGGCCGATGATGACGTTGCCGGCAACAAGGAGGGCGGCGCCGAGCCACCAGAGCGGCGGGAGGGACTCGGAGAAGATGGCGAGGCCGAGGAGGGCGGTGATGACGAAGTTTGTGGAGGTGTTCATGATGGAGACCTGTGTCGTGGAGTGGCCCTTTGCGAGGGCTTGAGTGAAGAGTGTCCACATCTGTCAAGTGTGAGTTATATGTGGTATAAGTGAGTAATGGATGAAGACTTACGATTCCGTTGAAGACGAGATTGAGGCCGAAGAAGACCTGCATTCATGATTAGTGCTGCCTCGTAACTGTTGCAGATTGGTTTTTCTTACGGCCCGCATGACCACTTCGAAGGCCCCCTCAATGTTTGACAGGTGAAGGAAGTTGGAGATGGCTTGGGAAATGGTTGTCGTGAGTTCCGTCGTGGTCCTAATCTAGTGTGAGTGAGACATTCAACAAAGACGTGGCCCGTCGCCTTTGCAACGGTCAAACGCGGTTGGGGACAATTCGGGCGTGGAATATTTAGAATAACAACTCGATGAGGAATTAAAAGACCAAGCAATTGAACATTTCATGTGTAGAGATGAGTATCGTCGAATCATGGCAGAGCATCCCGGTTGAGCCGGGCAGTAAGCAGCAAAAAAAAACAAAAAAAAAAAACAGCGACACTCACAGCTTCGCAAATACGCCGTTAAACGCAGCGCAGGCGCCGCTCGCAATAGCGAGGACGACCCACTGGTTCCGACGTGCCCAGGCCATGCTTTCCTTGTCGTCTTCGTTGCTCTGGCTGTCGTCGTGGTCTGCCTCGGTCGGCGGCTGGCTGTGCTCGTCGTCCTCGTGCCGTGGGAGCAGCGGGCGGCGCTCATTGTCCAGGGTGGTCGTCCTCGCGGCAGCCATGGTGGGTATCTGTTCTTTTTGAGGGCGATCGGGGGCGGATGCAGCGGCGGGTTGTCGCTGGCGGAGCATTATGTGGAGAGACAGGCAAGAGAAGGAGGAGGGAGATTTGGCTGCTGTGCCCCTGCTGCTGCTGCTGCTGCTGCTGGGTGGCCTTGGCGATGTTCGGGAGGATGATGAGGTAAGGACGGGCTTAGGTCAGGCTCGTCCCGTCACACTGCGCTGGTCAGTGTAGCAGAACCTGCAGGCGCACACGTGTGGTGTGTGTGCGTGTGCTAGGCTGTGTAGAGAGAAAGAGAGTACCCAAGGTCCAGGATGGGACGGGATCGGACGAGCTGGGCGGACGGGCGCTTGGGATAGTCTGTGACAGGCGGCGCGTCCTGTCTCAATGGCGGCGGCGGATGGGGATCTGGCTTGTGGTGTGTCTGACAAGTTCTTGGAGAACGTCCAGCGACAAGACTAGGGGAATCCCAGTGTGCATAAGTCAAGGGTGCACGTGTGGGTGTTCAGAGGCCTCGGCAGGTTGGAAAGCAATTCAAGTTGTGTGCCAGTGTCTGACTAGTAAAAGACAGCTTTCTTGATTCTGCATAGATGTTGAATTTTGGCCGATGGCAAAGCTGGTTTGCGTGGGACGGCACCGAGCTGTAACAACAAAGAAGTATGATTGGCACACCAAACGCCTAGAAAACAAGGGGCCCGTTGAGACTAGCAATGAGAAAGGGGCGGGATGGTCTTGTCTCTATGTTACGCTGAGCTGCTGGTGAAGAACCCGAAGCGAAAACACACAGTTCGGACGCTCGCCCCGTTTCCGGAGAATGGGGCACCGCGGTCACCCCCCGGCTCTGCAGGTACCCGGCATCGGCCATCCCCTCATTCAGGAGGTTGGGCGACGAAACGCTGTCGGTCCAAAGGCCGGGGATACATGGTCTTCGCTTTACAGTTCGATGATGCCTCGATGTCGTCGCTTAACGATGCAAAGACGCATGGCGGTTGAAAGCCTCCCGGCGGCAATGCTGAACTCAAGCGGAAGACCTGCCAATGGGACTGTGGGGTGCTTTAGGGACAGGATGACGTATGTCACCCCTGCGACGACACTGCATCTGGAGTACGTCTTTCCCTAGGCACCGCTTGGTGCTACTAGATTATTGCCCACGGACGGCGAGGTTTTCAGGCGCACATCATTTATGGGTTTACTGACAAACCGACGTCAATTCGATGCAAAGTGTGCAGTCGTCATATTGTGGACATCCAGTCTATTGGTAAGCCAAAGTTGTCATGTCTATGATGTGCGTAAAACCTAAGAGTGGTATCAAATCGCAATTTGGGGTAAACGCCCTCGTCCCCCGTCCGTGACCATTCCTCGTAGAATTGAAAACAAGAACCATGAATACCGTCAACGCCGTTGTATGCAGCCGCCTCTGGGCGCTGTCTGTCACCCTCCCAGAATATGCGTGTTCGTTTGTGTACACTCGCAACGGAAATGCTCATGCTTTTCCCTTACGTTCAAGGTCCCTCGCCCGGCTTCTTGGCGTTGCAACTGACAATCTTGACCTTGTCCGCCGTCACAATCTGCCCACCATTATCGAGTTTGAATTGGACGTTTTTGATGAGGAAAGTCCAAACTTCGTCGCAGAATCGGTAGGTGCTCAGGGATCCCTAGGAGGCGCGACCATGTTAGCCGCCTGCACTATAACGACATCTCTGGAGGTGTTGCGCATGCGCGGCGATCCATACGGCGACTTCGCTGCCAGAGAAGTTGCGACGCGGGAGAAGGCGCCGCCTCGTATGCTTACCTTGAAAGTCAGACGGGCCTTGACGCTCTTTTGCAGCGCCTCGGTGATGGCCTGATCAAAGTTGGCCAGGATCTTCATCGCCAGCTGCGGATGGATGCGCTCGTCACTGATCAGGTCATCAAGCATGTCCGTCAGGGCGAGACCGATGCTACGGGAGTAAGACGGGGTTAGTCTCTGTAGCACAAAAAGCCTATTCTAGTAAATTGGTGGATGGCGCATGTACCTGCTACGGCGGTAAAGCTCGTAGAAAGATTGAGGTGCGGCTGCCATCTTGGAGACTTGGGTGGGATCTCCTGAGCGCGGGCGTCGTTTTGGGTGGTTGTGAGTGTGAAAGAGGCAAGGTTGTTTTATAGTGGCCTTGTTTGAGGATATCCTTGGATTTCGCTGACTCAGCTGGCGGAAAGTGGACCCCTTCCTTGCTGCCTGCGGTCCAGGCTTGGTGGTCCTTGCTCCGCAGGTTGAAAGAGTTACCTAAGCAGAGCCAGCGGAAAACGGCCAGCGGACGAATACGCACGTCAGGTGACCTGACCATACCGAATCTGGGTCGCTCTTGCCTTACCTCAGATACCTTACCTCACTCGCTTGGCCTCGAGAGCTCGACGTAGCTGCAACCCTCCAGATCTCCGCCGTCATCTAACATCCACGACAACCCCGGGACCGACATAATCGCCGAAACGAGCACGATGAGTCTCACGTATGGCCTAGGAGGCATTGGGGGCGCCCTTACCGTTGTGGGAGCTTGTACGATCCGACCCTTCGCGATGAACCCTCAACGATGCCGCAGCGGGAACGCCAGCTAACGCCTATTCTAACAGACATGCTCTTCACCGGTTCGGGCGAGGCTTTCAACGTCGGCGAGTTCCTCGAATCTATTTCGCCCTACACGTGGGCCGACCTGGGCATTGGTCTTTGCATCGGTCTTTCTGTTGTCGGCGCGGCATGGTACGCAAAGCAGCCACCCTTCGCGTCTCACCCCCCTCAGCAACAGGCATCGATTCGGATAGCGGGAAACAGTCGCTAACCCGACAATCTCTACAGGGGTATCTTCATCACCGGCTCTTCCATTCTCGGCGCGGGCGTCAAGGCGCCGCGCGTGCGAACCAAGAACTTGATCTCCATCATCTTCTGTGAGGTCGTCGCCATCTACGGCGTCATCATGGCCATCGTATTCTCTGCCCAACTTGAATCCGTCGAGGGCAAGGATTTGTACGACGCCAACAGCTACTACACGGGATATGCCCTCTTCTGGGCCGGCATCACGGTCGGAATGTGCAACCTGATTTGCGGTGTTGCTGTCGGCATCAACGGCAGTGGAGCTGCGCTCGCCGATGCTGCTGACCCCACGCTGTAAGTTCCGGTTCCTCTTACCCGACAGTTTTTGATGGCGAACTAACGGCTCGCCACACAGTTTCGTCAAGATCCTCGTTGTTGAGATTTTCTCTTCTGTTCTCGGTCTGTTCGGCCTCATCGTCGGCCTTCTGGTGGCCGGAAAGACGAATGCCTTCAAGGCGGAATAAGCGCATCGGGTGTTCCAGCGATTATGAAAAGGGTACACAGGGGAAGATAACCACAGACGGCATTCCAAATGTCCAAATCGAATGATGTATAGTGGAGCACTGCATTGCACCAAGGCTACTTGGGCTGGCGTTAATGGCATAAAGGCAGGGCGAGGACATCTTGTATTGTATACTATCGACGTATTATAGCTCCTCATCGAAGTGATTTTTGCGCGAGCCAGCGTTTTCAGTTGAGTATAGTAATTTCTTATGATGCCTCATCACGCATTCCGAAAGCTTTCTTTCAAGTCACGAAACTTGTGTTTAATGGCCATTACTACTGTGTAAACAAATTCTGAACCTCATCACTGCGTAAAACAACATTGCAGACAATCTCAGATCGACACACGGATGTCTCCCATCAACAAAGCATCGACCTGGTCCCCCTTCTTCAACGGCTCCGAGCCCTTCGGCAAGGCAAGCAGCGCGTTCGCAGACCGCATGCTTCCAACCTTGGAGCTCCGCTGGCCGCCGGTGCTGCTGGCGGAAAGCATGCCGTCCTTGCCCACAGTGACGACAGCGCGATGGTACTCCGGCCGCGCCTTGTCCAGAGAAAAGTCATGGGACAGCGTAACGGGGACCTTGGGCAGACCCGCGGGCACAATGCCAGAAAGCTTGTGCAGCGCCGGAAGGACGAAGAGGTGGAACGTCACCAGGGCCGAGGCCGGGTTACCCGGCAGGGAGAAGACGGTCTTGGTTACGCGCTCGCCGAGCGTTGTCTTGACCGGGACTGTGGCGAAAGTGGTCGGCTTGCCGGGCTTCATTGCCACGCGGCCGAAATGAATCGTCCCGCCGAGGGAGCGCTCGATGGTGGGCTTCAGCAGGTCCAGCTCGCCCATCGAGACGCCTCCGGTGGTGATGAGGAGGTCGCTACGGCGCAGACCCTCGCGCAGGTTCTCCTCCAGGGAGCCCGGCTTGTCGCGGGCGATGCCGAGGTCGACGACCTCGAAGCCCCACTGGCGCGCGGCGGACATGAGCGTGATGCGGTTGGTGTCGCGGACCTCGCCCAGGCGCAGGCCGCCGGGACGGTCCGGCTCGATGATCTCGTCGCCTGTGGAGAGGATACCGACAACGGGGCGCTTGTAGGCCTTGACCTCGGCGACGCCGACAGCAGCCAGAAGGCCTATCTCGCCGCCGACACCAGAGATCTGCTCGCCCTTTCTGAGGATGACTTCTCCTTCGCGGATGTCACTGCCGACTTCTCTAATGTTCTCGCCCGGCTTGACACCCTCGGCGAGGATCTCGACTTCCTTCTCTTCCTTGTCGTCATCAGTCTTAGATTTGAGGATGGTATCTTCGACCATGATGACGGATGTGGCGCCGGGAGGCAACGGGGCCCCCGTCGTTATCCTGGCAATCTCGCCCTCCTTCAAAGACTTGGCTTCACCCGGGGCGGCGTGGGAGACCGCGGTGACGGGGAAGACGCCCTTCATGTTACCGTCCTCGGGCACTACCACGGCGTATCCGTCGACGATGCTTGCACGGAATGCCGGCACGCTTTCTCTGGCTGTGACGTCTTCTGCAAGAACAGAGTTCACAATCTTTACGTCAACCTTTAACATGACGATTTCGGCGTCGGGGGTGAAGTCGTTGATGAGCCGCAGAGCGTCGTCGACTTCCAACATGGGGTACGGCGATTCTCTGTGTCTGCGGGATGGGCCGAGACTGGGGTCGTTAGATAAGGGGTTGTCTCCTGGCTTGGTGTGTCTGACGAGGCTCCCATGTCCATGGCCATGTCCGTGTGTGTGGCCGTGTGTGTGGCCGTGACCATGCTTGTGGTCGTGGCCGTGATGGTCATGCGAGTGACTGTGGTCTTTCAGAGGCTTCGGTGCTGCTGCCGCACCCTGGGAACCGATGCCGGCCTCAGACTCGAGCTTCTTCACTCCGCCTTGGTGAAGTATTCTGGAGTCAGCACCAGCGGCTTGAACACAAGCGTGAGGCAGCGTCTTCAGGATGGCTTGGAGGTTCTCCTTGGCTCCCTTCGGTGATCCAGGCAGGGTGACGATGACGGTGCTGTTCCTGACACCTGCCACCGGTCGGGACATCATGGCAACTTTATTCGTTAGAATCTTGCCTGTATGCGAGGCAAAGGCACTTACACGGTGTGACGGCCAGGGATGCTGCGAGCATTCCGTGGACCAGGCCAGGGGCCGGCTTGTGAAGGAGGGCTCCGACAGCCTATATATGAACTCAGCATCATTTAACTGCAACATCACCGTAATTCGTACCTCGGGAGTGCTGTCTGATACCGCAAAGCCGGTACCGCCTGTAGTGAGAATCAGGTTGACTCCGTCTTCAGGGCCCACGTCCGCCCATAGCATGATTTGACGCTGAATCTGGGGAACATGATCTTGTACAATCTTGCTATCGGTGACCGTCCATTTACCGCCACCTTCCCGTTCGATGACATCCTTCAGGACGAGTTCCGACTTATCTGTCGACGGATCCTTGGAAGCTGTCGTCGAGACGATCAGGATAGCTACTTTGAGAGGGGTATCAGTCATGATGGATGAGTCGCGAGGGTGACCTTTTTCACCGCAGAAAGTATGTGGGAGCTGGAGTTAAAATCAAGAATTCTTCTTGGAGGACTAGAAACTCCTAATCACCCCTTTCAAATCGCCCAAATTGACTCTTGAATGGACGATATGCCTGGTGACGTCGGGAGCGTCCAGAGGAGCTATGGCTGAAGCTCCCCCGCCTTAGTCATCGACATCCCGCACGGATCCACTCTAAGCCATCGTTCTCCGAGGGACGTGCTTTGCGCAAGTACCTTCGTACCGCGACTTGAACTTTTTCAGTTACGACTTTTGACTGTCACTCATAACGCCAATACCAAGTCGCCCACGGTCAACATGGTCCGAATCAAAGAGAGGTATATCCTCGTCAATGTACTATACCCTCCCGACTCGTCGAAACAGCAAGCGGCGAACGTCCCAGATTTCGTAGTCATGCATCAGCCAACGACGGGACAGCTCACGCCCCAGTCTCTGCTGAAGGCGCTGCGAGCTGAAGTCGCTACCCTGTTTGGCGACTACGGATCTGGAGCCATAGAAGGAAACCTCTCAGGTGAGACGCAAAGTTCTGAGTCACTTTGTCATGGACAATTGCCAACCGCTAGCAGTCAAATATCTCTCTCCAGCTACGTCAACTTTCATTTTGAAAGTCAAGAGAGCACACTACCGTCTTGTCTGGGCCGCCCTTACTTTCATGGATCGCGTTCCCCTGAAAAACGGGGAGGGTAAGCCTTGCACCTTCAAGGTCGTCAGAGTGAGCGGCACCATTAGAAAAGCCGAGGAGGAGGCCATCAGACAAGCCAGGCAACTGGTGCTTGCTGCCAAAGATTCTGTTGCCGGAGCCGCCAGTGGCTTATTCTCGGATTCGAAGACACACGCAGAAGACGCCATCATGTTCGATGCCTCGGACGTCTCCGACGAGGACGAGATGGACGAAGAGGACGGCTGAAGGGTATCACTACTTGTTCTTGCGCACTACTTTGACGCCGCTATCTGCCGGCACCGTCATGTCGCCAAAGTCTGGATCATAGTCGGCCATGGCCTCGTCGGCCTGACCGGCGCCCGGGTCTTGCTCCTCCCGCATCTTGGCCTGCTCTTCCCACTCTTTGCGCTCCAGCTCATCATACTCGGCCTTGCGATCGACCCAGCGCTCCTGGATGTCCCGGACCTCCATCATGGACGACTCATTGCGCATGGCAACCTGCCATACCGTGTCGTTTGCGCCTTCGGCACCTCCAAAGATGTATCCTCCCGCTCGGTCGATGACCCGGAGAAGATGCATCATGCTCTTCTTGTCCTCGACCGCCAAAACTTCGAAGCGGACCAAACCGTAACTCTCAATCATGTTCGCAACGGCCTCGTTCAGTCGGCTGAACTTCTCGTTGCGCATTGCCGGCGACTCTTCTTCCAGGTACGGGATGAGGTATGTGAGGTCGTCGACATCGGTGTAGTATTCAAGGTTGAAGGGTAGACTGTCGTAGGAGGCGACTTTGTCGATTTTGGTTAGAACATTGATGTGCGGCATGTCCATCTGAAGCATGGCGCGGAGGGCCAGGAGGAGGTTCGATATGTAGAGCGAGGGCTGCGTCAGGCAGAAGGAATCGGAGAGGTGTACGACGACGAACTAGGGCAAAGTCAGCTAGGCCAGCCGGAGGGCCGAAGGACAGAGAGACCAACTCTGAATCCGAGCTTTTGTAGCTTGAAGAAGATGTTCCGCAGCGAGTTGTGGTGTGTGTACAGCTCGACCTGTCCTGGACAGTCGAATAGAATGTAGTCGTCGCCGAGTTCCTTCAGTCCCTCCTCGAGCCATTCGATGTTGTGCTCCAGCTCTTCCAAGGCGTAGAGAATGCCGCCGTTCGGCCCTAGCCTGTCACTCGCCATGATGTCCTCCAACTTGACCAGGTCGCGGATGTCGAGGGCTTTCGGGTAGCTTGTGTGGTCGTTTGCTGGATCGAGGTTCACT
The DNA here is from genome assembly GCA_025962755.1 of Colletotrichum tropicicola. NCBI lineage: Eukaryota > Fungi > Ascomycota > Sordariomycetes > Glomerellales > Glomerellaceae > Colletotrichum > Colletotrichum tropicicola. The sequence goes on from JAOWMA010000072.1 coordinate 29,261, forward strand.
ACTGAGCATGCACGACCAATCGCGCCCATGAACTGGTGCACTAGGCGCACGTTATTAGCTGCGAAGAGCATGGAGGATGCGTTGGCATGAGGTGGCTAGCTTACTGCCGTCGCAGTAGGTGCTCTTTCCAGAGCCCGGGCTGCCCAGGACGAGCTGCGCGAAAGGCATGTTGTTCAGTTTGGGTAGGCTTCAGTGCTTCTAATTGTTTATCAAGATAGAGCTGCGGCTCTTCTCAACTGGTGGCCTGAAAAGGTGCCGACCGCAAGGAAGAAACGATATTTCGAGGTCGAAGTTTCTCACGTCAACAGTGCCCCTCCATCCAGCATTACACAAGCATGCCGACAGGCCTACAGGGGGCACAGCTTAGCGTCACATGCCGCTCCACCCTGGACTTTTTAGCGTGGGGCGGCACAATCGCTGACCGCCCGTGCCCGACCCGAATTCCTCGACCTTCCAAGCTTCTTCAAGCTCGCACCCCACAAGCTCTTTTTCTTCTCTCTTCCATTTTTCTCCAACCACCTCTCAGGCTCGAGGCTCGTCTCAGCCACCACAAACGGCTTAAAACCTTGCCTCCCTCCCTTGGCCGCGCCCTGCTAGCTCCAGGGTCGCGTTCGCCATGTAATCTGTCTTTTCGCGCTTGCACTATGCTGCAACCACAACAAACAACACCACCCTGAGTTGTGTCGCGAATCGCAGCCGCATCTGCAACTGCTATTGCAACCACAACCGCAGCCATGTCCGACATCTCGAGCGCCGCGCATGCGGTGTCTGAGAGCGTCTCGACCACCATGAACGCCTCGCCAGAGGTCCTGCCCTCCGCCTTCACGCGCGCGCAGGAGGTCGTCGCGGCCCAGGGATCGTCAAGCTGGCTGGGGCTGTTTGGCCGATTGATCTTGGCTATCCTGTCTCTGGTCTCCTCAATTCTCTACTGGGCCATACGCATCGTCACCATCACCATTCCAACTCTGCTCTTCACCTTGTTCTCAACGAGTTGGACGGTGACGATGAACGCTACTACATTGTGAGTGATCTTCATTTCACTTGTTTGCAGGAAGCAAAAGGCTGACTTGCCCCAGGATGGTTATCATGGTCGCCATCATATCCGCTGTCAGTTGGGTGGTGCGTTACCGCATCCTCAACATGTACTCTCGACTCCCTCCAGAGCCCCAGAGGAAAGAGCCTGACGTTGACCTGTTCCCCGACACGCACGAGGAGGGGAAAAAGGCTGGTCTCTCGAGCTACCTGGACGAGTTCCTGAGCGCTATCAAGATCTTTGGCTACCTGGAACGACAGGTGTTCCACGAGTTGACCCGGAGCATGCAAACTCGCAAGCTCATTTCTGGCGAGACCTTCAATCTGGAAGAGGAGAAGGGCTTTTGCATCGTTGTCGACGGTCTCGTGGAGATCTTTGTCAAGTCTGGCCGAAACGCCAGAGGCATGGAGCCCGATCCCTGCGAGAGCTTCGGAGCCGAATCCGTCTACGCGGCGGAAGAGGACGAAATCTCGCCCGCAGGCCACCAGAGATACCAACTGCTTACAGAAGTTCGCAACGGAGCTCCAATGTCATCCTTGTTCTCCATTATGTCTCTGTTCACGGAGGATGTCAAACTACGATCAACGGACGATGAGACTCCAGAGCCCTCTGCGGGCAGCGCCGGGTTGAGGACTTCTCCGTTCCCACGGAACCCCGGATTCCGTCGCATGCCTTCGGACCCTGCGAGCCCGTTCCCAATCACTCCTCAGTTTCCTGACAGTGGTGACGAGAAGCCAGGTGTCAAAATTGAGGAGCCACCCAAGCGATCGGTCACGCCCAATATGCCTGGTAGCGCAAGGATCCCACCGATATCCCTCGACCACCCTGGCAGTGCTCGCAAGCCCAAACGCCCGCCGCTTCAGAGCCGGGCAACATCTGGCTCAGCTCACCCAGACATCATCGCTCGGGCGACGGTCGACACGACGATTGCCATCATTCCCGCCAGCGCTTTCCGTCGGCTGACCAAGGTCTACCCCAAGGCGACGTCCCACATTGTTCAAGTCATCCTTTCTCGATTCCAGAGAGTCACGCTTGCGACTGCATACAACTACCTGGGCCTCACTGGAGAGGTCTTGCAGACCGAGAAGAATATGCTCTCCTTCACAACGTGCCAGCTGCCCAATATGCTGCGCGGTGACGCTTTGGAGCGTTTGAAGGAAAAGTTCAACCGGGAACGTGAGCGCGTCGGCGGCGAATCTGAAAGCAAAGGCATCGCCCTGCACAATGCCAATGCTCATCGTCGTCGTAAGTCGTCTTCGACCCTGCGGAAAGATGCCGTGATGCACTCGATGACCACTAAGGAGAGGTCGTTCTCCCAAGTTGCTACCACGATTGCACCTCCCAGGGAGAGAGCATCCACGCATACGCCGAGCCCCGGCGACCTGCTTGCCAACATTCAGTTTGCTCGCAGCGGTGGACACCGAGCCTCCAGTGCCACTGATGTTCACATTGAACAGGTTGCTGATGCTCTACGTCAAGAGGGGACCAGCCCTCTCGCCCAGCGATCCTTCAATCCGTTCACAACCCAGAAGCACTCTCGAATCTCGGTTGACGGCCGTGAGTCGCTAGACGAAGACAATCTCTTCCGTCAGTCGATTCTTGAGTGCATGTTCAAAGCAATTGGACTTGGCAGCAGTGGGAGTCTCTCGCGGGAGGCAGAGTCAGTCGAGGGATCACCCCGATTGTTCTCTTATGACCAACGGCGGCCAAGAGGTGCGCTTGGCAACAATGCGTTTGGGCTCATGGGGCCATTCGAGGCGTCCGGTGACGGAGACACTGAGTCGCTGACGTCCGGAGGGTTCACTCTGAACACCCCGCCGAACGCGCATCTCCTTGCCAATGACATGAAGGATGACGTTGAGATCGTGTTTTTCCCGAAGGGATCCGTTCTGGTTGAACAAGGCGAACGAAACCCTGGACTGTACTATGTCATCGATGGCTTTCTTGACATTTGCACCACGAACGAGGATTCTTCCGCAGACATCCTGCATTCGTCAAGCAGGACATCGCTCCACGCAGACTACTTGGCCATGGATGGCTCTCCAGCGTTCTCCTCCGTCAACCTGCTTGGCGCGGGCAGGGGTGATGGCTCTGCAGACCCCAAGAAGAAGCAACCTGTTCGTCGGAGCGTCTCTTTGATTAAACCCGGTGGACTCGCTGGGTACGTCGGGACCGTCTCATCTTACCGATCTTTCATCGACGTTGTCGCGAAGACGGATGTTTATGTGGGATTCCTTCCGCGATCAGCGCTCGAGAGGATTGTCGATCGCTACCCTATCGTCCTGCTGACGATGGCCAAGAGGCTGACAAGTCTTCTTCCCCGTCTCATCATGCACATTGACTTCGCTCTTGACTGGGAGCAGGTCGATGCTGGTCAAGTCATCTTCCATGAAGGGGACGAAAGCGAAGCCATCCACATTGTCCTCAACGGTCGGCTACGCCTTGTGCAGGAGAAAAAGGACGGCGGCGTCAGCGTCCGAGCAGAATTCGGCCAGGGCGAAAGTGTTGGCGAGCTAGAAGTTCTGACAGAGTCGGTACGGCCTGGAACCCTGCACGCCATTCGACAAACTGAGCTGGTCAAGTTTCCACGCACTCTCTTCAACAGTCTGGCACAGGAGCATCCAAACATCACCATCAAGATCTCCAAGATCATTGCCTCGCGCATGCGGAACCTGGTTGATGACCCCTCCCAACTGCTTGCCAAAGAGGCGGGCGGCGTCAACCCAATCAGCAAAGGCTCATCATCACTCAACTTGAGAACAGTTGCCGTCTTGCCCGTCACCTCTGGCGTCCCCGTTATCGAGTTTGGCAATCGCTTGATGAATGCTCTGGCTCAAGTCGGCCCTGCAAATGGGGCGACCTCTCTGAATCAGTCTGCCATTCTCAACCACCTTGGCAAGCATGCCTTCAACAAGATGGGGAAGCTCAAGCTCTCCCAGTATTTGGCCGACCTGGAAGAGAAGTATGGACTCGTGGTCTATGTCGCAGGTAGGCAATCCCTCTGTTTTCTGAACCCCGTCCTTGTATGATGAACAAACCCTGTTTCCCGAGGCAAGACCGCTGAAGGCCAAACATTAACTCTAATTTTTTCCTGACTGGACATCTTCATTTTATCTTCTTGTTGGCTGTGTTGTACTGGCACCTTGCTAATCAAGCCGAATCAGATACCAACGTCAATTCACCATGGACACAAACATGCATCACGCAAGCTGACTGCATTCTCCTGGTCGGTCTCGCCGATGGCTCTCCTGAGATTGGCGAGTACGAAAGGTTCATGTTGGGAATGAAGTCGACGGCGAGGAAGCTCCTCGTCCTTCTCCATGGAGAACGCTACTCTCCCTCCGGCCTGACCAGAGCCTGGTTGCGCAACCGGATGTGGATCAATGGTGGTCACTACCATGTCCAAATGCCACTTGGTGCCAACATCATGCCGGTTCACCCTCCTTCGAAGAGGACCAGCACGACCCTGAAAGAACGGGTCCAGATCATCCAAGCGGAAATCCAAAAGTACACGTCCAGGAAAGTCCGACATAGCCCCTTCTATTCTCCGGATGCGCCATACAAGGGCGACTTCCATCGTCTTGCAAGACGACTTTGCGGCAAGTCTGTCGGCCTTGTCCTCGGAGGCGGTGGAGCCAGAGGAATTACGCAGATTGGCATCATCCAGGCAATGGAAGAGGCTGGTATTCCTATTGATGTCGTTGGTGGAACGTCAATCGGATCTTTCATCGGCGCCCTCTACGCCCGCCATGCAGATGTCGTACCGATCTTCGGGCTTGCCAAGAAGTTTTCGGGCCGCATGGCCAGCATGTGGCGGTTCGCCCTGGATCTCACATATCCCACCGCTTCATACACTACGGGCCACGAATTCAACCGCGGCATCTTCAAAACTTTCGGCAAGACTCAGATTGAAGACTTCTGGCTCGAATACTATTGCAACACGACAAACATCAGCAAGAGTAGAATAGAGTACCACACCAGTGGCTACGCATGGAGGTACATCAGGGCGTCCATGTCACTGGCCGGCTTGCTCCCGCCTTTGTGCGACGAGGGGAGCATGCTTCTAGACGGTGGCTACATTGACAACCTGACGGTCTCGCACATGAAGAGGTTGGGTGTTGACACTATCTTTGCCGTGGATGTTGGCTCCCTTGACGACGATACCCCGCAAGCGTACGGTGATTCGCTGTCGGGAGTGTGGGCGTTTTGGAACAGGTGGAACCCATTCTCGGGAACGCCCAATCCCCCGACGTTGGCCGAGATTCAGGCTAGACTGGCCTACGTGTCTAGCGTCGACGCTCTGGAACGGGCCAAAACGATGGCTGGCTGCTTTTACATGCGGCCACCGATTGATGACTACGGCACGCTCGACTTTGGCAAATTTGACGAGCTGTACCAGATGGGATACAAGTACGGACAAGACTTTTTGCAGAAGCTTAGAGACGATGGAGTCCTGCCACTCATGGAGGAAACAGAAGCCAAGAAGGCGATGCGTAGAACCATGGCGCCCAGAAGAGCAAGCATTTAGTAGAGAAGCATACCCTAGACGCCGATACGAAGATCATGAAATGATACCACCACCCTAGCATTTACGGGCTGCCCTTTGCATTCTCCCCTCATCCGTGACGGGGCCTTAGACAGCCCTCCTTGCTACCCGCACTTGCCGTCGCCGGGCCACACCCGGCAAACCCAGGGTCCAATCGTCCATCAGAGGAATCCTTGCCTTGACCATGTGGCTAAGACAGACAGCATTCTCAGCGATCGGGTTGGGGGAAGGGTGGTCTGGTGACGTTTTGACAATTGGCCCCCGAGCTGCGCTAAGGCTGCGGAGGCATTCGGCGCTCAGGGACTGATTTGCTGGAGCTTTGGCCAGATCGAGACCTGACGTCAACGGCTTGGCGATGGGTAGGGCGATGCTCGGTCGAGATATGACATCATGCTGCGGCATGACGACAAGCTTCAGCACAAGGCCAATGGGGGTGGCCCCCAGCATCCCGGCAACCGCCAAATCGGATGTCAGTTGGCGATGCGGGGGAATGCCAGCGGTGAGGCGACTTGGGAAATAAATTTCTGGTGCCATCCACTTCGGACGTTGGGTGCTGTAAGGGCAAGAAGTGCAAAAGTGCAACCCTCTAACACCTCACACCAAATCTCAAACTTGCATCGTTCCTGAGCGCGGCCAAGCCACCTGCATCCTTCGGGTTACCGTATTCTAAGCGGCACAGCAATCGTCCCTGACACTAGCATCACCGACTACAAAGCCGTCTCTGCACACCAACACACAAGAACGAACATCAGTTTCCACATTTATCAACACCGAACACACAATGGTCAAGCCCGGCAAGCTTCTTCCACCCGATCCCAGACCATGGACGGCCGACCCGCAGAGCCGCAAGGTGCGTAAGGAGATGGAGAAGGAGATGGGCGGCTTCGATTGGGGCCAGGCTCTAGCCCTCGGCCTGATTGGCGCCACGGTCGTCTTCGGTATCGACAAGTCGCTCAGGAAGTGCGAGGAGCGGCACGAAGAGGAGGACCGGCGCGATGAGAGACGCCGCCAGCGGGAGTCCAGGTCTCGGTCGTCCAGGCCGCGGCGGAGCAGTCAAAGCCGGGCCGGCTACGAGAGCAATCGCGGCTACGACCGTGACGAGAGGGCGTCCGAATTCGACAGAGACTATTACGACCGGTACTATGACGAGAGGGAGGCGATCCGCGCCGCGAGGGATTACAGCCGCGAGCCTGCGCGGGCGCCGGAGTCGATCAAGTCCCTGAGGGACGATCGAACTGAATACGAGCGGAGCGAATACGGCCGTGCCGTCGACCAATTTGATCGGGACTACGGTTATGGACGCCAGTATGACGAGCAGAAACGCAGCCGAAGCAACCCGGCGTCGCGGTCGAGGAATTCCAACTGGTAGATCCCCGTTACGTTTCACCCACACCGAAAATGCCCGACCGCGAATTTTTTTAGCGGTTGGGCTGTATCAACATTCAAGAAGTAAAGCAGCACACGACATAATGACAAAACAACATGACCAGCATTTGGGGGCGCCTAGCACATGACTGCAACTGCAGTAATTCACGAAATTGTAAAATCCTTAAGACATGGGAAACACCGATCGATCGTTGTGAGGGGAAGCGAGGTTTGCATAGAGATGGTTGACGGTTGGCTCATTGGCATCATTCATGGTGGTCTATCATAAGTACGACAAGGGGACTTGCATAGCATCATCAAACAAAAGCAAAAACAAAAAGATGTACATCATCTACATCTAATTTTGTCCCGCCAACTCCTTCTCCGTTGCCGTGACCAAAATTTCAAACGCCTTCTTGACATGCTCCTCCTTAATGACCTGGCTGCTTCCCGTGCAGAGCCGGATGCCGTACGTCCCGTGCAGCGTCGTGGGCGTGAGGTAAATCTCGCCCTTGTCGTTGATCCCTTCCAGCACCGCCTCGGTCAGCTTATTCCTCTCCTCGCGGGACGCGCGCTCGCGGCCGACGCAGGTGAAGACGACCAGCGCGAACCGCGGGCCCGTCAGGATCTCGAACAGGTCCGACCGGCCGCCGAGCATGCCCGCGAACGCCTCGCCGAGCTTGATGCCCCGGTTCAGGTGGGCGCGGATGCCGCTGGCGCCGTAGGCGCGCAGCACGAACCACAGCTTCAGGCTGCGGAAGCGGCGGCCCAGCGGGATCTGCCAGTCGCGGTAGTCCGTCACCAGGCCGGCCTCGGAGAACTGGTTGCGCAGGTAGGCGGGCTTGATGCTCAGCGACTCGACGAGCCAGGCGCGGTCGCGCACCCAGAGGGCCGAGCAGTCGAAGTTGGTGAGCATCCACTTGTGCGGGTTGACGTTGAAGGAGTGGAAGGCCTCCAGGGGCGGCGTGAGGTGCTGGTTCTCCGGGAGGATGAGCGCCGAGCCGGCGTAGGCCGCGTCGACGTGCACCCAGATCTTGTCGCCCGCGGCGGGCGACGACGACGACGACGACGACAGCGCCTCGCGGATGCCGGGGAAGTCGTCGATGGCGCAGGTGTCGGTCGTGCCGAGCGTGGCGGTGAGGTAGAAGGGCTCCAGGCCCTTGGCGCGGAGGGCGGCGACGGTGGACTGCAGCGCCGGGCCGGACATGGCGTAGCCGGCCTCGGCCGGGGCCGGGACGGTGGCGAAGCGCACGCCGAGGATCTGTGCGGCCTTCTTGGTGGACGAGTGCGCGGCCTCGCTGCCAAGGGCGACGAGCTTGGAGCGCAGGCGCCAGGTCTCCTCCTCCTTCTCCTCCGAGTCCTCCGGCAGGTGGGCCGTGGCCTCGCGGAGGAACTTGTCCCGGGCGGCGACCATGACGGTGAGGATGGCCTCGGAGGCGGTGCCGTGCAGGACGCCGCCGCCGCGGGTGGGTGCGGTGGAGAGGTAGCAGGCCGGCAGGGCGAGGAGCTGGGCGAGCCAGTCGAGGACGATGGTCTCGAGCTCCGTGACGGCGGGGGAGCAGATCCAGTTGAAGTGGGCGCCGTTGAAGGCGTTGGAGTAGAGCTCGGCGAGCATGGCCGGGTACGACGAGGAGCAGGGGAAGAAGGCGTGGAAGGAGGGCGACTGCCAGTGGGTGATGCCCGGGAAGATGTGGGCTTGCAGGTCGGAGTGGATGGCGGTCCACGGCTCCGGGGACTCCGGGGCCGCCGACGGGAGGAGGGGCCGGAGGTAGCCCGGGGTGACGGAGGGGAGGACCTTGGGCTGAGAGGCGATTGTGTCGTAGTATTTTGTGACTGCGGGTTTGTTAGTTGCCAGGGGACTTTGTGTGAATTGAGTTGACGCAGAGGCTTACTGTCTTCTATGACCTCTTGGGCCGCGGCGCGAAATTCGGAAGAGTCCATGGTTTCGGTTTAGTCTATGGTTCGGGTTCTATGAGTTGTTGGCTCTATGTTGGGTCGAGTTATTGGGAATTGAAGGCGAGGGGACGTCGGCCTTTATGCGACAGTCTTCCAAATGACAAGTGTGAGAGAAAAGCTTAGATGAGATGAAGTCAATTGAGTGTGCGTGTGTGTGTTGAGCTTCTTTACCAGGTTTAGCTTTGGATTGGAGCCAAGTTGCATGTTCTCTTAAGTTGCATGTTCACTTTACCCCACCCATCCATTACGCACATCACTCGACTTTCCCTTCTCCCCAATATTCGGGAAGTGGGTATCAGATGAGCTTCGCCATAGGTAGGAGTTCGCGGCTGCAGTGTGGAGGGATGGAGGGATGGTGTTGGGTCTGGCTTCGGAACACGCCTCGGAACCTGCGGAATGGGCTCCGAGCAGGATTGCCCCTCCCCCGCCATGTTACCAGATGTTGAACACACACAAGGGGACCCAACAAAGGGCGTGAAATGGACCACTACCAGCTCGAATCAAGTTGCTGCTGACCCAAAACACAATGAAATCGACGCCCTTTGAATGATAAGTTGATCCTAGCCGGCGTCTGGGGCTCGGCGCCTGTACGGAGCAGTCCGTCCCGATGGACCCTCTCCGCAACAACATTCTAACTTGGCCTTCTTTTTCGACAGGCCACGCAATGAGTGCCCATGATTTCTGATCTGGAATTTCAAATCCTTTGAACATCTTGCGTTTCGATTGGGAATATTATCCACCAGATTGTGGTGGTCAGCCGTTGACTCCTTACAGAAAGTCCTTCACCCGGACGAGGATCGCTTCCTTTAGCTTCTATCAATCACACTCAAACATCTTGGTGGTGCTGACGTTGATTCGGCTCCATGCCCGCCCATTGATGAGACAATCCCAGAACGTCAATGGCCAGTACACGTGATACAGCCACCATGCCGGCAACGGATCCCACACCTCAAACGTGCCGTCTTTCCAGAACAGCACATGCTCGGCGAACGTCCACAGCGAGCTCACGTATCCTGCAATTGACAAACGTAGTAGCAACAGACGCAACGTCGGAAGCAGAAACAGCGTGACCAAGTCGTGGCCGATCCAATAGTACTTTTCCGGCTTATTCGGCGTCACCACCCCGGCCGCCGCCTCCCCGCTGTCGATTACGGCGATATACTGCTCCACCAGTTCCGGCGTGTCCCCGAACAGGGCCACGGCGGTGTGCGCCCGGGGGTTGCACTCAATGGGGTAGAGCGCCAGCTGCTCGGGCCGGCTAATCTTGGCCATGGCGACGTCCGTGTCGCTGACCATGAAGTCGAAACTCAGGTGTCCCGTGAAATCCCCGCCAAACGACGCCGCCTGCGTCCTCGTGAACTCCAGCATCGCCAGGGCCAACGGCGAGTCGTCCGGCAGCGCGGCGTAGTGCATCAATAGTTCTGCGGAGCGGCACGCGACGAAGGCGCGCACCTCACCGCGCACGACGAGCGAGTGCGTGCAGAACTCCTGGCCCTTGATAAACTCCTGGAGCAGCCATGGCTCCTTGTCCGACATACCGAGCCATTCGAGGCGGTAGACGAAGTCGTACGTCTCCTTTTCTGTAGGCAGCGGCAGTAGCGTCATGTCTCCGCGGCCCTTGTCGTTAACGCCCACCGCCTTTGCGATGAAGCGTTTCGGCGTGTGCTGCGGTTTCTTCCTATCGGTCAACGACGACGACGAGTCCCGGGGGTCATTGTACGACAGCCCAACCGCGGCCTCGAGCGCAGCCAGCATCTCATTGCGGCTCGTGACGAGGTACGACTCCGGGGTCAGCAGACCGATGTTCCGCGTGTGGTCCATGAACGAGCCCTTCTCGTGCAGCGTGCGCGTGCGGACGATGTCGAACTGCACGGCCCTGCAGCGCGTGCGCGCCTCAATGATTTCCTTGACCACGCCGTCTTCGACAGCGGACCCGACGCCGGAGCAGCTAATCCAGAGATCGATCTTCTCCCGGTTGATGACCTTGAACACGGAGTCGAGATACCGATCCGTGCCGCGGCGGCCCGGCCGTTGGAGGACGTGGTAAGCGGACAGGGCGCGCGACCTGCTCCCGCAGGCGCTGGGAGAGAAGTCGGCGCCTACAACACGGTGCCCTGCCTTGTGGAACAGTCGGGCCAGGGCGAGGCCCTTTGTCATACCGACGCCCGTCACGAGGATTGTTCGACGCTGCTGCTGCCGCTGGCCGGCGACAGGCCCGGAAGCATCCCGGCCGGGACGCAGGCGCTGCCACGCATAGCACGAGAGGAGAAGAGCGGTGTCGAGGGGGAGAAAAAACAGGCTCAGGGCGATGAGGGCCAGGTTCTTGAGGACCTGGCGGAAGGGGTCGGTTGAGGCGGCTGTCATGGCCGCGAGGTTTTCGCACAAACAAGCAACTAGCTGAAGGGAGCCTAGTCCCGCGTCTCACCAGGCGGGACGATTTCGAATGGCTCGAGCTGAAGCTGAAGATGAGACGACGACCGTGGAGCTCAGGCAGGAAGGGAGGAACGAGCGTGAAGAGTCAGGTTGCACAGAGGCAGGCTATGGGAAGAAGGGACGAAAATCATGAAACCGACCTGTTGTGTTTTTTTCACTTCTCAGCTGCTTCGTCCCAGGAAACACAACGGCGCCGAGGAATGAGAGCACAAGGAAAAAGACGCGCGAGCGCGCGCAACGCGCATCATGAGAGTTTCCCGAAGGTCCCGACGCACCGCCCACTTGGGTAAAGTATAATTACGTCATGGACTCAGCTGGCGCTGCCGTACCACTCAAGGGAGCGCGAGGAGGTTTCACCCTGCGTGGGCGTGTAATCCGTACGACGTTTCGTCCTCTCCAGCCGGGTGGTTGAGAAGAAGCTATTCTGGGTCTCCAGTCGATACGCGGACGTGGTTCGAGGCGAATACGCGCGTGTGTAGCATGGCAAAAACGTTGTTCTGCGGGATATCGGACAGAAGACCAGGTGTTCTAGAGGGGGTAGGGACGAACGAGAGCGGCAGGAAAACGCAGGGTGCTTGCTGCTCATCTCCCTCCCGATCTGAAGCCCCCACATGCCAAGCCTCGAAGCTCCCAGAGTGTATAACTGTATAATCGCATACTCCCTTCCTTCCCCTATTCATCTATCCCGTCCGTCCCATCAAACAGGATGAGGAAACATTTCACGATGGTCTCCAATTTCAATTTCCCCCGCATAACACCGACTATCTGATGATCTTCTCGGGCAATTTAAAGCGGCAGCGATCAGCATTGAGCCAGAAATAGGTTCGTCGGTCCACAGCCCCGAACGAACTGATCGGTCGGGAGATCTTCTTTTGGCCTGGAATCTTGAGTCAAATTTTCTCAACTCAATTCAGCCATCACCCTTGCGTTACGGCCCTCCTCATCGTCTTCGTCGATCAAGGTAGTTCTCCTGGACGGGTGGGTCGATGTGACATCTGGGATCGTACCACGGACTTTGGGTGCATGTGCCAAACATTGGTCGTGTTGAAGATGATGTTGCAACCTATGCCCACGAACACTACGACTTGTATTGTGGTTTCGCCTGAGCAAACGAGACTCCTCAACAAACTGTGGTATCATTACTCATTAGAGTCATTATTAACAATAAACCCCCATGCGCCGCCCGGGCTGCTCTGTCTCGTCCCGGGCTCCAAAGGAGCGTCCATGCCAGAGGGTATCCCATCTCGGTCCAAGTCTATTTCCGGTCCCAATTCCCTGCGCCAATTAAGAAGAGAGTGTATCCCGACGGCGATCCTACGAATCCTGAAAAAAAAAGTCAAATCCCAACTCCTTCCAACGATCCCCGCGGTCCGAGAGCGTGTTTTTTGTAACAGATTATGCGACGGCAATAGCGGCAACGATGGAGTCCAAAGCCGAGCTGTGAGTCGGGCCGGAGACACCCTGGACGGGGCCCGACCAGACGACACCAAGCTTGCCTTGTCCGTCACGGTTCTTGGACCAGTTGCTGTCGGCGTTCTTGATGATGAAGGTCTTGAACTCGTCCTGTGGTGCTGCGGCGTGGAGGTAGCGCACGTTTCGCGCGAAGATGCCCTTGAATTGGTTACCGTCAGAGCCGCAGTTGGGCTCGCAGGTGTCGTGCAGGATGCCGTTGTCATCCGTCAGCTTCGTGATGGCAGCCTTGGCGATATTGGTAGCGTCAGTGAGGACCGACTTGTCGCCGGTGGCACGGCTGAGCTCGACAAGACCGCCGAGGACAACACCCTGGTTGTAGGACCAGACGGTGGCCCCGTTGTTCTTGCAGTTGTCGTCGAGGCCGTCGTTGATGGTGCCCTCGTCGTTGATCATACCGCTGGCCTTGAACCAGGTCCACTGGGACTTGGCGATGTTGAGGTAGTCGCCGTTGCCGGGGTCGCGGTTGGCCAGCGAGGCAGCGACGGCGAGGTAGAGCTCGTTGGCGATGGCGTTGACATACTTGCGGTCTTTGTTCCAGTAGATACCGCCGTTGCAGTTGGTGTTGCCGCCCGTCTTCATGTCGGCGAAAATGCGCTCAGCCATGTCCAGGTAGTCTTGGTCTCTGGTGATGTCGTACGCGCGGATCAGACCGAGCGCCCACCAGCCCTCGTCATCATAGAACTCGTTGATGAAGTTGGGGAAGCCCTTGGCCGAGAATGCCTGGCGGCCCTTGATGATGGGTGCCTCGCGCTTGGAGATGGCGTAAGACGACGTGACGAGACCGGCAGCGTTGATGGACTTGGCCGCCGTCGCCGTCGCCTTCTGGGCCTGGTCGAAGGTGTTCCTCAAGATACCGCCAATGTTGAGCTTGTTGGCCTCGTCGCGGTTCAGGTCGGCAAAGTCGGCAAGGGTCGTGAAGGCGTTGGCGCTGTTCCACCAGGCGTTGTCCCAGATGCCGGTGCCGATATCGTACCATGTGTTTTGGAGGGTGTTGATGGCGGCGACGGCGTTGCTGGTGTAAGTGACGACGTCTGCTCTTGAGGAAATGGGGCGAGTGGACATGAGGAAGACTGCGCGGGCAGCCAAGCTCCCGAGGTTGGCGACCATGTTGAAGATTATTAAGTATATAGAGGTGAGCAGTGAGTCGATACTGTTGGGTGGTCCCCCGTCTCTTCGGATGACAGAGAAGTGAGAGTGGAGGGCGAAGATATAAGTATTAGCTGCAATGGCCAGGACAATGAGACGCCACCTCCGGGAGAGGACGGCCGGGATGTTAAATATATCAGGAGCGGACGAGGGTTCCGGTCCATGTGCCCCTTGTCCAGCTTTCCTCCGAACAGGTGGACCGGCACAGCAACAACAGAGCGGGAGGGGGGGCAGGCAGGGGCAGGACGACGAGGAGAGACAGTGACGGTGATCCTGGACGACAATCTGGTGGGCGCAAGGAATATGGAGAAGTGGGAAGCTAGGACTGGAGCTGAGGGTGTCGATGGAGCAACGGGAGCATTCGCACGAGGGAAAAGAAGCAGAGACGTCAGCCAGGTGACGGCGGACTTGGGAAGAGGACGAGGATAAGCAGCGGCAGGAGTTGGAGCTGGCGCAGCAGCTCACTGTAGGCTTTGGATCCTGGGATTCGCGCGCCATGATCCTTTCTGGCGGTGTCTTTTCTCGCAGCCTGGAAACAAGCACAAAACAAAACAAGGCTTCATCTGAAGTCGGGAGCAGGAGCTGCCTTCTCGTCGAGCCAGCGCATCGCGCGCCGCTGGGTCGCGCTGCGCCCTGACAGGGGCCACCCAGACAGCCACGGCGAAGATCACAGTCAGGGGTCGGACTTGGAGCCAGCGGGCGGTCCTGGGTCGTGGGCTCTGGGTCGTGGGCGTGGGCGTGGGAGTGGGATGAGATCATGGCGGGAAAGGGTAAAGCGCGCCGGCAGAGACTCATCCAGAGACTGAGTCAGTCGGAGCAGCGTTGGCAAAGAGGACGAGAAAGGGGCCCAAGACGCCGGTGACAGGGCAGGACTGGGAGCAGATGCTGGTCCTATCGGTAAGCGCCGCCATTCATTGGGAGAGGTTCGAAAGGGGCCGCCAGCGCGGATGCTGGTGAGGAGCTTGGGAGCTTGGGAGCTGGGTTGGCGAAGGTGAGTGGCAGTCGAGGTGTTTCAGACAAGATTGTACGTTATGCTGTGTTGGCGGGCGAAGAGAAGGGTTTGGTGCGCCAAGCTGCCACGGCCCATGGGACGGGGTTCCGGGTACGTACCTTCCCGGGCGCCGTGAGCCCCTCCAAGGCTGCGATCGAGCGATAAGGTACTTGGGTGGCTCACCTTATGTGACTCACCTTGGAAGTACCTAGTTCTACAGGTAGCAGGCTAGGTACCTAGGTACCTTAGGTAAGGCAGGTATCTTAGGTAAGGCAGGTATCTTAGGTAAGGCAGGTATCTTAGGTAAGGCAGGTATCTTAGGTAAGGCAGGTATCTTAGGTAAGGTAGGTAGGTTGCGACGAACCTCCCGCCCAGATCGGTATCCGGACCTTAGCCACGGGCGCTATGGCCAGGGGCTTAAAGCCCTTTATTCCACGGCGCCAGACCCTTTGTCGGCCAGGGGCGGTCCCCCTAACTGGGAGGCCCATCAACCCCCTAACTGGGAAATGGGTACAGCAGCGCACCGCCACGTGCGGGTCTGTCCTTCGCCCAGGTCTGGTCTACCTTAGGCACCAGAGGCTCCTACCTTAAGGTACCTAGGTAGGTAGTTTGGACTGAGGTGGAGGAAAGGTACGTCTCTTTCTCCCCCCGAAGCAAGTGGATCCACCGCGTTACACCTGCACACCTCCAAATTCCGACTGCTGTGATCCCTCTCCGCCTCATGATCCAGACTCGCATTCTGCGCTGTACAACACTCAGCACCTTGTGCCGCCGAGGTCAGCTCTCCCGTCATCTTACAGCATCGCAGCCTTGTCTTGGGGCCTCATCGCCTAATCGACATCCCCTTGACGTAGCGTCGGCCGGTGGATCATCAATCTCGTGGACAATGACTGGTTGCTAGACCGACCCGAACAACAGACCGACTGTTGGCATCGACAGCATGACTGACGTTTGCAACCCAGCACGCCTGCTTGACTTGGCCTGACTCCTGCATACGACCGCTTGGAGGCACAAACATTTCAGTATATTGGATAACTCGGCAAACGACCAAGCAGGAAGCAGAGAAGCCGATTCACCACCAAGCCCTGCCACAAGACCCCAAGACCCCTTGAACCTGGCGACCATGTCTCCGATTCGACGCTTGACAGCAGCTTATTTCCCGCGGGAGCGGCGCTGAGGCGGGCTCTCATGCGGTGGAGTAGCGCGAAGAGTTTTCCTCTCCCCGTCTCCTGGGGGCCGCCGGCGAGACAATGCCAGGGCTTGCTTTGTTTCGAGGAGCAGAACAAAATTACCTTGACATGCAGAACACCAGAAGCTGTCCGCAAAGACACCAAAAGCATCAGTGCCATCCCGGCACCGGAAGGTAGGGGGTGGCTGACAACCCAAGCGGATGGCGGGGTGGGGCCTTTTCCCACTGCCGGGATCTTGTTGCAGCCCCGAGCTGGAGGCCGGCGAGATGAGATCTTGACTGCTTTTCTGGCTCGTCTCGATGGTCCTGATCATGATCACCTTTGCATCGCAGTCACTTCACCTGCTTTTTTTTTCTCCGAATCACCATCCCCGACGTGCCAGGGTTGCAGCAAGTATTAGCCTGGTGACCCAGAGACAATGGCTCCGAAGTGACTGCGATCAAGATCACAATGGAACCGTGACCTTGTCCGGTGTGCGGCGATCTTGACGGAATCTGGCAGCGCCTTGTGGAAAAGGAGCATCCGCTTTCCTTCGTCTGGTTTTCCACGGCACTGTCCATTCGATGGATGGCCGAAAAAAAGCCTCGTCCAGGCAGCATCCAAAAGACGATGCCCGATCTTGCTCACCGCCGTCGCCCTGACGAGGCCAGCGCTGCTGCTGATGCTATTCTCGTCAACTGATCCACGAAGAACGAAGGATTTCGCGGGGATGGCTCCTATGGTTCCACGACCTGACACTACTGATCAAGGCACAGAGACAATAATGCGCCGCACCAGCCTCACCCGTCGCCGCCGATGATCTCTCGCCCGTTGGGGAGCTCTAAAGCCAGGTACGGCTCCTGTGGCGTGCAAATGGGCCGCTGGGACAGCCCTACCAGCCGTCACCTCGGGCGCACAGGATGCAGACAACTGGCGATCCAATGCCGGGACTAGCCCAGTTGATGCTGACTCTCCGCTTGAACCTTGGAAGACGCATACCGAGCCAGCGCAATACACTTCAGCATGCCACGGCATATCACGGCACAGCATCAGCACCGCAGATCCTACGACTGCTCATTGTCCTGCATCTACGAATTACATGCATACCGGCAGTGCTGGTTTCTCAGCAAATATGTGGCCGCGTTACGCCCGGCCAAGACAAAATCTTCCGACCGCGGACTTCAGCTCTCGAAAGGCGGTAAGCCAGATGACGAATCCTTTTTTCACATTCGAGTTCGAGCTCGCGTTTCCGGTCTACGCAACAATCGCCTTTCATGGACTCAGCCGGCTTCCGAACGTGACGTTGCTTGTGCCGGCCTGGCTCCGGCGGCCGCGGCAACCCAGAGTCAATATTAGTGTGATTCAGACATCAGCAAAACACTTCGAAACCAAACCAAACCGACTCTGCGCAACTCACGAGACTCAAAGGCAGTAACACGCTGCAACTCAAAACCACTCACTCATACCGACGCGCAAAGGCTTGCGATATGTTGCTCAATATTGAATCCCTTAGCGACAAAGTCTGTATACGACTTTCAATTGTCGACCAGTTGAAACATTGATTTTCTGGGTACACGATCGACACGAGAAGTGCAAAATTTCCACTTCTATGCGACGGCCAAAGTCTGAACCACTTCACAGGCCCAAACACGCCCCTGGCCTCCTGAAAACACCCCTTATGCGTCTTGGTGTTCCGACCGGGCTTATCGCACACGCAGCCAGCAGCCACAGCACAATCTCTCTCTCCTTTGACAGTCGTGAAACGGGCGTTTATCTGATCGCGCATTTCCTTACCACTCAGCCTCCTCCTTGATTGAAAGAGTATCGGCTTTTCGGCACGGTCAAGCATACACACATAATTTCTTCGAAAAGCAAGCGTCTTTTGACAGAAATTCATTAACGATTATCAGCTCTATTCTGTATTGCCAAAGCTCCTACTTGATTTCCAGTCGCAGCGCATCGTACTGTACATAGTTGGCCTCAGTGAGGACGGCGCTCTCGTAGTTCTTGGCGCCGTACGGCAAGCTCAACACGATCTCGTTCTCACCAGCCTTGAGGAGCTTCGAGTCGAAGACGAACTTGTTGGCAATGTTGTAGCAAATTACGGCCGATCGCACAGCGCACGAGCTGCTGTGGTGGTACGGGATCACCCACGGCTCCAGATCCTTGCCGTTGACGTTAACCGTGTACTTCAGGTTGGCGTGCGGCTCGCTGGCATTGAAAACGTCAGTGTTTCCGGCCGCGGTTTTGGCACCGGCGAGCTGCACCGTGAAGGTCGCGTAGCGCTTCCAGTCCACCTGCGCCGCCTCGAGGTCGAATACCAGCGTCCAGTTGTTGACGTTGCCATCGCCGAGGTACATCTCCGGGCGGATCGAGTTGCCCTTGCCGCCAAAGACGGACCAGTGGACGTAGTTGAGGTCCTGAGCCGGGTCGTCCTCGCCGACCTTGAAGCGGACGCCCTCGGGGAACTCGTCGGGGAAGTCGTACCGCGCCCAGTAGATGCGGTACTCTTCCGGCCGCAGCGGCTTGGTCTCGTCGCGCTTGTAGCCGTGGCGGTACTCGCCCGAGCTCTTGTCCGGGGTGCCGATGCGGAACACCTCGGTGCCGGCCGTCTCTTCGCGCCAGCGCGCGTGCGTTGTCTGCACCTTCCCCGCGACCACCTGGACGTCGTCCTTGATGTACTGCCCGAAGATGCCGTCGGCGTAGATGGTCAGTCGGTACGTGCCCTCCTTGACGCGCGGGATCGTGGCGTAGCCCTCGGCGTCGATGTCGGTCCAGTACTGGTATGCCTTGGTGTCGAAGACGTTGTCCTGGAAATCGACCCCGTTCTGCGCCAGCACGGCGATGGGCTTCTTGGCGCCCTGGGGCAGGTCCACGTGCATCTTCCACGTCGTACGCTTGCTCGAGGGCACGTAGCCCGGGACCAGGTGCGCGATGTCGTCGTAAAAGTCAGCGTTCCACTCCGGGTCGGCCAGCTTGGCGGCGTCCTGGTGCAGCTCCAGGATGTCAGTGCCGGCGGGCCCCTTGTTGAAGTGGTAGTACTGGGGGCCAAAGGTGCGGTCGAAGCCGTTGGTGATGTTGGGCGTCTGGTCGCCGTGGTGGTTCGACGAGATGTAGTTGTACACGATGCCGTCCACCGTCAGGTCCGAGTGCAGCGGGCCGCCAAAGTAGGTGTCGCGGGTGTTGAAGACCATCCACGCGCCGTAGGCCGAGCCGTCGGCCGTCTTGGAGCCGTCGGCGAACATGCCGTAGGCGTCGATGTCGCGCCAGGTGTCCTGGAACGTGTACTTTGTGAACCAGTCGGCCTCCTGCTGGACGTAGGGGTCCTCCGGCGTGTTGCCGAGGTACCACGTGGCGTCCTGGACGACGACCTGCTTGGACACGGCTTCCTTGGACGGCAGGGGCGCGTACTGGGTCGGGTTCGTCAGGAGGTGCGTCCACATGGGGTCGTTGGGGCGGAAGAGGGTGCGGAGCTCCTGGAGGTTGCGCAGGAAGGGGTTCGTCTCGTTGTGGTAGGCAACGCGGCTGAACATGTGCAGGCCCGTCTCGCCCTCGCGGAGGAACCAGTACTGCTCGAGGACCTGGCCGGTGGACGCGTACGTGTCGGACATCTTGACGCCGCCGTACTTGACGCCGGACGAGTCGGTGCCGTTGTAGAGGGCGAAGGACGGGGCGACGTTGCCCGGGGTCCAGAAGCCCTCTGGCGTGCAGTAGCAGTCCAGGTAGGGGCCCTTGCCGGTGTTGCCGGAGGCCGTGCCGAGGAGGTTGACGCCGTCGAGGGTGAGCTCGACGACGGAGCCGCCGGGCTTGGAGATGGCGGCGTAGAGGCGCTCGTTGGCGATGATGAGGCGGTTGTCGGTCTCGGTCGCGTTGAGAACCGCGGCAGCCGGGACGGCGGCCAGGGCGGTGGCCAGGGCCGCCTGGCGGAGGGAGGAGACGCGCATGGTGAGGGCTTGTGATGGGTGCTCACGACAACAGCGTCAACTCAGGGGTTTGCAGATGGGGAGCTCACGAAGGGACAGCTGGGCTTGCCGGACTCTCGCGTGCCTGACAAGCAACAAGACTCGAGGAGGGAGGAGCGGTGTGGCCACGAGGGCCGCTCTTATTTATGGTGAGATTGTCCATCTGGCCTTTCGACCTCGGACATCTCATCTCCGTTTGTTATTTCACTGACCCCGGGAGTTCCCCCGCACCAAGACATCTAGAACATGGGGAAGAGAGAGGCTGGGGCGAGAGAAAACGAGAGAGATGCGGGGGAGCGCACGCCAGTTCGTCTGATTCTAACCGCCTCTCCTAGGCAGCATGGCCGTGGCAGGCAGGGACCGCCATGTCTGCGTGGAGAAATGAGGTTCGGATGGTCATTTGCCAATTGGGTCGGGAGGAAGGGAGATATCCCATCCACAATCAAGCGGATACCCCGCCCCATTGGAGATGAAGGTCCGGGGATGGAGGCGCTGGGCCCCGGGGGGGGGGGGGCAAGAAAGCGTAAAAGAAAAAAAGCTCAACTTCTCCGCACGACACGAGCTCGAACGGGGTCGAGAAACCCCAGAAAAACCCCCAGACCACCCGCACGCGGATCCCCACCCGGCCTCGGCGAAGAAGGCACCGAAGCGAGCCGGGATATCTGCGTCTCCTGCAGGAACTAGCGAGTCGGGCCAAGCACGACCGCAAGGGGGGGCATTAAACAACCGGCTCCAGGAACCAAAATTTTAATAGAGTAGGTATAGGCAGGTGCCCACGTTGCAGTGCGTTGCCGCTTTGCCCGGGCCTGCGGGAGAGACACTGGAGCGCTGGTCTGGTTGCGTCGGTGTAACATTAGTGTCGAGGATGCCCGGGGCGGGATAATTTCCCACGAATTGGGGCCGAGTGGAATTGCTTGACGGGAACCGGAGGGATGGGACTTTCGGGTCTGGAGTCGTTGGACTAAGGTAGTGCGTGGGCGGTGATGATGCGCAGGTGTTTGATCGGCTGGGAGTTGCCGGTCGGATGTTGATGTCACCTGGGATCTTGGGGTAGAGTGGCCGTGAGTGAAGGGGCATGGATAAGCGGTGAGAGTGGCAGCGGTTCCGACATTGTGCCACGCCACAGAACTTCCTTTACTCTATCTGACTGTCGGTGGCGATCTAAGCCGGCTGGATTCAAGCATGGGACGGGGAACCAACCGCTGTAATAACATAGCTTCTACTATTTGAGGGCCGTGCTGTGTAAACTAAACAAGAGAAAGCTCTCAATAGTTCTCTGTGTCACCTTGTTATTAAACATCCTATTACTACTTCTTAAAGCCCTCTCGCCAAGGTCTCAAATCTAAGGCCTTTTTGAGAAAACTTCTTTTAGGTATTGAACATTACAACTGGTGGCGAAAGGGGCGGAAGATGACAACACTTTCGTAGAGGTCGATAGTTGACTTATCAGTATCTAGCGTGAACCCGAAGCCGAAGCAGATTCGCTCACGAATACCAGACGGGCGACATGCGGGACGGAGGAAGAACGACGAAGCCGCCGAGAAGGCTTCGCTTCTGTTAAAGTACAAGGCAAATTCGGCCGTCATCGGGACGCGTGTATGTCGGGTGGGGAAGAGTTGGCCTCACTGCGTTGACCCTCTCGATGGGCTCGAGACTGGGCTCGGAGAGCATGAACGAATTGGCGAAAGGGAAAAAAGGCGACGGGGACCACAGAGACAGCTCGCAAAACGACAACCAAAGAAACAGTGTGCCCTTGAACTTTTGGGTATTAGATTGAAACAGGCCGCCTATCCTCTACCACATGCATTTTGTCTTCTTCTGTTCGTGACCGCTATCCTACTCTTCTCCCGCTCTCACCTCTTTGTATACCGGAAATTACACACAGACACCTCACGTCCTGGGGCTCCGCAGGAACGCGACGACACCGCTGCAGTACCCGACCAGGTCGTCGAGGCGCCCGGCCTCGCGCTCCTGCAGCGCCTTCCACTCTCCGAGGGCCTCGAGGAGCCCCGCGTCGGCCATGACGAGGTCGAAGTGCAGTCGCAGGAACACCGTCATCCAGGCCTGGACCAGCTCGTAATCGCGGCGGGCGGCGAGGCGGCTCGTGAGCGCGCGGATGAAGTGGAGCAGACCGCCGTCCTCGGGGCTGAGGGAGCGGAGCTCGAGGTCTGCGGTCGAAGGGGAAAGGGACTTGAGGTGGGTGATGAAGTCGTCGACTAAAGAAAGGAATGATGTTAGTCCTATCAAAAACCAGGGCAAAGAAAGACAACTCACAGTTTCCTGACGCGGCGCCGTCGGTGAGTTTGCTGGTGAAAACCTCCTGCATGCGGCCGCGTTCGAGCTTGGTAATGCGGGACTTGGACTCTGTCGCGGCGTCCGCGTCGGCCGTGGCACCCTCCAGGAGGTTAGATCGCGGCGGTTGCTTGCCCGCTCCGACGGACGGCAGGAAGAAGGGCGCCTTCTCCGGAGCCTTGGGCGCCTCGGTCGGCTTGTTGCGCTGCTTGATGAGGTCCAGGTGGAGGAGCGTCTGCCACCGGCTCTTGGGGACCAAACTGAGCGTCGTCAACTCGGCGCTGAGCTGTTCGACGGTGGGCGCGACGACGGTCTCGTCCTCAGCGTCCGCGTTGTTGTCGTCGAAGGCCGCCTCCAGCAGACCCTCGCCGCCTTCACCAGAGGTCGTGGGACCGGTGAGTAGCGCGACCTCCTTCTCCGAGACCTGGCGGGTCGGCACGTGGGTGAAGAGGGATTTGTTGGTCCAGATAGCGACGCCAAGCTCGCCCTCGACCGTCGCGGCGAGGTACTCGCCCGTGGAGGACATGGCAAGCGCGGTACAGGGCTTCTCGAGGCGGATGGCATCGATGAGGTGGCTGGTGGGCAGATCCCATATCCTCACGACGCGGTCCTGGGAGGCGGCGATGATCCAACGGCCATCGTTGGAGAAGCAGAAGTCGTTGATGGCGCCCTGGCAGCCCCAGAACTCTCTGATGGTTCGCTTGGTCTCGAGATCGACGACGCGGATGGAGTTGTCGTCGCAGGCGAAAGCCATCAGGTCGTTGGCCGCGTGATATCTGCACCCGGTGATGGCCGTCATCGGCGCCCAGTTGATTTGGTGTACCAGCTTGCCTGTGACGAAGTCCCAGAACTTGATCTTGCCGTCCAGTGAGCATGAAATGACGTTCTTGTTCATCGAGTCCACGACGATGCCCGTCACCGCCTTCGTGTGTCTGCCCGTGCCGGCGGCAAAGCCAGTGTTTGCCTCGGTTTGCAGTTGAACGACGTTGTCTGCCTGCTTCAGTTGTTGCAGCTTGAGCTGTCTAGCCTGGGCGGGAGTGAGCTTGGACGGGAACCGCTGGCGATGAAGACCGGACTGCAGATTGTACATATCGAGGCCTCCCTCCACGGATCCGACCAGGGCAAAGGTGCCGCAAGGGCTGATGGCGATGGTCGATACGTTTGAGCCATCGCCCGTCGGGAAAGCCCATCGGCCGGCCTTCTTGCGGCCCCAGAACCAGGTACGGGCATAGGCATCGTCCTTGTGCGCCGTCACAACACTCTCCCAGCCCGTCATACCACTTGCCTCGGCGTCGTGCTGCTTTTTGTTGTCCCTGCGCTTCTGCCAGATGGGGTGGTTACCGGGAAGAGCACCAATGCCGCCGTCGCGATTGAGGGAGCTGGCAATGCAGGTAATCTCGGGGGCCTTGAGATCCTCCAAGGTAGTCGTAGGCCCACGCGCAAGGACCTTGGCAGACAGAATACCACTCTTCTTGGCCTTCTTGCGGATGTTTCCTTGACTGAGCTCAGTGCTCTGACCATCGCGGCGCATACTCCATCCCCAGAGACTGCGGTCCTGACCACCACTGAGCAGCCACTTGTTGCCGGCGTCGGCTCCGTCGAAGTCGGAAGGCAAGAACTGCAAGCACTTGACCGGAGCCGCATGACCACTCCGTTGATGCAGAATGCGGGGAATGGCGGAGAAAGGAGTCTCGTCGAAAATCCAGGTCTTGAGAGCGTTGTCGCGTCCACTGGTTACGACAACCGGCTGGCCTGGCAAGAACTCGACCTTGCTTACACCTCCGCGAACCAGAAGACCGTCGTACGACGGAGGGTTGTGAGCACTCCGCAAAACGCCCATAACCCGGCCTCCATTGTTCAAGTCCCAGAAAGTAACGTCTCCGGTGGCAGTCGTGGCGGTAGCCATGACGCCGTCCTTCCTGCCATCATGGCCTGCTCCCATACCGTCAGTTCTGAAAGAGATGGAAGTGACCGGCTCGTCCTCGTGACCGGCCTTCAGTTGAATGACGGGCTTGTCGGTCAAGATGTTTTGAATGACGAGGGTCCCGTTCGCGTAGGCGATGGCCATAAGAGACAGCGCAGGGGATGGCTGCAGACAGGTGACGGCGCCGCAATCGGGAGCTGGAGGGAGGACGGTATAAATCAGCTTGCCGGTGCTGACGTTCCAGATCTCGACCCAGCCGTCTTTGCGACCGACAAAGATCTTGTTGAGGTAGGTGGGCATATTGGTGACGCCGCCGGTGATCTCGTTGTCGCCCTTCTTGCTAGCCATGGTGTGGAGAGTAGTGTAGTGCTCGAGGGTTGCCGACTTCCAAATCTCGAGCCTCGTGACGGCGCATCCGACGATCCATGAGCCGAAAATCAGGATCTGCTGGATTGGCTCATTGAGATCACCCGGGAGCTCAAGCTCGTCGACCTTCTTGCCACGCTTGTAGGACCAGAAGCCCTGCTTCTCGCCCTTTCTCGCATCGCCCCATGCTGCGAAAACCTTGTCCTTCCAGGCGAGGGTGGCGGTGATGTCGGCGGGAGTCTGCGGCCGGGTTACGAAGACCAGGTTGAGACCCCTCTTGAGGTCGTACGTCTGCAGAGCTCGGCCCACAGAGGTCGTGATCTGGAAAGTCGTCTTGCCCAACGGAATGGAGGAGAATGGGATGTTCGTAGGTGAGACTAGACCGACTGTCTAAGGAACAGGGTCAGTGGGAGAAGCATTGGGGGGTTAGCGGCACCGCGGACGTACCCGGAAGGGCGCGAAGATGCGGGATGACTGGCGCGTCGCCGAGGAGGGCTTGGAAGCGACATTGAGCTTCTGTCTCTTGACCAAGGGCCCTTCGTGCTCTGAGTGAGGCATTGTGGCAAGCATGGGAGCTTCTGGTACAACACGGGCTCAACGATGTCCGTCAAGCCTTTGGGGGGTCCCGAGTTTTTTTTTTCGACGGATTCTTTTTCGAGTCTTATCTTATCGCCGATTGGATTTGCCGAACTTTAGCCGGTGTCCAGTATGTCCCCGGACACGACCTTCCTGTGCTGTCCTCATGTGCATGTGTCTATGTCGCCTCAATGACAGTTTGCTGACGAGTATGCCTTGCGATGCATACTGGATGTTTGGCTGCATTCTCATCTACGGTAGCCTTGTTGTCAGCCGACACCTAGTGGAAGCAATCCCCAGCGGCTGCCAGCTTTAAGAGGGGCACCTCTTGAATGCTCAATTGGGCAAACGTCACTGGCTGGCCCAATTCTGCCCCTCCACGAGCTACGTAATCACACCTATTTTTCCGGGTTAATTTTATTTTGGTTTTGTACCTCTCCTCGACCGGCCTTTTGGAACTCGGCACCAGGCTTGGCCAGTCAAGGCTCAGTTGGTATCTGAGTGGAATCCCATGACCAGGGTAACTGGCGGTCAAGAGCAAGCAGTGGCAGAGATGTGATGTGCTTCGGATGAGATTGAGACTACCTTCCATACCTACCATACCACAATACGTTGCAGCAGAAATGCACGGTAGCCCGCAGATGGCGCCCTTCCATCGGATCTTTGGACAACCTGGAACCTTATTTATTGTCCAAGGAGGGCGGGGGACTGAGAAGCAGCACCGTCCACGGAGCGCCGAGCTGTCAACGACTCGTTCGGCACTGTCATTCGCCCTAAACTGCAGCTGCGTTCGTGCCGTCAGGCGGCTGCAGAAGCAAGCAGCACTAAAGCAGCAGCCGGAGGCGCGTCGGGTACCTCTTGCCCCACCTCATCCTCCCCGGACATGTCCAGACCAACGTCATCCTTGCTCTGCCATGCCTAGAACCCTTTTTTTTTTTTTTTCTCTCTTCGCCCCTGCCCCTCTGCACATTTTTCCATTGTCTTGGCTGCCGGCTTTTTGGTTTCTAGAAGGGCCTCTCCCGGTGTCTCTCGGCTTGCCTCCGCCACATTGTCTCCGCCACA
Organism: Colletotrichum tropicicola; assembly: GCA_025962755.1. Classification (NCBI taxonomy): domain Eukaryota; kingdom Fungi; phylum Ascomycota; class Sordariomycetes; order Glomerellales; family Glomerellaceae; genus Colletotrichum; species Colletotrichum tropicicola. Next base: position 55,555 of record JAOWMA010000072.1, read on the forward strand.
TTGTCTCCGCCACATTGTCTCCGCCACATTGTCTCGGTGGGGTGCATCACGTTCGCAGCTGCACGTCGTCGCAACCGCCGATTGTCCTGCGTTCCTACCTACCTTACGGCATGCCTCTCGGTGCCTCAGTATCCTCGAAGCTCGAAGCGTAGGTACCTACCTTAAGGTACGGTAGGTACCTAGGTCAGGTAGGTATTGGTTCATGTGCGAATGACAGCAGGCAAGGCAGGGTCCCTGTTGCAATTCAATCGCCTCCCGCCCCCGCATGTACGCCCTGCCCAATGAGAGGCCTGTTCCGGGCAGCTGGCGTCGCCTCTTTCTTCCTCTCGTCACCTCCGACCCTTTTGTCTGGATGCAACATGTAGTGTGCCCTCTACCCCAAACTGCCTTACCTCATCCGACTCCAAACTCCAACTTTCCTCCCGCAGTCCATGTCGACAGTCCGTGGAACTTGCGCCTTTCGTGCCTCTTCACCTTGGGAGCTGCTCGTATCGCACCGCACCTTGGTCTGCTCTGCCAACCTGGGAACAAAGCATCGCTCAGAGCACGGGTAAAACCAGCAAGGTTCTAGCGTCCAGCAATCGAGAAGTCCTCGAGTCAGCAGCAACCCCCGTCCTGTCCCGTCTGATCTGATCTGATCTCGTCGCGTCCGCAAAGATGGACCGACCAAATTTTGACACCCGGCGATCCGTAGATAGCGCTCGCTCTTTTGCTGCTCCTGCCTCTCCTGCTGCGCCTGCCTCTCCCCCCAGCCATCTTCCCCCATCGCCCTCGCAACTGCCGCCAAACACCACCGCCGCACCCGCCGACATCCCGCGATCGAGGCCTGGCCGCTCCGTCTCCCACTCGCTCAATCTCTCCTCCTCTGCCAGCAGGAAGAGCCGACATGCTGAGCCCGGAACCAGCGAAGCCCACTCTGCGACTGCCAACCTCTCCATGCCCCCGCCCTCAACCATCCCCTTGAAAAGCCCCCGAACCTCGCTCTGCCGCAGTCGTCGAGAATCAAACAACTCGCTCGAAGCCTGGAGCGACTCCGCCCTGCAGTTCGCCGACGCCGACGAAATCGATACCCCACGCCTGATGTCTGGGCCCGGCCAGCACCACCAAGATCCCACCGCCCCATATCGTCCCCTCCCGGAGCCCGCCCTCACAACCCGCTCTTCTTTTTCCTCCGAGTCGGAACTGAAGCGCACCTCAGTCTCCAGCGTCTTCTCCGTCTATTCGCTGGCTTCCGCTCGCGGCGTCATCCCATCCTCAGCACCCGCAGCTGTCCAATCTTCCGCAGCTTCGACCAACGGCTCTGACAGCGGTCCTGCTCGCTCCGTTTCTGGCATCATGTCGTCCGGCAAGCCTGTCACGAATGCCTCCCAGCCAGGCGCCGAGGTCTCCAACGTTACCGTCACCACCTCGTCCACCGCCCAAAATGGATCCAACACAGTCTCTGGCGCTCACCACCTCACTCCTCGCGATAACCATAACCACGCCCATCACGACCTGATTAAGCGTCCCCCCCATCGCTCCGATCGTCCCCAGCCGACCAGGTCCCGTAGCCGAAACAAGCGCAGATTCAGTGGGAGCACTGGTGCTAGCAGTCACAGTCCTAGCAGCGATCGCGGCCCCTACCACGGTAAGGAGAAAGAAGAGGGTCAGTCAAGAGAAACAAGCGCGCCACGCCAACGTGTTCCGACAAACTCTAATACACCTGCAGTCAAGCCAGCGCCCTGGGGTGTCATTGGAGTTTGCGCTTTGGACGTCAAGGCCAGGAGCAAACCGAGTAGAAATATCCTGAATCGGCTCATCGCTAACCGCGATTTCGACGTCGTTGTCTTTGGTGACAAGGTTATTTTGGACGAAGGCAAGCAACACTGACCCAATGCGCACAAGAACAAGTTTGCTGACTTTTTTATACCCCAGAGGTCGAAAATTGGCCGATTTGGTAAGTCACATACTTTGCTTCGCGAGGCTCGGTGAGCCAAAACAGTATAGTCCCGTTCCAGTCGACGACAACCCGACACATGGAGCCTATCGCCCCTGTACTCCGTGCGTTCTCCCGAATCGTTGCTAATCCTCGCAGTGATTACCTCATCTCATTTTACTCCGACGGTTTTCCCCTGGACAAGGCCATTGCCTACGTCAAGGCACGCAAGCCTTTCTGTGTTAACGATGTACCAATGCAGAAGATCCTGTGGGATCGCCGTCTCTGCCTGAACATCTTAGACCGTATCGGTGTACCGACCCCAAAACGTATCGAAGTAAACCGTGACGGAGGTCCCAAGATCTTGACCCCCGACACGGCCAAGCACATCAAAGATGTCACCGGCCTCACCATGGATGCCGAGGAATTAGGCTACAACCGACTTCCTCGCAAGGTTGAGCTGCTGGACGACGGCGACATTCTCAGTGTTGATGGCTCTCTTTTGAAGAAGCCCTTCGTCGAGAAGCCCGTCAGTGGAGAGGACCACAACATCATCATTTACTTCCCCAAAGCCACGGGCGGTGGTGCTCGCAGACTCTTCCGCAAGATTGGCAACAAGAGCTCCGAGTACGACCCTGACTTGAACATACCTCGTGCTATTCTTGAGCCAGAGAATAGCTACATCTACGAAAAGTTTATGAGAGTCGACAATGCCGAGGATGTCAAGGCCTACACTGTAGGCCCCAACTACTGCCACGCCGAGACGAGGAAATCTCCAGTTGTCGACGGCGTCGTCAGGCGTAACACGCATGGCAAGGAACTCCGATATGTGACGGGTCTCAATGCTGAAGAGAAAGAGATTGCCGGCAAGATTTCGACTTCTTTCGGACAGAGGGTCTGCGGATTCGACTTCCTGCGGGCTGGCGGCAAGAGCTACGTGATCGATGTCAACGGTTGGAGCTTCGTCAAAGACAATGATGACTACTATGACCACTGCGCCACCATTCTCAAGGAGGTTTTCGTCAAGGAGAGACTCAGAAGAGGTGGCGTCACCTCTCCTGCACCGTCGCCGGCGCCTTCGGATATCACCGATCCTCTGGCAGCGCGAGGCAAAGAGAAGGAACCTCAGTCGACTTCTGCGCCACCCACTCAGAACAAGTCGTTGAGCAACATGTCGACTGCCTCTGAGAAGCAACCCCAAGAACCTAAGCCCGCCACTGCGAGCGTGCCTATACAGAAGTCCGAGAGCGCGTTGACTTCGGCGGTCACCAGCTCGTGTACCAGCCCGACTCTCCCACCTCCCCCTCCACTTATGGACCCCGCCGTTGCGAGTGTTCCATCCACAACAGCATCGGCAACGCCTTCGGCAACACCCTCGTTGCAGGGTGAAGCTATGGTACCGCCACCGCCAGAAGAAGCCCCTGCGCCGCCGCCGCCAAAGCACTCGTGGAAACTGAAAGGCATCGTTTCTGTCATTCGCCATGCCGACCGTACTCCTAAGCAGAAGTACAAGTTTACTTTCCACACCGAACCCTTTATTGAACTTCTCAAGGGTCACCAAGAAGAGGTGTTGCTTATTGGCGAAGCAGCTCTCAACAGCGTTCTTCAAGCGGTTGACGTCGCGCTGAAGGCCGGTGTTGAGGACCGTGCCAAGCTGAAGGCTCTTCGCAATGTCCTGGTTAAGAAGGGCAATTGGACAGGGACCAAGGTGCAGATCAAGCCCATGTTCCGCAAGAAGAAGACCGAAGACGTCGCTGTCTCTTCCGGTGACGAGCTGTCGCAGGTGCTAAAGGAAGGCGTGGAAACGGACTTCGCAGAGAAGTCAGAGGACGGCAACGCGAAAACCGAGAACTCTTCGCCGTCGCGCAAACCACCCAAGAGACATGACTCCCTCTCTGGAGTTACCATGTCCCGAATCACAGCGGCAGAGGAGAGTCTAGTTCTGGACAAGCTGCAGCTCATTGTGAAATGGGGTGGTGAGCCTACTCATTCGGCTCGTTACCAGGCCCAGGAATTGGGCGAAAATATGCGCAACGACTTCAACCTACTCAACCGAGATGTCCTTGACGAGGTTCATGTTTTCAGCAGTTCCGAACGTCGGGTTACAGCCAGTGCGCAGATCTGGGCTTCTGCGTTTTTGGATCGCAAAGACCTTCCAGAGGACTTCATTACCATCCGCAAGGACCTCCTCGACGACTCAAACGCTGCCAAGGACGAAATGGACAAGGTCAAGAAGAAGCTCAAGGGCCTCCTGCGGAAAGGCAACGACCGACCTCCTCAATTTGCCTGGCCCGAGAAGATGCCGGAACCCTCAGAGGTCCAGACTCGTGTTGTTCAGCTGATGAACTTCCATCGCCGCGTAATGCACCATAACTACAGCAAGCTGAACAACGGGAGCGCCGTGGCTTCCTTAAACAATGCCATCGCTAACCCAGGCTCGGAGAAGCCTCGTGACGGGGAGGCGTCTGCTTCGACAAGTTCCACATCATCGTCGTTGTCGCAGGCGAATGCGGTCAGCAGCATTCAGCCTCGATGGTGCTGCGGTGAAGACGCGGAGCTCTTCAGGGAACGCTGGGAAAAGTTATTTGCTGAATTCTGCGACGGTGAAAAGGTGGATCCTAGCAAGATTTCCGAGCTCTACGACACGATGAAGTTCGACGCTCTGCACAATCGTCAGTTTCTTGAGTGGGTTTTCACACCGCCGAAAGCCATGTTGGAAGAGGAGTATAAGGACAAGGACTCCAAAGAGACTGGCAAGGACGGCAAAGCCACTGAGAAGGGTCAAGATGAGGGGAAGTCGTCCCAAGACTCTCGGGAAGAAAGACGGGATGTTTCGGGAGCCGCCGACAAGGCAGAGAAGAGCGAGGCCAGCAAGAGCTCGACGTCAGTCAGGCGCATCTTCCGTCGCCGCTCGTTCCTGAATGGCCTCCGACATAACGGAGAGGCCGCCCCGCCCGAGCAGTACTTCCACCTCTACAAGGGCACTGCTCAGACCAAGGCCATGACTGATGCCCGATTTGAGCCGCTGCGGGAGCTGTACCAGCTTGCCAAGGTGTTGTTTGACTTCATTTGCCCCCAGGAGTACGGCATTTCCGACAGCGAGAAGCTCGAAATCGGACTTTTGACGTCGCTCCCACTGCTCAAGGAGATCGTGCAAGATCTGGAGGAGATGCAGGCGTCAAATGACGCAAAATCGTTCTTCTACTTCACAAAGGAGTCTCACATTTACACCCTTCTCAACTGCATCCTGGAAGGGGGAATTGAGACGAAGATCAAGCGAAGTACAATCCCCGAACTCGACTATCTCTCGCAGATCTGCTTCGAGTTGTACGAGTCCGAGACCAAGACACCCGCCGACCACCCCGAAGGTGGAGAGGAGCAGACCTTTGCCTACAGCATCAGAATCACCATCAGTCCCGGATGTCACGTTTACGACCCACTGGATGTGCAGCTGGACAGCAAGCACTGCATCAGCTGCGCGCCGCGACGAAGCCTGACCCCTCACGGCGACTGGATGCAGGTGATCCGCACGCTGAGAGCCAAGTTCAACCAGTAAGTTGCCACCTCTCAATGGGGCGGTTCATGATCGCTGCCAGGCGCTTTACTAACGATTCGAGCAGAGTGAAGCTGCCCAAGACGTTCCTGGCCATCAACCTATCGGATCTATTCTCGTTCGAGGATCACGAGAGACGGGATAGCGATAGCGAGGGGCTGGAAATGAAGGCTTTGCACCCCAAACCTAAGGCGGCAGACACGACGGACCAGCAATCCGCTCCCCCGGCTGAGGAAGTTGTCGCCGTAGGGGAGCTGCTTGCATCATCATCCAAGCTAGAGAAGGAACCGATGAGCCCCGGAACCAAGAATGACGCCTCGACTATTGAGGCGTCGACACAGGGGACGGAGTAATGCGGAGGAGACTGCCGGGTTTTTCCACATGAGTAACCAGACGAAGTATCCTAGAAAGCAGCACGCAAGACGACAGAATACATGATAGAAGTGTGCCTAATATCAGTCGTTGTTGAGACTTACCGGGTCTGCCCAAGTCCACCTGGGCTCAGAACCCGCAGTGCCGGATTGAATGTGAAATGCAACGTCATTGGCGTTTTCTTCAGATTTGGAATGTGACGCGCCGAGCCGTCCAGCGTTGGTTAACCGGAAGGGGGGGCATCCACGGTAACATCACTGCAAGGCCACGAGCGAGCGCCAGTGCATCCAACAAGTTGACAGGCAGGCTGGGTCGAAGTCGCTTGGTAACTCATTACACACCGCATTTCCGTCTCATCCCTGTCCATTTTTGAGCGCCCGCTGGAAAGTCACTGCACTCTCCCGACGACCAGTCGACCAGTCAATCAGCTTGGGATTATTGCCCGAAAGCAGGAAGAACCGAGGTCCTGGTGTGGTCGACTTGGGACTCCCCAACACTCAGACCGGCCAAAGTGCCTCACTTGCGGTAACGTTCCAGAGAAGAGGCAGGCAGACAGGACGATAAGGAGTTTGTCGAGGGTCTAAGAAACCTGTCCTATTCTAACGGTGCCGGATGGCTTGATTTGGCCCAAGACTGGCGGCGGCACTTACAAGGGCGGCAGAACTGCAGGCCTTTCTCGGTGGATCTTCGTCATGCCCAAAATACTCGAGTCGGATCAGACAATGGCGAGATGTACGGCTAAGCGGCCGACATGGGGCCCCTAGCTCGTGAGGCCACGGGCGGGCCACAGATCCCCGCAACTTGAAATTGCTGGGGGCGCATCGGTGGACCGGAGGTCATCGTCGTGATTGTAGCCGCTGTTCACATCGGCTCACACAAGAGTTTCCAGAAGCGCCTTGTCGTTGACCCTGGCTGACGTCTCTCCTGACGGGCCACGGTTGTCTTTGAAGTTTTGTGTGTGAACTTTGATGGTGGGGTTGAAGATGCCGCTCCTCATACCGGAATAGTGGCTTTGCAGGGGCAACCTTCCGACCCGCGAACATGGGCATGGAGAGACTTTGGATCCGTTCTCGTCACCAAACCTTTGGCTTCTCGAAGCCGATGGATCTGGGGGACTCGGACCTCTACTGAAGCTGTGGCCTTGTCTTGAGCCATGTGGCCAGCCGGCGGCTCTGTAGCCGAAGAGGGTCATCAACAGGGCCTCAACAGGGCCTCATTCCTAATACTGAAGTTGCTCCTCTCACTTGCAAGGCCTTCTGTCGGACGCAGGTACCATTTCGTACCATTGACGCCCCAGGGTATCCATCTGGCTGTGGTTGGGGTGAAGCATTGTCCCCGTCGGGCAAAGCGTTGTATTGGCTGTCACTGTTCTGGACCTACCTCCGTTGCAGCACATTGGACAGAATTGCTCAGACAGCGGCGTCGGCCCTCATCTGAACAGGTACCTGCAAATCGGGAGAGATCATGACAGCAACCCCTGCCCTGATTCAGACAGAATTCTGCACGTATCTGCACTCGAATTGCCGCCGCCATACTTTTAAATAAGAAATGAAAATAAAAAGGAGGGGGGCAACCGTTTGGATGCTACTGCCGTGAAGCGCTTAGACTTTATTATATGTGACAGACTGATGGAGCGCTTGCGCCATGAGGCGATTGTTTGCTTGTCTGTCAAGAAAATTCCGTCTGCTTCATCGGGTACAGCTCACGGCGGACGGCGAAATTGATGTGTTGCGTCGAAGGCAAACGGGGTTCGCTTCGGCAGTGGTCTTGTCGAAGCAGAAGGTGGCAGGCGTGGGCCCGCGGAGCAGATTATGCTAGCTTCGGTCAATATTAGCTCGAAAGCGAGCTCCACCACCTCGGCAAGCTCAACTGGTTGTCGGGGGTGATGCCTTGGTTAGAGAAGGTTTAGCAGGCCGTGGCGTGGTCTGAAGAATGCTCGTCGTTGATTATTATGGCTAGTGGTGGAAGTTTGTCGGCAGGCCGTCCTAAACTGATGAGCCAACTCTGTTCGTTTGGGGGAGCGCTGGACGGAAAGGTCTCCACCTCAGAAGCAAGGAGGGTTCATGGGGAGCAGGACTTCGTCAACACGGTGGGATGGAATAGACTCCGGTTGCTGGGCAAACCAGTCAAAAGCTTTGTCGAGATTTTTGTAGGGGTGTAAGTCGAATACTATGCGGACTTGAGGTGGCGCGTAAGTAGGATGTCCAAGTAGTATGCTTTCAAAACAACAAATGGTGGTTCTGCGTGCTGATGTGCCTGCGCATGGGAGGGTCGCGAGAAGATTTCTCCCCGCCATGTATTTGATTTGGAGTTGCTCGATTGCAGCGGATGGATGCTCATTGTAGCGGCATGCATCTTGGGGCAGTATCAAACGGCGAAGCTGCGTCAGACCCCCGGTCAGCAAGTCATATCATCTCCAGACTCGAGAGATGCTGGTTGGCCAGTCGGTTGTAACGCAGCAAGCAGGGCCTGCTGGCATTTGACCGGCAATGCTCTCGCTTCGCCAGGATGGTGTGAAGCTAATCATCCCAACTTCACCGAGTGTGGCTCTTGCCGGGGCGCCATCGAACCATGGTCGGGTCCCCATGTTGATGGTGGTCGGAAGTGAGGGAGGGGAGACGGGGGAGCATCGCACCGCACCGCACCGCACCGCACCGCTTCGAGTGCCCTTTGGTAATCCGTGTGGGCGCATCAGGTACCACGGCACTTGCATTGGAGTCCCAGGGTTTTATACGGACATATCTGCGATGCTTCTGCGGAGCATGTCGTGGCGATAAGAGGTAATTTCACTGTTCGTGTACCTAGACCAAGTTGCTGTCACACGAAGTTTCCCCTGCTGGCGGACATGCAGCGGGGGGGGCAGGGGCCACGGAGCGAGCCCCGAGAAGTATCAGGACTCGCATCTTTGACGTCAACCAGGTTGCGGGTTGCGTGGAGTTCGCGGCAGCCAATCGACTGTGAGGGCTGACGGGTTCTGGTCCTTTGGGGCCTGGATAAGTGGCCCAGCGTCAGTTCAAGAGGCGGGCGGGAAGCTCGGGGCGTGGGAGCCGAGGCCAAAAGCAGTGCCCGAACACTGTCCGACTGTGCCTTGTCTCTCGTCTCTCGGATCATGGGTGATCAGGGGCCCCTGAGGATTTTCGGTGCTGACGTTGGAGATTGAGGTGGTGGATGGATGGCATTCGATCATAATGATGAGCGTAAGACAGGCTGTCCTGCGGTATGAGGTCAACGGTGGTAGCAGTGGAAAGGATGGATTCGACCGTGTGTCTTGAGGCAGGGAATATGATTGCTGAGAGAGTGTGAGAAGCTTACCTCCACGTAGGTCATTGTAGTACCAATGATTTGGTGATGAGAGAGATGGGGTTGCTGGATGGATGCAAGACAGACCGGATCGAGACGGGGCGGCAGGTTCGGTTGGCCCCGGCGGGAGAACTGCAAGAGCAGCCACGACTCAGGTGCTGCATGTGCGTGGACTGGGTCTGAGGTCTGAGGCGAGGATCAGGATCGATATCGCTTGGGGGCGTGGCATGGCGGTCATGTGATTGCAAGCGAGCCGGTAAAAGATCTGGGGAAGAGGAGGAGGTTGCATCTGATACAACGGAAGTCACCTACCAGGCACCTCACCTGACCTCAGGTACAGACGGGAGGAAGGAGGGGAGGCACCGTCTTCTGCGACGGCAGGAACGATGCCTACCTCTACCTTACACGGGGCGAATGACGCAACAGTGTGGATTACGTGTATTAAGACCCCTTCAGGTAAGGTGCCTTCAGCAGGGCTGTGTCGGTGGGAAATCGGGGAGCTGTTGCTCCTGCCATTCTAGTGTCCAAGGGCAAAGGTGAAAGGATCCAACTGCTCTCACATCGCAATTGCCGTCGGGTACGAGGAAGCTTGAGTAGGTACCTAACGGACCTACCTACCTAGACAGGCACCTTGCAGTGAAGTGTGGCTGAAATTGTTGGTGGATTGGGAAGGGACGTTCGTCCGCCTCATCCACTTTCTCCATCTGAACCTATCCGGCTTAAGAGCTATGCCCTCCCTTCCTTGCCCGAGCCTACCTTACCTTACGAGGAAACAATGGAAATTGGGCACTAGACTCGACTGGCTGCTCCTGCCGCTGTTTCCCAGCAGGGCCAGCTGCAGGTTTGTTACCACCATCACCAGCAACGGCGGACCCGGGGTCCGCAGACCGGCCCAGTGGGTTCTGGTCCTCGGGCTGGCTTTGCCTTGCCTCCCGGTCAGAGGTAGGCGAGCAGCAACCCAACAGCTTACAACGCAACTTCTGACTGCCTGCAGCAGCCCCGGCTCACCCATCCACATCAGTCGACTCGCTTCGCGCTCGACGCCTTCGCCATGGAACACCGTCGCTTCCTCCTTGTCTCTCTGGGGGCGGAAAGGAGACAACAAGAATCGCTGGCCATGCGCCAGCCATCTCTTCCTCGAATGTCAACGCCCCTGAGGTTGAGAACGCCACGGCTTCAAACGACGCGCTGCCGCCGCCTGTTTTCCCGTCCAATTCCGTCTGCCATCGTCCCGTCCCTCCCTGGTTCCAGAAGTTCCAGGTGGGACGCTGAACCGACTTTGGCATGGACCAGGCCTGTAATCCTGGCGTCAAACGGCCGGCCTGAGCCCCCTCCCCCTGGCTCGCCAGCTCGGAACGACAACCTATTTGTTTGCGCCAGTGCCGGATGGGGTTCCTGCGAGCCATGACAGATGTTTCAACATGGACCTGCGGAAGCTGTCCACTGTCACTGGGATTCTTCAGCCTTTAGTAAGGCAACGGAATACGTCAGGTCAACTGTGGCCCTGGAGAGCTTCCACAATGGAGGCTGAGCTCAACCTTCGTGTGGTCAGCTCGTCCCTGGACCATACCCTCTTCATGACGCTGTGACATTGCCCGCGCGGCCGACCTTCAAGGGCAGCCATGCTTTTATGGCCGTTTGACTCCTCGCGCATCCGGAAGCTACTGGGACGTCAACGAACAACTTGCCCGTCTTCAACTAAGGCACCTACCTATGCGAGGGTCACATGTTTGAGCGGACCCACCAAGCTGCCGCTCAAAGGACATCCCGTCTTGCCGTTCCAAGCACAACGAAATATCCCAAAAATCGCCTCCTATTGGAGGTTTCCCCGCCAAGAGCCGTTCTGGGCACTGTATCCGTATGCATGCACACAATCTGGTCTGGCCGACAAGCGAAGGTGGTAGGGAAGGAAATAGAGAAGAAAAAGAAAAAGAGGATCTGCCACGCAATAAACGGACGGCCCAGTCGCTCAGCTCGGTATTATCCACGAGGCGATCCCCTGTAAAGTGCCTGCAGCTTTGCCTCGATACGGTCAAGACTCAACGGCCATGCTCGCGACCTCTTTCCCCGTCCTCAACTTGAGGATATTAAGTACCACCTCATGATACGGCGAAGCAAGATTCACGCTTCAGCATGCTCCTTTAGAGAGCATGTGGTCACATGGCAGACATTCCCTTTGCCAGAATAAGAGGGCCACGGAATCCCCCCGGTAAATGACGCTGTCTTGCTTGCAGGACGCCCGCCTGTCTCTTTTCCGGGGGTGCTCCCCTCCGCATGTGGCTGGCTAACACCCACCCTACCTTGAGCTATCCAGCTGCACGGCGAGATTCGTGGCGCAAGAGTAGGTCGGAGAATCGACTGGCGCAAGATTCCCATGACGTTAAGCTCTTGGAGGCCAGGCAACCCGCACTGGAGATATTCTGCCCGCACAGCTAGCAGCCTGTCTATGTTGCATCATGAGCCGCATCGCAACGGGCCAGACTCACCGTCGGAAAGCTACGCCGTTGCATTGAGACCTAGGCAGGCAGAAAATTTGACTCATTCGAGACCCGAGTGGATGGGCTCAGGGTGGACGAGGCGCTCTACGGTCTACCTGCTGCCACGCACGCTCGACTGGACAGCCAAGCAACACACAGCCAAGCATAACCCCCCAGGCATTGCTTACGGACTTGGTGCCGCGGCCAGGACGGTGCATCCGGAGACCCGGTCGTACTGTATCTGATCCACTCGGAACCCCAGAATCAACTTGGGTTGGTACGTATCACTTTTGCCATGCGAAATTATTATTCAAAAACGTTGGATGACGGGACTGAGCATTCTCGGCTCTCGTTGATTGATAGGTGCCATTCCCGATTTCGTATGCCACTCACCCTTGAGCTACGTTTGCTTGTGGGCGTCCAGGGTCACCACCTTAGCTGCTATTAGCTTCTCAAACAGCCCAGACACCTTGATTTTGGGCCGAACATGTTACATGTCAGAACTTTAGCCCCCTCCGCACAACCCTGTGGCCGGATCAGTTCCCCTTCCCAAAAGTCAAACAGAAACAATTCCAGTCAAGGTCCACCCCTCCTGACGTGGACAATAATAGCCTGCCGGACCAGATCCCGGGGCGCAGAGGCTCAACGTGAGAGTACAGGGGCCTCACAACGTGCATGTGTCGGGTCTCAAGCTACCAAGCGGTTGCCGAGCTACATGGACCGCAAAGATTCGTAGAAATGCGGCTTTGAGATGCAGATCGATATCGAACGACGACGCGAGGCGAGATGGAGGAGGACACGCCCGATCAATTGCCACTTAAAGAGAAGCCTCCGATGACCTGGGTTGTGGAAGAAGGTCGGAGTACAAGGCGGCGGCAGGCCAAGAGACGCTGAGGCGGAAGAGGCACCGAGTAGCTGCACAGAAGACGGACGTATGAACTACGCGACAGCATCACCTTCACCTCAAGATCTACACTGAGACCAGAATGGGCCTAGGCACTGACAAGGGATTGGCAGAAGGGACGCAGGAGGAGATGTATTCAGAAAGTTGCTTGGAACACTGGAGAGGCCCATGCATCATGATACATGTAGCAAGGGTACGGGAGAGGTTGATGGATCTGCCCTATCAGTCGGTCTACATATACTTATACGTACCAAGTAGTCCCTTGCCGCCGCGCCGCGCGTGGGCCGTGGGTCGTGGGCCATGGCATGGGAGGGGAGGGGCGTCGGCATTCGGCCGTGTCTGCACTAGCAGGCATCATGATCAATCTTCGTCATTACGGTTCAAGACCTTACCCAGGGTGCAGGGCAAGTAAGACAGCGGAGTTCACCTGGGCCGTCCAAGACATGCGGCCATGAGTGGACACCGGCCGTCCGCCGACTTCCATTTCTGGGTGTCACCCCAGGTATGGAATACGGCAGGACGGCTGGGGGGCGGATGACAAGGTACGAATACCTTGGGACCACGCCAGCCGGGAACGGTACGTGTTGGTACGCGGTGTGCGTCTGAAGAAAGATGGGACAGGCCACAACGGGAGAGTCCTTGGGCACGGAATCCATGGGAGACTGCGGTGCTCTGGGGCGAGCGGAAGTGGTGATGTGGAAGGGCCGAGGAGAGGACGGGTTCGCTAGGTTGGTTGACAGGTACACATCGGCATGGCGCCGCCCTGTTGGAGAAGAAGTGGTTTTTGGGCCCCGGTCTCAGTAAGGTACATGGAGATTGCTCTTGGAGGTCCTCACCTCTCCTTCCAACCAGCACGAGCAGTACCTCGGGTGGTTGTACCACTGACTGCCGATTGCCTCGCGGGTCCTGGGTCCTCTGAACAACCATATAGCCGTCGGCGGCAGGATCCTAGGATCGAATCTAGAGCCCCCATGTTTTGGTACGGTGGCCGGGCTCTAGGTAGGTATTTCGGAAAAGAGCAACGGTTCGACCGAGCAAGCCCTTGGCTTCCCGGGGGCGCTTCCATCACATCCTCGCCTGTCCCGTCACAAGTCGCGGGCTACGAGACGGCTGAGAGCCCTACACTGCGAGACCGGCAACCCGAGGTTCCCGCTGTGGATCACGACGGGTTGAAGAGACAAACAGCAACAACTCTGGCCGCTCTGGTGTCGAGCGCGGCATTTTCGATTGTCGATGCAATCAGACGTCCGTCCGCCCGTCTGTTCTCGCAGCCCATAAAAGGGCGCTTCAGGACCAAAGCAGAGGGGGGTGCTTCGTCCGTGTTGCATCGCGTCTCTGCCCATCTCCCATCGTCAGAACAGAACAGAACAGCTCACCTCGCCTCAACTCCCGTCTTGCTCCCTACACTCGCTGCCTTTCTCAGCTTGCTTGCTTGCTTGATTGGTCGCAGAGAGCTGCTTAGGTCTTCTTGATCTGACGTTGCCAGACTCCTCGCAGGTAGGTGCCTCTTGCCCAGCCAAACCCAACTCAGTTCAGTTCTTGCCCTGCGCGCCTTACGCTCCGGTATGTCACCTACCTTACCTTACCTGCCTTACCGTATCTGAACTTTCCTTGTTCCTTCCTTGCTTGCACTTGCACACGCTACCTGGCCTTGGACGTACCTGCCTCCAGACCAAATGGAACCCCATACCTCGCACCTCCCGTCCTCAAGGAAGGTACCCTGTCTTCCTTCCTGATACCTTGCCTGGGCTTGCCTTGCCTTGCCTGGCCTGGCCTTGACATGAGGCGGGCGGAGCGGACGGGGAGGGCACCTCACCTCACCTCTCCTCTCCTTCACCTTCTCTCCCGGCCGTCTGATAATTTCCATACCGCCCAACCTTACCTTCACACACCAAACCTTGTCTCGCCAGCTACAAAGGACTGCGACTTCCGCACCCGACTTCGTCCCGTTCTCTCGCTCCTCCCTCCTTTCTCGTCGTCAGTTTTTGGACGTATTCCGTGGCCAATCCCCATTGACTCTTCTATCCCAGACAATCGCGTGTGCTTCGAGTCCATCCGACCTCGGTAAGTTGAGAGAATGGGCTTGCTAGGTCCAAAAAGCTTATATGGCCGGACCACCTATAATATCCGGAGCTTCACGTCAGGGCTGACTCGCTGTTCCAGAACCACCAGAACCAGAGCTTTGCCTCTGTCTCTGCCGCCCAGAGTGCTTGCAGCTGCTTCAACTCCCACTGGACTCCACCAGCCGGAATCGCCGCCAGCAACCCCAAACCAAACCAAACGCCCAGCGCAGGCCACCGCACCGGCACCCACACCGCACAGGAAGGTCACCGCACCGCACCGCACAGGGCATCGGCACCTCGACCCACGACCCACGCCCGGCACCTACCTTACCTACACGTAAGGTACCTCAGCAAACGACTCTTCGCCCGTCCCGCTGCTCGTCCCAAGCACTTCAGCTTGTACCACCACCCTCACCTTATCCGTCCCTTCACCGAACGCTGTCAACTCCCGCAATTCCACCATGGCCGTCGCAAGCTCCTGCGCACACTCGTTCAAGATGATCAAGTCAGATAGCACGCTGATCCAATGGACGTGCAACCTGTGCCACTCTGGTCCGCACTGGTGGATCTTCGAATGCCGATACTGCAAGATCCATACCTGTCGACCGTGTACCCAGAGCGCCTGAACATGCACCACGCTACGCCAGTGCATCGACTGCCGGCGCCGCCACCGAACTGAGCCCCAAACCACACCAACACAGACACAGAGGGCGCGCTCGCCGTGAGGGGGACGATGCACGTTTGGCAACGTGGGGGTTTTGCATTGGATGCTCTCTAGGTATGTTCACAGGCATGCAACCACTCGACGAGCTCGTCCGCGTCTCAGATGGCCCAGATTTTGGCTGCTTCTTGATGACGCAAACTCCCTTCCATCACCAACCACCAGAGACAGGTCTCGCCCTACCCGATCCCCATCGCGAGCCCCCCTCTCCCCGAGTGCCCAGAGACCACTTGTTGGCTGGCTGCTGCCTCACGCTGTACAAAGCTGTCCTCCCCTGCGCCTGGTGCTCGACCCTGTTGTTTTCCAAGGCCGAAGTCGAGCCGTTGGGATACAAACGGGCCAGTGACGGCAGATGCGAATTGTAACATCAACTCTATCGGATGTGACCTGCTAACACAGCCCAGGAACCCCGTTGAAACGACTACTCATTTTGCAATGACGACGATGCGAAGCCCTTGGACAGGGCAGCTCAACTTGCGTGCAACTAAAGACCGCCCTGGACGGCGATCGATACCAATCAATGGCATGCGATGACAGGACCGCTTGCATCGAACGATATCGCTTGCGCCTTTCAACTGACGCCCCCCCTTGGTCCCTTCATTCATGGCAGGGCGGCCGCGAAATCACTCTCAAACGATGCAACTCTTTCCTCTTTCGATTTTTGACTTTTTTCGACCTCTTTGTTTGCAACCCTCCCCGGACAGTCTCTGGAAGCTCCCGTCGACTTGGACGTCCGACGACCTCCGCCACCCCTGCGCACTTGGCCCCTCCCCTGGCAGGGTGTTCAGGCTGTCCAGTCCACGCCTGGCTTAGTGCAATGGTGCCAAATTTCGGCGCTGCATGGCGCACGTGGGACCCTCTGGCTCAGGCACCTTTGCAGCCGGCTGCAGGCACAGGGCCCCGGCGGGGAGCACATCCCGTCCACAGGGACCGTCAGTCAACGCCATGCCCCCTGTGCCATGATACCCTCGACAATGTGCCTAGCTGGACACGGGATATGCGACTCCCTATTTCCCCGGTGTCTCTGCAAGAAAGAATCTGGAACCGGTGGGCACAGATCAGATGGGACATGAGGCCATCCCCGGCTCTATCGCTGAGCTCTGAAGTATGCGGTGTGTTCCCCGTTGCGGGCGCCTTCACGCGACAACCATTACCCGACCTTTGTTCGACAGCACGCAACGGAGTTTTTCTCGGCAACGTAATACCCAATACCCCCTTTTCTTGTACGGCACGCGACGGTTGTCTTTTTTTCCGACTCGGGAGTTTGGCAGGGCCACCTTGAGTGAGGCCAGGGGCGTGTGGCGACGGCCACTTGTCTTCGATGGTTGGGCTTGGATTGGAAGGTTTCTTTCTCTAACAATAGACTTTGGGTTTACAAGGAACGGACGGGTTCATGGAGCATGGCAAACAGAAGAAAAAATTGGGCTTTAGATCAGGTCACAACAGCACGCAAGGCTGACGGACTGGAACGGCGGTTACCTGTCAATTTTGAGCTTTCTTTTTCCCTCTCCCTCATTGCAGTATTCTCGTTCATCAGGTTGCGCATCTGCCCTTGGTCATTTTTCACTTTGGGCCCCCTCACTCCAGGAGGCCTTTCACATCACAGCCCCTCCCTTACGCCTCGGTTTGACATTGGATCCGCGGTTACGAGGTAGAGCGGCATGGCGTCCGGTTGGTCCAGCATTTGTAGCGTCGTGGGTCTAGACGGCACAGCTGTACGAAATGAAACAGCACGAGAGGGCCAAACAATCTCAAAAAGCGCGACGTCTTCTGATTACTCACGTTCACTCCCATCCCGTTCCGAGGCGAGCAGACGACGTCGACGATGGCCTCGGTGTCACTCTGGTTCCCGTCCGGCACCGAACATCCAGCAAGACGATGTCCGGCGGTGTGCAACCAACCCGACCAAGCCGGCCGCCTCGGCCCTTTCAAGGAGCCAAGCTCGGAGAGACAAAAGACGGTCAAGGCGGATCTTCGAGGACCCTTTGAGGCTGTAGACCCTGGTTTTCTAGAGAAGAAGAAGCTGTGTTCCGTCGCACGAAGATCCGGGGTTTGGGTGTCACAGAGCGTGGCATGACATCTGGCAGGTAGCGCCAGCGAGAGACGGGCGCTTTGGGCCTCCCGTTGCTTCGAGCGAGGATTTACGCGAGGATGACTATGTCGTGTAACGACAGTCTGTCTCGGCGTGTTTTTTTCCCCTTCTGCGATGATTCTGTAAGGTCCCGCCGTGGCGGGCGCGGTTTGGCGAATGCGCGCGCGGCGATCCGGCACGGCATTTGGGCTCTCATCCACGATCATGCGCTTCAAGACGGGATCGGAATGACGCAGCAGGGCTTACACCGGTCTTGTTGTTCAGGCCGTTGGGTTCTCGACTTTGGGGAATCTGACAAGCCGACGTTTGCAGGGAAACATGCACGTTTTCTCTGGTTCCTTTTTTTTTTCCCTCTTTCGTTTGTGCGTCTCCGGGGAAGCGTTGAAGACGGCCCGCTGCATCGTGTACACTTTCCCTCGTCCAACAGGACCCTGAGCCCCGAAGATCGGGGAGATTCTGTTTGGCGGCCGGGGAACAAGGGGGGCCTTGTTACGCGGCCGACGTGGACGACGTGTGGTGGCCAAGCCAGGCCTGGCGCGCGCGAGTGCGTGGCCTGCTTTGCTGCGTATGGCTTCTTTTCTTTTTTTTCCTGTTGGGAAAGGATAGGGGGGAAAAAAAAACCCACGACGTCTTGTGACGCCCGAAGGGTCGACGAATGGGCCACGTGAGCGGGCTTGTTTATGTTGGGAACGGCAGGAATGGTATGATGATGATGATGGGTTCGCGGGAGAATCAGGAGATGATGTATGGCACGAGGGACGGCGTCGGGTGCCCGAGTAACCTGGCGGGCAGACACGCAACGACGACGACAACGATGACTGGAGGGGAAGGAAGCGTAAGATTCATACCCTAAAAGAAACGATGCATTAACACAGGTAGAGATACTTGGGCGGATGTCGAGGAGGGAGTCGCAGACGGGAGAGACGGCGACGTATCTCGTCATGACATTTGATTGATAGATAGGTACGTTACACAAGGACCGGGGGAAGGAAAAAGTCTTTCTATTTTCACATGCTTTCCCGTCGAGACGGAGGTTCCCCATCCAGAATGCTACCTGCCATACGGCGAAATCTACCCATCGTCTACCGACGGTACATGGGAGAGAGAGAGAGAGAGAAACAGAATAAAAAAATTTTCAACATGTGAAAAAAAAGGAAACTAGGCCGCCCCGTCTTACGCGACTGCAACGGTCTTCTTGGGGGCTGCCGCCGAAGAAAAGGGCCAATCAAAGACGGTCCTCTCGGCGTTGCGGCGTGTGACGACGACCTCGTCCCCGACCCGGACCCGGATCGAGCCATCGGCTCCGGAGGCCGCCGCCGCCGGGTCTGCTCCGTCTCCTCCCTCGGCCGAGCCGTCGGCGGCGGACAGGAAGGCGTAGCGGCCAAAGACGGGGGCGTACTTGTGCCCCGGGTCGACGCGGCGGTCCTTCATGAGGGCGTTGAGGAGCTTGCCCTCCTGCCCGGCGGCGTGGCGGCCTAGGGAGTAGTCGACGTTGAGGGAGGAGCAGCGGCCGCAGTTGGCGGTGAGGAGGAGCTTCGCGCCGGGGCCGGCGGCCGGCAGGGAGAGCTCGGCCCAGAAGTCCTCCGCGAAGGGGGCCTCGGAGGGGTCGTCGACGACGATGTTGGGGCGGAACTTGGGCATGATGGGGGAGGGGTCCCCGGGGGAGGGCGGGGCGTAGGCCGTCAGGGAGGGGTAAGAGAGGGAGGAGTTTGAGGTTATTAGGAAGGGGGCGCAGTCGGTGAAGGTCAGCCAGGGGTCGCTTCCGGGGGCCTTTGCCGGGGAGGAGGAGGGGGAGGAGAAGGGGAGGTAGGACGCGAGGGAGGAGAAGAGGGACGACGACGATGAGGAGGGCTGCTGCTGCTGTTGCGGAGCGGAGCCCGGGGCCAGGGTGCCGAGGACGCGGCGGCGGCCGGAGCCGATGTGGACCAGGATGGTGGGGAAGCCGAAGCAGGCGGAGAAGAAGGCGTCGTAGGGGTCGCCCATGCGGAGGGCGTTGGCGGGGCTGCCGTGGAGGTCGACGTCGACGGGCTCGAGCCCGTCGGTGTCCGGGACGAGGGGCACGGAGAGGGTGGTGTCCTGGAGGGGGTGGTGGTCGACGAGGGGCGGGGCGGGGGCGTGGTACCTCACGAGGATGGTGTCGCCCTCGTCGTCCCTGGCGCCGGTGGCGGAGGAGACGATCTCCTGGGAGAAGAGGGCGCACTGCGGGCACGAGGAGAGCTGGAGCTTGCGCAGGGAGGAGTCCGGGTTCACTTTGAAGAGCATGTAGGTGCGGTCGTGGAGGACGCCCTGCGGGGTGAGGATCGCCGACTGGAGGGGGATTGGGCGGAGGGCTTTGATGGGGTAGACGTTTAGGGCCTTGATCTTCATTTTGACTTGTCGATTGACACGAGCCGTTTGAATCTGTTTGAATTCTTGACAGGTATGGGGGGTTTGATGCTTCGAGATGAAGGAGACACGATTTTCCCTTGGAATCGGTCGGTGTGAGGTTGGTTGAGAGTTTGCAACAATCTGTCGTCACTCGTCGGGGTCCTCGCGTGGGCAAAGCTTATCCATATCCAAAGATGGGCGTTTGGAGATGCGGAGCAGGGATGATCCTCCTTCTTCCAAGGGAAAAAAAAAAGGATCCCGACAATGAGGGACGAGATATTTGAAATCACGGTACTTTTGTTCCCCTTAGGTATTCATCGACAGTGACACGGTCAGCTACGAGGGGCGGAAAAAAAGGGCGGTTGCCGATTGGCTTTATTCTGCCCAGGTAGAATATTCGGCAAAAAAAAAAAATTGGGCGACTTTTTCTAGACGTCGTCACAGGGTTGAGTTTCTACTCTGGGGATAAACAAGCGACGCTGCGGGTTGGAATGCGGTCGAGATAGAGGCGATAGCATAGATAGCGCCCCTTCCCGGACTCTGCCTCCCCCCCGCATCAGTGTGGTCCCGATTACGGAGACGCTGAGCTGTTGGCGGTCTTGCTTTTTTGCAGCCCCTTGGAGGGTTGTGAAACGATTCGTCCTGGATAGGGGACCTGTCAAAAGAAGAAAAAAGGGGGTCCAAGAAGAAATTGTTGGACACACACACACACAAAGTCATCTGAAGAGGCAAAGTCCGGTAAATGAGGCCCGGCTCGGCCCCGCGTGGCCCGCCCCGTTAGCCGAAACGCCGGCGGCGGGCGAGCGACTACCCCGGTCCGGCTGGCACGGGTCTCTTCCGAGAAGGGCAACCGGGCCGCCAACCATTGGCTCGCTACCTTGGCATCCACACCCACGTCAGGGTGGTGGTGTCGATGCCCAAATCAGGCTTCAGCAGTACCTGAAAATTGGCATGGGGCCGGCTTAGCGTTGGGCGGGTTTTGGTGGTTTTTACTCCTGACTAGTGAATTGGTTACCCAGATTGGCAACTGTCATGACTTAGTCTCAGTATCTGCGAGATGCTAGCGTCGGCTGTCAAACGTGCTCTAGGCCTGCCGGCGCTGATCGTGATAAGCACTCTGGTGGTTGGAGCTGCGCCGGAGAAGCCTGCAACTTTGATGAAAGGTAGACTCGCGACAATCATCCTTGATTTCAGACACTGAGGTCTATAACCTAGGTAGCATGGCAGTAACTCCAGGAGCCACCATCGGAGGCAGCGACATCGCTCCAGGACCAACAACCTGTAGTGACAGGACGTCTCTCGCCGACGTTGCTCAACGCAGATACCAGATCAAGTTTCTCGCATTCCTAATCCGGCTACGGCTGGCCGTAGCTGAAGTTGTGGTTATGTGGCTTCAGTACTTCGGGGACGAACGGGCCGTAGACCGTATCAACTTGATCCGTCCCGAGAATATCTGAAAAGACGTCCCGCGCCTGAGCGCACAGGGTCGGCATGTTGCTCATGAGTCCTTGGGCGAGATGCATCCAGTCCGGGACGCCAGAAAGTTTGAGACGAAGGGCCTGTGATGTTTTTCCATGTCAGTAATACTGGGGGAAACAAGAAAACAGAGACGTTGGGAATTATACCTCGAGCTGCTCCCTCACGGTGTCGTCTTCATCCAGCGGTCTCGAAAGCCTGATGGCTCGCTGCGTATGGACGGCGTACTTTGCAATCTTGAGAAACTTGGAGCAGCCGTCCAGCACGCCGCGCACGTCGCACCCTTCTTCTCTCAGCCCCGCGAGGAACTGCACAAACTGCCCCAGGATCCTCACGTTCAGGTGGGCTTCCGGGCCCGTGGGGTCCTCGAGCGCGGACCAAAGTAATATCAAGCACGCTGCCACCGGGTAACAAAGCATGCCCCTACTCCGGAAGTCAGCAAGATGATCAAGAGGAGTCTCTGAGGGTACACTTACCACAGGTGTATAAAAGACTGCGGCGGCATCACCCTCAGCAGATCGATGGTCGCACGCGCTGCCGCCGTGCATTTGGTGTATGACTGCTGCACGTTGTGATACGAGCCCTCGTCGGCTTCCCAGCTGGGGTTCCTGCAGAGGTTCAGGCTGTGGCTGGATACGCTCTTGAGGCGTGCCAGGTTCGTGTGGGCTTTGATCAGAGCGTTGAAGTAGATGAAGTGCAGGTACACAACAGGCGTCTCGATTTCCGTATCGTTCGGGATACCTGTCAGTTCGGGTCGGATGTCTTGCGGGAGTGTGTACTTCCAGTCATTGAGTTCAGAGCTCAAACTAGAGACCAATGCTCGGTATTCTATTCCGGCTTGACGTTGCAGGGCGTCCGCTGAGAGTTGCTCGTGGATCTTTGACTGGATGCGAGAAAGGTCTGCCAGAGATCTCAGATAATTCAACGGTTCTTGTCGGCGATTGCGGTTGAGAGATGTTTCGAAATCGAGCAAGTCTTCATCTGGCAGCTCAGTGGTTATGCGGCTCTGGTCAAAAGGCGAAGGAAGACCGTACTTGGCTGTCATGTCGGTGTTGAGTATGGATATCACCCAGCAAATACGCCTGTACCGGCTGGCTTGAAGAGGATCCAGATTGGCATAAGACTCTCTCTTATGCAAGCCCATAATCTGTGCCGTCCGAGCTACGGCGGATGCCACTTGTGCGGTGGTCCTGGCATCTGCCGTGCCCAGAAGGAACGTCGCCATGGCTAGCATCGCCTCGCAGGCCGAGATGTCCGTCGCTGATATGACGAGCTCCGCGAAGACGGCAAAGGCATTCTTGAAATAGCCCCAGCCCATCATGGACATCTGCTCGATGGAGTCATTGGCGGTCCGCCACCGGACAGCCGCGGCAAAGAGAGCGTTGATAATGGCCCACCGCGCAGGGTCATCTGCGCAGTTCTCCGGGCCGGCCATGTACTGTTGGTCAACGAGATCCAGGAACGACTTCCGGGTGATGGCAGGGCAGTAGAGCTGGACCTCTTCTATGATGGCTTGCTCCATGTCGACCATGTACTCGTGAGGGGGGGACCTGACGAAGACTCTCCTCCTGAAGCCGGTCTTGTCCATCTCGGCCTCGATCCGGTTTCGTGTGCTGCGGAGGTTAATGACGAGGCTGTGGTTTGAAAACAGGTCTTTCAGTGGCAGCGGAAGTTCTCTGAGAGAGGACTTTTGCTGGGGGGCCTGGATCCGGAGGCTAGGCACCTCAGTGCTATGTACTCGGGGTTCGTCATTCAAAGGTCTTGGGTCGGATCCCGAGGGTATCTGGTCACTCCGTGTGTCATGGCTTGCAGTCTCCTTATCGGTAACCTGAAGCTGTGATATTTGCTGCAATGACGACTCAATGGCCTTGAGTTTTGCTTCCGTGTCCAGAGCGGACTTATTTCTTCATCACGCGTCAGCATCGAAGATCCAGGCCGTCGGACTAAACAAGGGACTGACTTCTTACCGGGCCCCCGCCGTTTTCTCTGGGTGTAGACGCAAGGGACATTCAGTCTGACGCATAGCCCGCACGACGGCTCTCCACCGTCGCAGCGTCTCTTTCGTGTCTGACAATGCAAGCATGCCTATGATGAGGAGATTAGATGCCGCGTGGGTCTATGATCTGGGTAAAAAAAGTATGCCTACACTGTAGATCCGCTTCTTGTGAGTCTCGTCGGCGGCATCCTCGCCAGGCCCGGCACCCTCCGCGACACTGGCCATCTTGGCTCGGATATAACGGCGGAGACGGGTTTAGGGTTTACTGACGGGCTAAGAAAGCATCCGCAAGGCCGGAGAAGAAGAAGAAAACAATCCGCCGCGATGTACGCGACTAGAACGCGGGGAAGCCTCTTGCTATGTAGGGGGTTAAAGGGCAGAAATTAGTAAGCCTCTTTCACTTACACTGATTGGAGGCGGATGCAATTGCGGATGTAATTTGGCCTTGCCTTTTGTATCCGCAGCGGCGGCTTTCGCAGTGCTTTTGATTCCCTGCCAATCACGTCTCCAGCTCAGTGCCCTAGTGCATGGACGCCTGGCGTTGAACCTTAATTCCGCTATGAGAGCGGGCGGATACAAATTTCAGGTTCCCAGAAAGCATCCGCCTACATCCGCCAGGTGGGAACGACACAGGGGGCTCCCGACTCCGCCGAGCTAAATTGTCGTCACTTCACTTTTGGCGCACGACATTCCGGAACCCTATGTTGCCAGAGGCGGAAGAACAAGCTGTGATGATGAATAATAATGGTCCTATGTCTAGCATTGTTCGGCGGCTTTGCTGTTCGTGAAACCTCGGTGTGGAGTTGGAGACGATGTGTTATAAGAGGTCCGCCGCCCTCAGCAATGACAGTATAAAGCATTAACTACTCGCTGCATCCACCCACTCACACAATAACTCATCAGAATATATCTCTTGGAACCTTCCTGGTCAATTTTTCTCTTGATTCGTCAAAATGAGCACCTTCCAAAACGTCGCCCTCCTTGGTGTAAGCCCTCCCCAAGCCCCTGTTGTCACCTCAACTAACACTGAATCCCTCGCAGAAAGGATTCCTCGGATCCGCAATCTTGAACGAGCTTGTCAAGGCCGGCTTCAATGTCACAGTTCTCGGCCGCTCAGAGTCATCCAAGGAAGGACTTCCCGCAGGCGTCAAGTTCGCGGCAGTTGACTACTCTTCCGTCGACAGCCTCACCTCCGGCCTCCGCGGCCAGGACGTCGTCGTCTCGACCGTGAGCAAGGGCGGTCTCCTGACCCAGAAGCTCGTCATCGACGCCAGCATCAAGGCCGGCGTCAAGCGTTACATCCCTTCGGACTGGGGCTCCTTCACCACCGACCCGAAGGCGCAGCGCGAGCTCGCCGCCGTGCTAGGGCCCATGGTCGACGTCCAGAACTACCTCGCCGAGAAGGCCAAGGCCGGCGAGATTGAATACACCATCTTTTCCGTCGGCGGCTTCATCGACCTTTTGGTCAAGTCGCCCGTGGCATTTGACTACGCCAACAAGACCGTCGAGCTGTGGGACGGCGGACGCCATCGCCTGAGCACCACCAGCGTCGCCGGCATCGGAGCGGCGGTGGCCGGCGCATTGAAGAACCCCGAGGCAACCAAGAACCGCAACCTTCACATTCATGAGCTGGTCGTGTCGCAGGCGCAGCTGCTCGCGCTGGCGAAGAAGTACTCCCCTCCCGGCACGGAGTGGAAGGAGATCCCTGTTGACGGGGAGGAAGGGTTTGCGAAGGCCGTCCAGGCTGTGAAGGAGGACCCGTATAACGAGTGGACTGTTCTCGGTGCTATCAGGGCGGGCATTCTCAGTGGGAGGTACGCAGCGGTTTACGAACAGGTTGATAACGAGCTTGTTGGTGTGCCCCTTCTCAACGAAGCGGACTTGGAAGCAAAGTTTGCGGCTGTGTATAAGTCGTAAGATGGCCACAGCTAGTTACTGTGAGGACTTTTCAGGCAACTCAGATAGTCAACAGAAAGGCACGAGATGGTATGAGTCTATCTTAACAGCGTGTTTACTGCCAAAAGAAAATCAACAGCTACTTCAACTTTGCAAACCATGAGAAAGGCCCCTGTGCATCTGGTTCCCTTCTTGACAAGTCTCCAGCCAGGCCAGAACCCATTGGTCTTCTGGTTTTCCGAATTAGTCTTCACCCAGGACCAATCTCAAGTGATATTGCGTCTCTTCTAAGCCGAAACCTATCTGGTGCGTTATTTGTTACTTTGATTTGCCCGTCATATGCAGCATTTAGGCAACCGGGAGTCATGCTCGCTGCCATGCGAGTCTCGGCACGGCCTTTTCGCTTCTACAACCCGGGCCCAACAACTGTTGATGCATGATTTGACCGCTGTCTTGACGCCAGCTATGGTAAGAAGCGCACTGATGATCTACTCAGGCACACCGCAAGGCGTTCATCTCATTATCTTTTTGACGGCATGCTAACCCAGCTTTCGGCGACCTCGAATGGCAAGTGGACAGACCAGTCTCTCAGCATGAGTCCGTGTAAAGCGCAGCCCCATGGTCCAGGGGAAGAGCTTGGGTGTGAGATTAGCACTGTGACTCTGTGTATCGGAGCTAAAAGCATAGCCAAATACTATGTGGCGTTCCATTTTGATGCGGCGGCTATGGCGAGGCCTCCCCAGGCCTAGCTCGTTCAACACCTACCTTTAGCCTAGCGTTCTGTTCTGTGGTGGCTACAATGAGGCACCCTTAGCCCAGGCAAACTAGTGCACGCTTTGCCCACATCATGCATTGCGGGAGTTGGTGTTTAAGCACTGTGGAGGCGAAGGTCTCCCGGCAGAAAGGCAGTGTTCGAGCTTCACGTCATTCTTCACTTCAACCCCGTTTACATCCATACTTAATGACTTGCCAGTGAACTTCTTTTGCCAGTTTCTTGCAATTCCATCGCAACACGTTGGCTAGTATTCCTGCCGCCATGACTACAGATGTGGTTTCGACCAAGAACATTGAGCCCGAGCAAGTCCCTCTTTTCGTTAGGGATGGGCTCCCCTTCCAAGAAACAAGTATGACCGAGGCAACTGAAATATTTCCCGCGACACGACATTCCTCCAAGGACTTGTTCGCAAAATCGGAAGAAGCAACGCGTCTAAGCATAAACAATAAGTACAGCGTCATCGCTGCTTCGAGCGTTAGCCGCGTCTATCTTGGAGACCATACGAGAAATCCAACAAGCCGTCGCGAAATCCACAAAGGATGGCCAATCGGCATTTTTGGGGGACCTTGGTCACTTTTTCAAAGACGTCATTCAATCATGGGAGTCTCAAGACAAGCAAAGTCCGCACTTCAGCACGACTAATCGACGCGAAGAAGAAGTCTTTGAATATTTGCAGGACGCGCTCGAGATTCCTTACTGGAATATCGTCTTTGGATTGTTCGCTGAATGGCGGTCAGATTCACGCTGCCTCAGCGGCGACATTGTTCTGCACGTCCTCTCAAGCCTGAGGGAAAGACTTGTGTGCGAGAGACGCCGGCTTTCTTACACATACGAAAGAGATGCGACGGAAGAGGGAAAGCTCCAGCCAATCATCGAGGGAATCGAATCGAGAATCTACCTCCTCGAGAGCTTCCTGAATTTCCAGTCGGGTTCGGAGATACACGACAGTCCCAGCCTGACAGGAGAGTCTCGGCCGAAGCCACTGGCGAAATCTTCAACTCAGTACGCTCTCCAGACACAGGAGACGAAAGATGTAAAACATGGTGTTTTCCTGTCATTGTAATTGGACTGACACTGGTATAGCAAACGACAATTCTCATGGCACTAACGGTCGTGTTCTTGATGTTTGCCACGATTCCAGGATGCGTGTCCTTCGGGATTGCCATGGCGGACGGGAAAGTCGGCAGCACGAAAGACGCGGACTTCTGGGGGCTGGTTCAAAACAGCACCATGTACGTCCTAGGGAATCTAGCCACGGTCATCCCACTGCTGAAGAAGTCGTGTCTCTCACCGGCATACACGATGATGTGGGCGTTCTTCGCTTTGGGGTTGCTATGCGCCGTGTCTTCGGTCGTCATGTATCCCTTCGTCATGACTGGATGGAGCTCCTTGATGTCGTTCTTTGGGTCTGTGTGTTCAGCTGGCTCGGTACTGGTTCTGACGCAAGCAACTGGGAAAGGGAATTCAGCGAAAAAAGACAAGCATGATTAGCTGGCTCAAGACGGACGTTCACGAAAATAGCAGCGACAGTGTGGGAACAGTTGGACTCAATGGACCGATGGTAGCTTACAAGTAAATTGAAGATCTGCTATATAGATAATTTTGCTGTAAATGCGACGGAAGATCTCGGCGAACAAAAGTTATGGTGGAAATTGAACAGCTCTGACTAAGGGTTGATGTGTTACAAGATCCCGCATGACTTACATCATCATACTGCAACATTCTCACCGAGTCCAGTCTCGTTAAGCTGCTGTCTTTAGTGAGTCCTACTTTCTCAGAAAACGTACCACCGTTCTCACATTTTCTTGGGATACTGGGGCACAGACGAAGCCAGAGAAATGTGAAAAGAAACGCCGAAGGCTGAACTATTATGCTTCGAATTGTCGATAAAACACCCATTCGACTTATCACACTACATTTTCATTTCCACAATCTACTTTACAACAACGCTATCAAAGCGATGATGGAAGCGACAGTAACAGCAAAAGCGGCCTGCCCAATTTCAGCTGTGCCAGAGGCTCCGTTGGGATCGCCCGACGGCGGGGGCAACGCTCCAGTGCCGTTGCTGCCAGCACCACCGCCGCTCGCGCCCCCGGTGCTCGTCTGACTGCTCCAGTATGTACTGTTCCAATCCTGGAAAGAAAGGCTCGAGTTTAGCCTCAAACGCGGGTTGAGATCGTCGGGAGTGACCTGGCGCGTGGCCGTCGCTCCATTCCAGCAGTGACGCTGGAAGCAATCCTGGCACTGCTGCGGCAGCTGGATGCCGAGGCGCGAGAGACTGCCGCGGATGGTGGCGCAAGCAAGGCAGGCGGGCCAGTTGGTGTCGATGGTGCCGTTGCCGTATGTGGCGAGCTGGAAGGCGTTGTCGACGGTGAGGTCGAACTCGTTGTCCGTGAAAGAAGCCTTGTAGAAAGTGAAGTTGATGTAACCCGACCAGGGCGAGTTGGGGAGGTAGAGGACCAGAGGCGTGGGTGCCGTGTCGTTGCAGCCAAAGAAGGTGGGCTGCTTGGTCATGTTCTGGGTCACGAGGGTCGCGACATCGGGGATTCGCGGGAAGGGGATATTGCCCTGCGCTGCTGACTGGGCCGAATCTTGATGGAGTTAGTTGGGCTCATGGGCCGTAAAGAAGGGGATCGACTTACTGATGAGATTTGTGCCGTTGACCCAGTTGTAAAGTGCGTCGGACGAGGCTTCGTAGACAATGACAAAGTCAACTTCGCGTTCTGGGATGATGAGAGGACGGATCGGATTCGTTTCGCCGGCAATACTTCCGTCAATCTGGGACGTGTAAGTGAGTGTCACAGATATGGCCAAGGTCTTAATATACCAGAAGGAGCTCCTCAACGTTCTGCATAGCAGGGTTGATGTTCTGGAAGGGGTTCGGGTAAGTAGCCCACATGGACTCGTTAAAGGTCTGGTTGAAGATATCCGCCGTGGTGTTGACAAGCAGCACCTGTCCGTTATCTGCCCATTGAGGGGGGACGACAATGTCCCCGGACGCGTCCTGACGAGCCTCCAAGCCCCGCTTCGCAAAGGTCGGGATGCCGTAAAAATCGTCGATGAACCACGCATTGAATGCTGCGGCCGTAGAACCTTGAAAGAAAGTGAACTTGTCGAAGCCACGCACGCATTCGCTGGTGTTCTGAGCCGTGCCGTTGGCCATGGACGTGCCGAGGTAGACGGTCGGCATGAAGGCTTGCACACGCCCGCCAGCCCAGCTACCAAACTCGAACGGGGTGACCTCGTACGACGTGAGGTTAAATCCGTTGGTACTGTTGCGGCCGGGCCACATGATGTTGTTGATGGCGGGTGACTGGCCAGGGATAACCTCGTTGAGGCACAGGATGGGCATGGGTCCCAGGCCGTTTGAGAAGACGGTGCCTGGGACCGTGAGGTCAGAGAAGTTGCTATACTTCTTGTCATCTGGCAAGAAGGAGGCCCAGAAGAGACCAAAGGCGTCCGCAGCCGAGACGGGGAAGCCCAACTCAGCCTTGGACCCGACGTCTTCGAAGATGGCTTTCAGATACTCTTCCTGATTGCCATCAGGGCCTTTGGTGTAGTCGACGGTGAAGTTGATCTGCTTCCTAAGCTCTGTGATTGTGATGAAGTCGTTGGCGGCACTGGCACTCATGTGTAAGTTACGAAGGAAACCCTGTTTAGGCCAGGATACTTACAGAGAGCTGACGGTCAGAGCACCTCCTCCGCTGAGTCCCGAGATATAGGACAAAATTTGTGTCAGACCTCCCGTGCGGGCTTGCACCGCAGCCGGATTGCGAGCGTCAAACGCCTGCCAGATTCCTAGGCCGCCAACGCCGGACTGCGTGCCTCCTCCCGAGACTGCGAGGCCGACGACGGGGTAGTTTGTGGTGTTAAGCTTCTGCATGTAGTCTTCCACATTGAAGCCGTCGATTTTGACCTGCGTCAGGTAGCTTCCCAGAGCTGGAACAACCTTTTCGCCGCGGGTGACCTTCCATGACTGTTCGGGCCGCGACAGTCCCTTCGGCCAGCGTTAATATCTGGCGTGTGGGATGAGAGCAGAGCCGCTTACCTCTGAGGCCGAGCGAACTCGCAGGCCATCGGGACATTGTCCATAAACAGGTGCGAAAGGGTCGACCTGTGAGTCGTCTTGGGCGGAGCTGAGTCCTGCACCGAGGACGACACTCGCGAGAGCGAGGCGTCGATTCGTGGTGAGCTGCATGCTGAGAGGTCTTCCAGGGGCTGTCAAAATACAGGCAAGCTTTGAAAGAGCCTGTGTCCCATCAAAACAGCCGGCGGAGGGGGAGCGATTTATGATTGATTATTCTCCATTTGATTTCTAGCAGTTTCCCATTTTGAGGAAGCTCTTCGACCATTTGCGGGGAAGCTCGGCCTATTGTTGACGAAGCCGGCTGGTCACGACCGGTGCAGCTACGACCAAGCGTCTTGAGGCGTTGCCTCGGAGCCCTCGCTGAGTTTGCTTCCGTGGAAGATCAGCACCGTCAAGGTGAGGAGTCGGGTGCTAAATCTTGTTCCTGTAGACTAAAAGTTCCAGGGCTGGGTTCGAAGAACGCCAGTCCAATGAGGCCATCGTGATCCGCCGGATCTGGCTAGAGCATCTGCTCAAATCGCGTGCCAGATGGGAAACGAGACAGCCTCCGCAACCCTGAGTCTATTCGACTAAACCCAATCCTGATGCTTGATGCTCTGGGCTTGTTTTTGCAGATGTACAGAAGAGAAAGTGGTTCGCATCAGTTTCCTCGCGCCGCATGTTTACTAGTCAAGTGCAATACCCAAGAAAGGTGACCGCCATTTGCTGCCAGGTTATTAGAAATAAGCTGGGTATTGCGTCCACAAGCAATTCGACATATACACAGTGTTTTCCCTGAAAGCTATTATTTCCAAGGGCTCAGCCACCACATCTGTCGAAAGCGGTGATGGCTGAGACTAGGGCTTGGTTGCATCTTGCTTCTGGAATGCAATTGCCTGACCTGACTCTGCGCGGTCACCAAATGTTTTTCTGATGTGAGCAGACTTGGAAACGGGTCACAATGCATTCCATTGCATTGGAACCTTTGGAGGTTTCGGAGGCAACCATGGGTTCGTTGTGGGAAACCTCCGATGTGTGCAGACGACCTCGCAAGCCTCTCAGCTTGCACTTTGAGCATTCGCAGAGGTTTTCACATGCCAAGAACCGTTCACCTAATGTCTCAGACGATGATCAATAAGTAAAAAGCAACGGCGCGACTCTGTTCACAGCTCCCTCGGCCTCTGTGTTGCCTTGACTCGCATTGCGGGCTTGGAGGTGAGATACGGTCGGCAAACTGCGGCACAGCTGCCCAATGCAACCGTGCCAAGACGAGACCCACTTTGAGGTGCCAGTGGACCCACTTGAGTCATTTTTTGCGCTACATGGGCGCATTGTCCCGCAAGATCGTCAACATCAGTTCTGGACACCCTCCAGTCCAACAACGGCCCTATGGCGCAACGGTAGCGCGTTCGACTCCAGTTTCTGGGTCCATCGAAAGGTTATCCGTTCAAATCGGGTTGGGGTCATGTCTTTTTGGCCGTCTGGCGTCGTCTCGGGCCTCTGTCGTGTTGTTTTGATGCGTTGAAGAGGTTGTGGTGATGTGCGGCGGTGAAGACTCATTTTTGTGTGCGGAGGTCCGGCGCTCCGAAACAACGACTAGCCCAGGGCAATGTCACGACTGGACAATGCTAAATCTCTGAAGGCAGGTTGTGGTCACTCTTGCCGGCGCCTGTAGACGTTGTTGTGTTCGTGGTGCAGCTGTATGTCTGTGGCTGAACTCAAGAGCGTTTGGGAACTCTACGGGAAAGTTGCGGGCCATCCCGACACTTGAGTTTGTCACCCTTTCGGTTGATATTCTTTCCGAGAGCTCCCGTCCTCCCGTTTGTTGTCGTCGCTCTTGAGAAGTGTCGGGGTGATATGGCACTGGTCTTGACTTTGCGCCTTCCTGCACATGACCACAGTCGCGACTTCCCGAATGATTCACAGCGGCCAGATATCACGCCAGGAAGCAGGAAGGCTCGTCTGTCAATTATTCTCTTGAAAGGGGGAGATTACTGGGAGGTCGGATTTAACATGCGTGGTCTCAACAGGTGCAGGCTAGCTCAGGTGGTGATTAGAACATCAGCGGTCTTGTCTACGGATCTATACGACCATCTCGTCTTTCTTCTAATTCTATCCCATCATCTACATGAAATCATTCATCGAACCTCTAGTTAAACGCTTCCCGGAACGCCCCCAACCCCACGGGCTTCTCCCGCAACACCGACTTTGCATCCCCGTTGACGCCCTCCACCGGCCCCCGCTCAAAGGTGAAGACCTCCTTGACGCCCAAGCTCTCGAGGTAGTCCAGGTTGCGCTTGTAATTCGTCGCGACCTGAGCGATGCCGTGGCTGTCGTCGGAGAAGGTGAACCGCCCGCCCATCTCCAGCCATGCCTGCGCAAACACGTCAGCAAAACCGCCCACGACCCGATCCAAACGGGAAGGAAGGCGAGACTCACCTCGGCAATGACCCGACACGGATAAGGCTCCGCCAGCCCCTTCCTCAACGCGCTGCTGTTACACTCCAGCAGGCCGCCGTACGCCCTCACGACCTGCAAATTCCGCACGATCCTCCCCCAGACGCCCTCCCACCGCCGCACATCGCGCCCGGGGTCCTCGCTCATCAGCCTCACCAGATCAAAGTGGCCGACGACTTTTGGCTCGAGCGCCGTCAGCATCTCGTGCTGCTGGTCGTAGTACCGCTCGTACATCTTCTCCTCGTCGCCGCCGGCCGTCTTCATGGCGTCGACGTACATCTCGCGGCTGTAGTCGATGGGCACGGCGTTGACGTGGTGCAGCGAGCCAATGAAGTAGTCGACGGCCGGGTGCGCGGCGAGCGACTTGATGAAGGGCCCGTAGGCCGGGCGGTACCACTCGCCCTCGAAGCCGATGAGGAGGTCGATCTGCGAGGCGTACTTGGCGCGCAGGCGCTGGGCCTCGAGGAGGTAGGCGTCGTGGCGCGGGGCGAGGATGGCGAGGGACTGTTCGGGGTTGCCCTCTTCGAGCTGTCTTGAGGGTTAGCTGGGGCAACGTTTTGGTGGCGCATGTTGAGATATAAGCACCTCTTCCGGGTACAGATCCGAAGTCTCAAGACGGGGCATGTGCTCCGTCAGCCCCATGGTCTTGTAGCCTATGCTGATGGCATGCTGGATGATGGCCTCGAGCTGGTCCTTTGCGTGGCCGGGGCAGAACTGCCCCGAGTGGGAGTGCATCGTGAACGCCATGGCGGACTGGCGTTGTGAAGTGTGCGTGAGTGTAAGTGAGAGTCAAAAGACGAGATGAGATGAACCCGAGGAGGTGAGTCAGGGCTATGACGCCGGGAGCGATTGAGTGAGACCCGTCAAAAGGACTTTGAGGGCGAGGGGCAAAATCCGCGAAAAGTCTAAAAACAAGGACAAGCACGCAACTAGTCAAGCCTGTCAATGAAGCAAACTGAGAGATATCGCAAGAGCCGGCGAGGGAATGCAGAAAGTATGTTTCGCCAATCAGTGGCTGATAAGAGGTCAGATTTCCAGGGGTCCAGCGAGGGAGGGCGATTGGGGATGCAACGTGCCCCTCCAGAAGCCGAACACAGCGCTGCCGCGGTGGTTTTTTCCCCACCGCCCTTAGAATTTTCGGGCCCGACGGGTGGCCGCAGCAAATCGCTGACGTTGTTCCGTCCACGTTGACGCGCATATTCCCAGCGTCACACTCCGCGTGCCAAGCTTCGCGCATCCGAGGACGTCCTTGGTGGGGGGCACTCTAGCATGGGCCATCCCATGAGACTAGACTCACATCGCATAAGATTTCACATTAAACGCCGGTTGAGCTACGCTTCTATAATGCATCCGCGAGAAGTATCAATTGCCTCTACCTATGGCAAGTAGAAGTAATTACAAGTAACGTACAAGAATGGTAGCCAGAGACAAAACAAAAAAGACAACTCGGACAGGAGGGTATCATGACGGCGAGCTGCAAGCCCCCGGCGAGCAGACCAGATCCGTTAAAAAGGAAGGCTCTATAGAAATCAGGGAAGAACAAAACCAAATGAGCGAACTTTCCAAGCAGTGTGAGGGAGCAGGCAAGAGCCAAATCTCAACCATCCTCACCGAGGCGTCGGTTTCTAACGACGCCCCGCTACTTGTGCGCCCGCTACTTTTGCGGCGTCTCAGGAATCTCCCAAATCGACTTGGCCAATTTTCCCGGTTCGGGCTTCACGGAGGGCTCCGCTTTGGCCTCCGGCGTACGATCCCGCTTCGGTTGTGCAAATGGAATGGCCGAGGTTGACGTGAAGACGGGCAGGTCGGCCCGACTCATCTTGGCCAGCGGCGCCCGAGAGGACGACGCCCTCGGTGGTGATAGCTTCGCCGGCGACGGTTTCGTTGGTGATTTCTTGGGCGGCGATACCTTTGTCGGTGATGGCTTTGACGGTGACTTGACCGGCGTGTTCGTGTTCGGGGGCATCCACGTCAGAGGCTCCTGGGGAGTTATGGCAACAGGTTCCGGGCCCTCCGGCTGATAGCTTATAAACACATCCGAGCCCGAAGGTGTCGCTACTCCCGGAGAAACAACAGGCGAGCTGGCGGGCAGTTCGACCTGACGAGGATCCGGAGTGGCAACTGTCGGCATCTGCTCGGTAATCGGTGTCGAAACCTCCGGCTGCGCAGAAAGAGGGTCTGGCGACGACATGTAGCCTGCTGGCTCCGGGGCCTCCACCGGCGGCGGCGTGGCAACAGGTTCGTCCTGGGGAGGAGTGACAATGGGCGGCAGCACCGCTGGGACGGCTTCTTCGGCCGGTGTAGGCGTGCTGGGCTTCGGGGCTTCAGCTTCGGCAACCGTGGGAGTCGCTGCCTTTGCCTGGGCTGCTTGCGCCGCCTGTGCGGCTTGTGCGGCTTGTGCAGCCTTGGCCCGCTCTTCCTTCTGCGTCTTGGTGATCAGATTGATCTTGATCTTCTTCATACCAGCAGTGAGTTTGTCCATGTCGTCCTCGGAGGCACCAGCCGGGCTGGGCTTATTCTGAGGCGGCTGAGAAGGCTGTAAAGCTTGAGGAGGGGTGGTCTTCGTCGGTGCAGCAGGCTTCTTCACAGTCCTCGTTGTCTTGGGGGGCTCCCTCTTAGCGGCCGGAGCCCGCGTTTTCTTCACATTTAGAGATGTGCCGCCCTGGGCCCTCACACTCATGGATGATTCTGGTCGAATGGTGAGGGATGTGTCAGGGCGTGGGGGGATTCCGTGGCTCTCGTATTGTCCTCCCGGGGCAGCAGGAACCACAGTAGACGCAGTACTAAGGCGTCGACCAGCCCGCTTGACTGCTCCATTTGCCTCAGACGGGATGCCTCGAGCAGTGGCCTAATCATGTCAGTTAAAGCCCATTGAACCCTGATGCTGCCAAAACTAACCTTTTCCGTTGACAGCGCGGAAGACCCTGCCACCGTCTTCCGTCTGTTCTTGGACAGCTTATCATCGTCATCAACCACAGCGGGTTTAGCAGGTTTGCGTTCCCGCAAAGACATGCGCGATGTCGGCCTCTCTGCCGGGGCTGGTGCAGGAGCGGGGGGCGGCACGAGATCCGGGTTGAGGATGGACTGGCGGTCTCTGCGCGCCCTCGTCGCCTCCGCGTTCAAGTCTTCGGGCTTGCAGCTGTCGACCTGGCGATCCGACGGAATGAGAAGTCGGCTCAGCTCGTGAGCTGCAGTAGTCCAGTGAACATCGGGAGGAGGGGGCGTTGGCGGGCGAAAATAGGACACCCCATTAGACAGACCAGACGCCATTCGCCTCATCCTAGCAGGATCCACGGCCTTACCGATAGATGCCTGTGTAGGAGTCGAGTAAGTCGGAGGCGTCACGTGTCGTATCATCCTTGGGCTCGCTGGGCGGTTACCCATCGCCACCTCGAGCTCGTCGAGTTCCGAGACCGACCACCAAGCGGGGTTGTACGGGTGTAGCGAAGGGGAAGAAGCTTCAGGGGCAGGTTGTCCCATTTCGTGTCCCAAGCTGGAACGGCCTCGAGTAGGCTCTACCGTCTGATCCCCTGAAAGCCCGCTCAGATGACTGAAGATTCCCGAGTACAAAGCACGATCGCTGTAGCCTCCCTCGAGAACACTGATCACACGGCCATCAACGCTCAACCCCTCTTCCGCAGCGAGCTTGACAACATCCTGGGCAATCCGGGCGTAGAACTCGGTAGGCACGTTCACATTATGACGCTGCATACCCTTGGTCTCCCACTCGCTGGCGTCGAAGCCTGCGGAGAAAAAGATGGCCGCCTTCGGAGGCAGGTTGAGGGCCCGCACACGAGCCGACTGGGTCTTTAGGTAGCTGCGCGTCTTCTCGAGGATGATTGAGTACTTGGTCTCGTACAAGTCCCAGAACTCCTTGTTGGAGTCCCACGACCCCAAGTGAACATTCCATATGTTCTGGCCATGGGCGTTGTCAATGCACAAACTTGCGTTCTTGACCTTTTCCTCGTCTCCCATCTCGCAAGGGTATGAGTTGATGTCGTGCAGACTAAAGTAGCCGATAGAAGCCTTCTTCCACGCAGCTGCGTTCTTGGCCATGTTCACACCCCGCGAGTTGTGCGCCCACGCAATGGCTTGCGACCCGTCACCGTGATGAAGGTCAAAGTCGATAATGGCAGCGTGCGTCAGACCGTGGTTCAGAATGGCGTGCATGATTCCAACATGGACGTTGTTGACCCAGCAGAAGCCGGAAGGGTAAGAATCAGAGCAGTGATGGCCCGGCGGCCGCACCGCAACGAATGCTCGTCGCGGTCCCGAGGTGAAGACCCTGTCAACAGCCTCGCAAACGGCGCCCAGCGCACCCTCGAACGCCTCCAGAGACTCCGAGCAGAGGTAAAGATCACCCTCATGGAACTTTGCGGGCGGCCCCTGATCCGCGTCTCGTTTCATTTCCGGCCGCTGAAGCTCCTTGCCCCCCATCGACAGCTTCGCCTCCGCCACATCGCACATCATCTTCAGCTCCTCCATCCACTTGGTGCCGTGCACGTTGGTCACGGCCTGCGACGTTAAAGACAGCCTTCGGTCGGTCTTGTAAATGCGGAACGGAATGTTCGGAATGGTGCGAGGATCAAGACTCGGATGCAGTGGGTAGGAACCGTCGCAGTGTCGCTCGCCTAACCGCACGTAGGCCATGGCCACTCCCAGAACGCCGGCCTTGATTCTCTCGGGGCGCTCGACGATGGTGCTAAGTGCGGCCTTCGAGGTCTTGGGCCGGGAGAAGCGATGACCGTAGCAGGCATCGTGCAGAATGACGACGGTCTCCGTCCCAAGGGTCGACGTCGGAGAGTGGTGCGTCTCCAGCTCAGTCTTGAAGTAGTCGCGGGCAATCGTAGTCGCCGTCGGTGGGGGCTTGATGTATTCAGGGGGGCTCGTTCGCAGGGGAGACTTGGCCACGGGCGAGGAGGCGTGCGCCATGCTCGTCCGTCGAGAAGGCGCCCTGCTGGGCGTTCGACTCGAAGGGCCGCTGACGGAGTGCAAGGAGCTCGTGGAGGTCTTGCGCTGGAGAGTCGGGGTCGCAGATCGCTGGAGGGTCGGGGTCGAAGACCGAGACCGGGAGAGCTCTCTCGCGAGGGAGGGGCTCCGGGACGGCATTCGAGGGCTCGGGGCCGGCGACGTCCTATTGACAGCTGGTCTCAAGGGCGACAGCGCACTGGGTGTGCGGGGTGAGTTCGCAGCAGGAGACGTCGAGAGGGACAGCTGCCTCAGCGAATGCGACAGGTCCTTGTCGGCATCGGTTGGTGTGTTCAACGTCGATTGGCGCCGCGACGGCGCTCTGTCGAGTGGAGAGGCCATGGCTGAGGCGCAAATCGCATGGATTGGTGGCGGGCTCTTCTCAGTTGTGCAGAGTCAGCTTGAGACAAAAGAAAAATAGAATGTGGTTGGAAGGGGATGGTGAAATCCAGACAGGTGGTGTTTTGCTCGTTCTGGCAACTTTCGGTTTCCCGTATTGACCGACAGGGTAAAGGTGGCAGGGTCCAGTCCGTCCAAATACGTCAGGCGAGTGGATGTTTAATTAGTTGTTGACCGCCCGCTGCCAGCACATCGTCAGTCGCGTCTGGTCTGTGTACAAACACGCGTCATAACCCTGCATAAATGCGATCACGTGAGAGACTGCAAAAACAGAATAGGGAGGGCGGGGCATTCCCGCGTGGTGCAGGGAAGACCCGCTAGAAATAAGCGGGGGTCCCGGCGGCGCCAAGTGGAGACGATCGTCACTGGTGAAAGCGTTCGACCGATTTTCTCCTCTGCATCCATCGCTTGTCTCTCTCTCGAACGTCATCTGCGCACTGTACGCCGTCTCGAGTGAGACCATCGCAGCGTTACGCCTGCGCATTCTGCGATGCTGCATGGCAACCCCATATTTGTGACACCCGAGCTAGGCACGTCCCGGGTCGACTTGTTCACCATCCTTCAAACCGTGACCACGACATGGTGTGGGCCCATCGAACATGCGACTCGGTACCGACTCCGATCGGACAAAGACGTCGCCTCGATTGCCGGCAAGGAGCTCGAGTCTCTGGTCGTTATTAATATGGGCCAGGCATGCAAACGCCTTCCGCGAGCTTGGGAGCGAGGTTCAATTCAGCCAAGTGACATCCGCTGCTCGTCGCTTCACTGTCATTCTATCAACCGTCATTCTGCCTTTTAAGCAATCCGACATCCATGATGTACACTACCATCGCAAACTCCTTCGTCCTGGTTGCAAACCGCGTTGCTCTTGTCAGTTTGGGCCAATCACAGAGTTGGTCTTTCCTGGCTGTGGAAATTCAATGGCTCTAGGTTTCATGAACTGATGGCCACAGCTCTGCTCATCCCACGCGAATGTTTGCGCCGAGTCTCCTTTGCTGTCTAGATCGGGCATGGTTATATGCAGAACGCCCTCTATCTGGTCCCTCATCACGCCGTGCCTCACGGCGATTGGTTTTCCCGTCGTCTTCCCCTGCTCCTTGGCGGCTCGTCAAAGTCTAGAGTAGTTCACCCGGAGCTGGTGTGCAGGATCTCACGGTCCGGCGCGGCGCGCTCCCCCCAACTACGCGTGATGTATAGACCGTCCACTTCCTGAACCCAGATCATGAACTCGCCGTGATTTGGCCCCCTCATCAGATCCCGTATTCTCTAGCATGGCCATATTATACCCGCAAACATGACTCTCCTTTACATCCACACCAGTCGCCTTCTCAGTCTGATCCTCGCCTCCGTCGTCGCCGGCCAGTCCACCCCCGGCCCCGTCTACGACATCGCACAAGCCGCACCAAAACGCGCGACCACAACGGCACCATGGGCAACGAACCCATCCGCCTGCCCGGTCGCGGACTCGCGGCTCAGTTCCTGCACCGCGTCCTTCAGCGGAGGGGCACAAGGACCAGACCGAGCCGCGGGTATGTGGAGCTACACGAAATGCCTCTGCTGTCCAACCTCTTCCGTCTACTTTGACTGCCAGAACTGGATCCGATCGACCTCGCCCGAGCGCGAGGAGGATGCTGCCCGTAACGTCCCCTTCTATTCTGCGGCCCATTACGACAGACTGACCCTCGTCTTGGGGCGAACGAATGATAGTATACGGTTACTACTGGAGGCAATGTCTAGATGAACCCTCGCTCTGCGCAGATGCGCCCGCGCCGACCATCCACGCCGCCTGCCACCAACTGTCCTCCCTGGTCTCGGACTGCATAAAGTCTCAAGGCACGACGATGCAGGTTGGATCCGTACCATATTTGCAACATTGTCTCTGGTAGGCTTTCTTCTCTTCTCCTCCTTCATCCTCGGCCCAACCATGCGAGACTGACTTGATCAACCTGCCCCCCTGAAAGCTCAAGATCTGCACCACCAACCGAATCCTCCGGATACATGGACGCGTATCAGGCTTGCTCGGACTGGGCAAAGACGGGCCAACCTGCATATCTATCCCGTAAGAGCCTTCGCACTTCCAATCGTTCCCTATGAAGGTGGCCGGCTATACGCAGCATGGTTCTTTCTCTCTAACACCACGTTGCCGTACCAAGGACTCACGAGATCTCATGACCGCTGCGACGCGACCTGGAGGCCCGGCATGGACATTGACGAAAGCGCAGCGGGAATCGTGTCGACAACGGCTCAGAGTACGGGTGCATCGGCCGCTGCGAGCCCCACGTCCGGCGGCAGTTCCGCCACCCCGACGAGCTCGCCGTCAAGCGCTGTCGGAAGCACACTCGGCGCTCAACAGCTTGGGCTTATGGTTGCCACCGCCTTGCTTGCCGGCGTTCTTCTCCTCTCCTAGGACGGTACTGTGCGAGGCTCCGGGCTACTTGGCCTGGCGAGGCAGATCTATGAGCTATTAGATGTGATCAATCGTCCCGCAGCCGCACCGGTAGGTCGAGAGTTGTTGGGTGCAAGAGGACCAGGGAAACAAATGTTCAAAGGCCATGTCGTTCCAGAAGAATCAATCACGTGTCGCCATCATTACGACGCGAGGGCTTCTTCGAACTCCCGAAATACGCCCATCTGCGCTCGAGGACTGGTCCAGAGACCAGCTTGTCCTTGATATCGTCTCATGGGCCTGCCTGCATCCTAGATCTCGGCAGAGGATCCCGGTGCCCCAGACTACAAGATCCACACAGCAC
The DNA here is from genome assembly GCA_025962755.1 of Colletotrichum tropicicola. NCBI lineage: Eukaryota > Fungi > Ascomycota > Sordariomycetes > Glomerellales > Glomerellaceae > Colletotrichum > Colletotrichum tropicicola. Next base: position 96,102 of record JAOWMA010000072.1, read on the forward strand.
AGTCCAGATGGCCAAAGTCAAAAGCGAACCCAGACGGAGACCAATCTATCTCAATGCTCCTCCTAGATTTTCGGAATATGTATCGGAGTTCACACCATGGCGTGCCGCTTCGTGGACCGAACAGTGGTTGAGTCTTTCTTCCCATTTATCGTTCTATCTTTACATCTCTTTAACGGGTTTGAAATTCAGGAATAGGGGAATCAATCTGAGATCTTTGGGGTATCAGTGCGATAGAAAACCGGACGACGCAACCCATCCTTATCCCTCTTCCATCTTGACCGTGATACGCCATTTATGAAGTGATGAAATGTTTGATAATGCCGCCAGACGGTCTAGACAACGAAAAAAAAAGACGGCGCAATGCGCTTGGAGTCTTTACACAAGGAAATCAGTCCCCTCTCAGGCGGGACAAGACCATGTCCTAGCCCCCACACATTCTACATCTCCCAGCATGAAGCTCACTAGGCTTCTACCATCAACTGCTCACCCTCCTCCAACAACTCCGTCACCTTCTTCAAGTTACCAATGAGGCTCTGTCCGAGGCCGACGAGCAGCAACTTCTCGGCATTGGCCGGCAGACCGAGATACGTAGGGGGCTCGCGCTCGGGCAGCTTGTGGATCCAGGCCATGAACTCTTGCAGAGAGGTACCCGACGGCACTACGAGGCCACCGTCCTGGCCTTCGACGCCCTCGACGAGCTTGTGTCCAACGTCGTATGCCGATGGCGTCAGGAAAGAGTGGACGAGTTCGTTGAGCTGCTTGAAATCGCCTTCGTTGTCGATCTTTCCTCCGTAGGTCTCGGTGACCAGGTAACGGATCATCTCCCAGGGGATGCTCTGCGGGGCAATGTTTGTGCGGTTGCCAGCGGCATTCTCGACCCAGGTGTCAATGATGAATGCGGAGCATTCGTACTGTGGTATGTTAGCATGCATTCTTCCACAAGAGACAGTCGTTGCAACTTACGTCGCTGTCATTGAACTCCCAAAAGCCCTTCCAACCCAGGCTGGGTGCGTAGCGAAGACGCTCCTGAACAACTGCGTGCAAGAACGCAAGCAGAAGGTACAGCCTGGTACGCTCGACAGGGGCCTTGGTGGCCCTCGTCGACAGAGAAGACATGGAGTCCTTCATGTTGGCGCGCACACCGGCCGGCTGCTCGTACATGAGTACTCTTGAGGCGCGGAGCAGGTTGACAGGAATCTTGGGACTCGACTCCATCGACAAGAAAATTCTAAAGTCGGAGTGGGGGTTGAGCGACTCCATGCGCTTCTCGAGACTCTGCAGCCAAGTGGGAGCAAGGTGAACATTCTTGACCAGGACCCAGGAGCCGAGTTGGGCGGCGTTGCTGATAGCCTTGTCGGCGCTTGCAAGACCCTCGTTGGAACCCATGGCAATGTTGGTGCACCTGACGCGCATCCTCTCGACGAGGCTGTCCACCTTGTAGCTGGCGTCGAAGCCAGGGCTGGAGACCAAAGAGATCGGTCGCGTGGCAGGCACTTGACTGACGGTTTCCTTGAGGTCCTCGACAACGTCGAAGATGTCAGCGCCGAAAACGAGGGTGACGAAACGTTCAGCAGCGGGGACAAATCTGTCGAGACGGAAGAGCTTGACGAGGAGTAGAGATTGCAAAGCCTGATCGAAAGGCTCAGCAGTGTCGTCCCAGATCTTGGGGACGAAGTTCTCCGCAAGTTCTTCAGAAAAGAACTTTTCCCAGTCCTCGGGGGCGATCATCTCCAGCTTGTCCTTGAGCACGTTCATGCGGCCAGCTCGAGCACAAGCCTCCTCTCTGGCATCCTTGTTGGTGGAGAGATCTTTACCCTCCACGCGGTCATCAAGAATAATGTCAATCAATGTCTTGTCCATCTTGTAGGGCGATGCCTGAGCAAGCAGCATGGCCAGCGTGATTCGGTCCTTCTGAAGCAGGCCAAGCGCAGTCCGCTTGAATGCGGTGACGAACAGATCCTTGACGATGATGTCTCGTCGTATGTTGTGGTTGGTCTCGTTGGCGAGGTTCTTGTTGCCGTGCAGAACGGAGTGGAAGATGTCGAGGAAGTACTGCAGCGAGAATTGGTAGAAGTGGTTGAGGTAGTGCAGCTGCTCTAGTACGGCAAAGACAGTACTGCATGAGCGGGCAATGATGCCGTACTGCTGGGTAATCTCCTCGACCTCGGCCATGACGCCCTCGGTGTTGCTCATCTTGTCTGAAATTTCGGCGGCCTCCGTCTTCAATGTCTCCAAGGTCTCAATAACGTTGTCGTCGTCGAGAATGTTGCCGCGAGACTCGTTGAGAGCTTGCAAAAGACGCTTCTCTAACTGTCGAAGGTGGATCTTGAATTCTCCCTGAAGCTTGATGAGGTTGGATCGTCGCTCATCGACATCGGGTCTCTCAGACTTGAGCACATCGTTAAGTGACTGGGTCTGAAGACTGCTCTGGGTAACCGTGAAATTGACAAAGGTGGTACGCGAGCAAATGTCGGGTGCAAAGGTTGCGGACGGGTCGCGAGTTGACAGGTAGATCTTGAAGGAGGGCGAAAAATCAATCTGCTGCTTGCCCAGCTGGATGAGAACACGTCCGCCAGTCTTTTGATATTCCTTGTTCAAGACCTGGTTGAGAATGGGATCGAGGTATTCGGCATCTTGAATAAGGATGGGATTGCCGAAACGCAGCGAACTCTCCAATTGCTTCGTGAATGAATCGTCCAGGAAACTCGTGACGGTCAAGCGGCGATCTTTGCTCTCCTTCTGCAGGAACTCGGTGACTCTGCCGGAAGGATCGATGATGAGAGGGTAGCGGTTGAATCGCTTGAGGATGATGGCGTTTTCCGTGCAGAGGTCGTCCACCGGCAGACTGTTCTCCTGCCAGCTCAAGCGCTCATCGGCAGTGGACAGATACTCAGTGACAGGGTTGTGTGGCTTGAACTGAACGCCAGACAGTTGGAGCTGATGCAACCAGTCGTCCATCATCGACTTTCGGAAGGTCTGGTCGTACAGACCGCTGTAGGCCAGGAAAGCGGCGGCTACAAGCACATCACCGACAAGAGTGCTAATCTGGGTCTCAAAGGACTTGCTTCCCTCCTCCCAACGAACTCTCTCAGACGACAGACTGTCAAGCAGCTTGACACTTCTGTCGACCTTAAATTGGACCTTGGACATCTCCGACTTGATGGCCTGAGTCTCGCTAATGAGAGCAGCGTACTCCGTCTTGTATTGGGCAATGCTGGACTCGAGGGTGTTGATGGTGTTTTCAACAGCCTTGGCCTCCGCCTTGGTCTGCAGAGCCTGTTCCTCGAGCTGGTCGACTTCATCTCTGAGGGGACCGACCCGGTCCAGAATCTCGGAGTACGAGACTTGAGCCTCAACCCACTTCACCAGTGGACCGCATGCCTTACTGGCACGGTTGACCTTGTCGAAAGTGAATTCCGGGTTCGACAAGAAGTCGTTGCGCATCTTGACACGCAGGCCCTTGGTCATGTTCTTTTCGTTGTCGAAGTTGACGATGCTGGCGATGAAGTCATCGCGACGGACAATGGCCTGGATCATTCTCCAGTCATTGACCTTGTGGCCCAGGAGGGCGCAGACAGACTCAAGTGCTAGTCTCACACCTTGAGGGGGGTTGCCCATAGATCGGACTTCGGTAAGGTGTTGACGCTTGATGTTGCTAACACTGGCCTTGGCCTCCTCGACGGCGGGCTCGGCCTTTGCGAGATCCTCCAACACAATCTTCTTTCTTGACGCGACCTCGGCCTCTTGCTTCTCTAGCGCGACCTGGATCTCCAACGAGGTGTTCTTTCTCTGTTCAGCCTCTCTCTGGTCGGCAACCATGCGCTGCAACTTCTCGTTGGCCTCAGCGTCCTTCTTCTCCAGTTGTGATTTCTTTTCGGCAAGGCTGACTCTGAGGTCGCGGACCTTGTCGACAGTGTCTCTGAGCTTCTCAAGACCGACGTTGAGATGGCGTTGCTGCTCTTCCAAGTCCTCACGCTTCTCATTGTACAATTTGACATACTGGGCGACGAAGTCCAAGAAATGTCTGGGCGTGAGGAAGGTGACCTTGCCCTGCTGCTTGAGAAGCTTGGCGTTGAATCGCTGGAGAGAGTAGTGGATGTAGACCATGGAGTTGACAATAGTCTCGCGATGCGTAGGCGGCAAGCTGAGCGCGCGGTATGCCACGGGGATGGTATCCGGCGCCTGGAAGTTCGGGCGGTCCAGATCCATGGACTGAGTAAGCTCGTGGCCGACCTGGAACAGGGCCTGGTCAGACCAGTCACCGAACCAGTTGAGCACGCAACGGTTGAACAAGGCCGGACTGGTTGCAGCCTTGGATCCGAGACCGTCCTCGGGCGGATTCATTGTGAAGACCACGTGCAAGTTCTTGACGATCTGCTGAGTGAACCACTTGTAAAGCTCCTCAGGGGAATCCAGGTGCAAGTTTTGTCGCTGAGCACCTTCCTTGCATGCCGTCATGAGTGCAGCAAACTCATCTCCTTCAAAGAGACCGGGGACCTCCGCGTTGGCAAGCAGGGTGTTCATTCTCTCGAGGAAACCGGAGTCGAGGACGTTGGACTCGTCCATGATGAAGCAAATCTTCTCTCCCTTGCAACCGCAACGTCGAAGAACATCACGAAGATCATCGTCAAAGTCTTCGGCCGAGTACTTGCCGTGAACCTTGATCTGGAAGACCTTTAGGCCATTCATCCACGCGACGAAACGGGACAGAGTAGTCTTTCCACTGCCACTGACACCGATGAGGATAAGGTGACCTTGGGGTTGTCTGAAGACACGATCGATGCGGAGGACGTGCTCCAGCACATCGTTGAAGAGGATGAGAGGCACATCCACCTCTTCTTCGCAGAAGGTCTTGAGTCTGGCCTTGACAAAGTCTCGAAGCTGCTCCCGGTCGACGGGAACGTAGTTCTTCGAGAGCCAGTTGGAGAACAGAATAGGCCCGCCGAGAGCCTTCTGGTCATCGATGGTTGGGAAGAGATCCAGGGCAATGCGGCGTACGGCATCATCGGTCCACTGGCGCTCGTCCTCCGCAACCAGACGATCCTGGAAGAGTCGCAGAGCCTCGTGTGCCCAGATACGGACAAGGCCTTCAATGGACAGAGTCTCCAACGGCCTGATGGCTTCGTATATACCTCGCACCCATCTCGTGAGTTCACGAGGACTGTACACGTAGTGAGGTTGTATCTTGGGTGTGAAGCGTTTTTGTGACTCGAGATAGAACTTCACCATTGCTTGCGTGAGTGGTTCGGAGTAACCGCGAAGTGATGGGATGATCTTGAGAACAGCAGAGTTGAATGTGCCGTAAATCTGGAGCAGGGAAAGCTCTCCAGGGTAGTCAACCATGATGAGAGGAGCGTGACGAAGGAATCTGGCGCCCAAGGGCGTACGGCCCGCATCGGTCGGCGGGTTACAAGCACCAACAAACTGGATACGGTCAAGGGTGACCCAGGACTTGTCCGAGGTTCGCCAGAATCCGTTGTGCTCGACAAGCTGGCGCAGGAAGGAGATGGCTCTTTGCGTTCCGTACTTGTCGGGAGCGGGCAAGTTGATTTCATCACAGAAGATGACCAACCATCTGCCAATCTGGGTTGGCGAGAGCATGACTCCGTTCAATGTCTTCTTGTACTCGCAGTATTGCTCAAATGTCTTGATCAGAAGATCGGGGGTGGTTGCACTCGAAAAGTTGAGGCCGACAACCTCCATGTTGGGGAGCTTGCGAAGAGCGCTAAAGAGCGTCATTGTCTTACCGGAACCGGGAGGACCGCAAAGAAGCAGCGGCTTGTGTTCCGCCAGCCAAGAGTAGAGGACATCCTCATGACGGACGGTGTCGAGGGTTGGAATGACGACGTCAGTCTGGGTGATGGAGTGAGTGTTGACCTCAATGCTGGGCACCTGGTTCTGCCATGGGGACCATTCGGCCTTGGGCAGAGTGACGTCGAAGTCAATAAGTGAGCTGGTGCCGTCAAGAGGCGGGTTTCCGAAGCTGGCGAGGCCACAGACAACGTCTCCGAATGACTTCCTGTCGTTGAGTGGGCAGTCACCGGTCAGGGCCCAAACCAAAGCGAGAAGGAGCTTCTTGGAAATGAAGGCCTCGACTTGCTCGGGGTCCAGGGGGAAGTCGGAATGCTGGGCATTGTACTCAATCATGTCGCGAACGGCCTTGTTGAGAAGAGAGAACAAGGTGTTGAGGACCCGAGCAACGGTAAAGTCCATAATGTGGTTGAAGCTCTCGGCTTCCTTAAGAGCCTGAACAAGGAAATCCTCGCCGGTAAGATAGGCATTGAGCAGGTCTGCGACCTGAGACTGGACGGCCAGAGCCTTTGCGGGGCTTTGTCCAGCCGCAACGCTGTCCTCGTCCAGATCCTCGAACGGTTTGGAACGGAGAGTCTCCAGGTAGTGCTCGAGCATCATGTTGGGCGACACGGTATCCTCGCTGAACCAGACCATACCGCAACGACTGACAGTGGCAAGTGTGGCGTACTTGAGAGTCTCAACTTCGAACATGATGCGAACGTTCGGAGGCAGGTTGAGACGCTCACCGTTGGGAAGGGTGAGGAGCTTGTTGTCGTCCAACACTGAGTTCAAGTTTTCAACCCATTCGGGATCGACATCACCATCGAACACGATCCAGTGACGCTTAGAGTCTTCACCTCTGAGGTTGTCGACGATCTTTCGAAGAATGCTGGTGAAGAGACCGTCCGTCCACTCACGCGTGGTAGAGTCGAGATTACCATACAGAGCCTCCTTGGACATGACCTTGGAGTCGATGACGTGTTGCACGCCCTCGACGCCTTCGACCTTCTGGAGCGCGTCAAGCAGAAGAGTCCAGGCGGCGGATTTACCCGTGCCAGAGTTACCCACCATCATGACACCGTGGTGAATCTTCTGGATCTGGTACAGTTGAAGAACCTTGGTCATCCAGGTTTCGTTGACAACCAATTGCCTCTCGGCGGCCAGGGTCCTGATGGCCTCCTCAAGCTTCTCCAAGTTGGCAGGGACATACTTGATGCCAGGGAAGCAAGTCTCCTCAACCTCTGTGAGGATCTCGACATCGCTCTTGATCAACTTGGGAGCAATGGTCTCTCGAATGCTCTGCACGATGATTTCCGGCTCAACGACCTCTTCGGCGCCAATGCTACCGTCACTAGCAGCCAGACGTGCGCGCTTCAAGCCACCAGAGCTGACGAGAACACTCTTCAGAGCACGAAGACCAAAGTCGTAGTGAGCTTGCTTGGAGAGTCTGGCTGAACATTGGTCGAAGAATGGCACCGTCTGCTTGGAAAGTTGCTTGGCTTGGTTGAAACCTTGAGAGTACAGCATGACCTCGCTGATGAGCTCCTTGTCTGGCTTGGACATGGCAACGCTTCGGAACAGCTTCTTCAAGTTGTCGGGAAGGTTGGAACGGCCAGCGTAGCCAGGGTTCATGGTGATGAAGATACCGGTGTTGGCGTTGACATGAAGCTGACGTCCAACAAGCTCAATCTGGGACTTTTCGTCCTCGGCACCCTGCTTGAGACCAAGCTGAATGTTCTGAATTTGCTGCGAGACAGCGGACAAGATTCTCTCCTCCAGACGGTTAAACTCGTCGAAACAACCCCAAGCACCGACCTGGCAGATACCAAGGAAGATGCGGCCCATGGCTTGGAAATCGAAAGTGTCGTCACAGCAGAAGACCAAAGTGAAGCGACCGAGCTGGAGACCAAGAGCCTTGACTGACTCCGTCTTACCAGTTCCTGCTGGACCGTAGGGAGATCCACCCAGTCGCTGGCAGAGGGCCTGCGTGAGGGTAAGGAAACATCTGTCCGTGAGGGGCGTCCTGACCAGGCGGTCGGGAACACCAAGGTACTCAAAGCCGTAGCTGAGTTTGGCGTTGGCCATCTTGATTTGCAGACGTTGGAGGAAGTCGCCCTCGGAAGCGTAAACGTAACGCATCTGGAGCAGCCAGAAGTAGTGGGTTGGCGCAGTTGCGTTGAAATTGATAAGCTTCTCAATGCAATCCCGCTGGTGGACGCATTCAGTGATCAGCTGCTCGCACTTCTTACGCTGGATGACCTCGAGATCACCCAGGACTGTATCGGCGAGGAGGCGCAGCACTTGCACTTCGCGCTCGTAGAGCGATTGAAGCGTCTTGCCACCCTCGACGAGGGACTTCTCGACCACGGTTGTCCAAACAACTTGGGTGGCCAGTACGACGATTTGACTGGGGAAGGCCTCCATGAACTCGTTCATCGCGGACATTTCGATCTTATCAGATTCGAAAATAGGAGTGTAGTGCTCGATGGCTTCAGCAAGGAGCTCAGCGAGGGTATTCTTCATACCGTTCTCCAAGAGGGCTAGCCAGTCGTTGATCTTGGGTGTCTTGGCAAGAGAAATCTCCTTCTTTAGGCGCACCACTTCACCTTCCTTCGATGTGAAGCCAGAGATGATGGTCTCGTCGTCCATAATAAGTCCCGAAAGGCCAGCAAACATCTTCTTGAAGTGCTTGGCGATACGAAGGGTGTCGTTGCTGTTACCGATCATTTCGAGGAGATCTTCGTCACCGACGAAGTAGAATCTTGGGAAAGACACACGCTCCTTCTCGAGGTATTCACCCAGAGCCTTTTGGATCTTGTTGAGGAGCTCAGCAAGCCTCTCGAGAGACTTCTGGACGTTGGGGATGGTGAGAACGTCCAGGACGTACGGCTGCTTGTAGACCTTTTTCATGACGGCAGAGAACTCGCTGTTGATGTTCTGGAATCTTGAGGACTCGACGGGCAGTAGGTGCTTGATGTCGGCGTTGCCAGTGAAGACACCCTCCAGGTAGACCCACTGTCGCTGAACGTCGATCCAGACGTCGAAGAGAACGTGGACTCGGTTAAGCTTGTCTTCCCAAGAGGACGCCTCCTCCTCGAATTCCTTGTAGTAGGGAGAGTGCTTCATGGCCTGGAGCGAGTTGAGATTCTCGCTGCACTTGGCAAACAGATCGTCCCAGCCGCGAATGAGACGGCACTTGTTCTGGTAATTGACGAGCTCAAGTCCATAGTTGGACCAGGTCTCGCGAACTTGCTTCAGGAACTCTTCGAGGGCCATCTCACCCTGAGCCTGAGCAATGATGTCTCTCACAATAACCTCGGTCGCGACAAGGTTCAGGTCCCAGACGTCACCAAGAGTCATGGAGACAGGCGAGTACCGCTTGCCAGGCTTAATCTGCTTGTAAATCTTGGTCCAGTGGCGATCCCGAATAGCTTCAGATTTGAGGTCGGAGAGAATGGAGTTGACCTTTAGCAGACCGCGAAGGATGGTCTGCACGTGCTCAAAAGCGGCGTACTGTCGCATACGACTAGGCATCTCCTTGGTGCTCTTGATGAGATCGTCAATCTTCGACCGGATCTTTCTGGGTTGAACAGCCGTCCACAGAATTTCTCTCGTCTCGTTGAGACTGGCCCAGATGGTGGACAAATTGGACCAGACGGATTGGAAGTCCTGGACTTCTTCCAGAATAGTACCAAGAGAAGTGTCTGGGGTAGCAGGAATATCGAGAGCCTCCTTCGCCTTTGCAACCATCTCGAAGTCGGATTGCAACTTGGAGATTCTGCTCTCGAAGGTGCTCAGGGTGGCGGATGCAACGTCTGGCTGGATTGTGCCCGACACAGGCTTCTCGTCGTTCCACTGCACCGCAACCTCGGCGATTCTGTCGTTGATGATCTTGTCCTCTGCAATGATCTTTGACCTGAGCGCGTCGGTCTGGTCCTGGACAATCTTGGACTTCTTTTCCAGGATCTCAGTCAAGGACTCCCAGGAGCTGTCAATCTGCTCGATGTGGAGCCAGTCGTTGGGGAACTGGTAGCGTTGTCGCACAAGAGTCGACTGTCCTTGCCTGAACATATCAATCTCAGGTGCCCAGAGCTTAACGTTGCGCCTGCAAGCCTGCACGACAGTGATGAACTGGACGGCCTGGGCAGTGGAAGAAGCATCCAAGCCTTGGCTCTCGAGGTCTCGGCGAGCCTTGTCAATCTCAGCATGAACTTCGCGCATGCGATTGCCCAATCTGCTGGCGAACTTCATCAAGATCTCGTGCTGCCATTGGTCGTACTTGGCGTTGACCTTGGTCTGGACCTGATCGTAGTCAATCGTGATGTGGCCGAACTGCCTGCTGACTTCTTGTGTGTCAAAGGTCTGACGCGTCTTGCGAATCTCCTGAAGAAGCTGCAACCATCGAGCAAGTTGATCGCCAAGGGCGTCATACACTTGCTCTGATTGAAGATCCCAGAGAGACTGGAACTGAAGCCACTTGTCGACGTACGCGCTGATCTCGTGAAGCTTCTTCTCGACGGACACGTAGACCCGGCTGAGGAGGTCGGTGCATTCGCCGGGCAGGTCGTCGAAACGGGGCTCGTCCAGCGTCGTTGTAGTCAGGGTCATCTGGTAACGCGTGGCCTTGATCTTCTTCAGGTTGCAAACGATGCCTAGCCAGTCGTGCAACTGAACAAACCAGCTCGAACGTGCATACTCCAGAGGAGGATCCAGGTAGATCACCTGGTTCCGCATAGACAGCTCGTGGATGAGACGCTTAATAGTTGGGCCTTCGGGTATGGCCTCCTCGCCGTTTTCAGTGATTTGCTTGCGACGACCGTCATCAAGATAGTCATCCTCGAACGCCTGGATCCAAGCGAGGATGGCGTCTTGCAGGCGAGTCAAGAGAACCTCCTTGAGCTTCTGATTCATGTTCTCAACCCAGTACGGCAGGTTGACATATTGCTCCAGGTTCAGCTGGTCAACAGCAGTCTGGATAGTCTCCAGGCGAGAGGTAAAAGCATTGCCTTCGTATGGGCAGGTGCTGAGCTCAGCAAGCGCCTTCTCTACAGTGGCGTGAATTGATGCCAGGGAAGCAGTCTTGGCCTGCAGCAAGGATACAGCCGCAGCAAACTCGCGGATGAAGAGACTGTGCTTGCTCTCAGATGGCTTGGACAATCCGAACTCCGATACGGACGGCAGAGTGGCATTATTCTTAGTAGAAAAGAAGATCTCGTGCGAGTTGACGAACGACTCCCATCTGAGGGGAACACCTCTTGACACGAGGGCGTAGACGTCGTTCCGGTACCCAAACAGAAGAACAGCCTCTTCACCCATCTCGGAGATCTGTCGCATTGTTTGAGAGAAGGTGCGGACGCTCTCCATGAGACTGACTGCGAAAGGGTAGACGCGCTTGGCATCCTTGGATACGTTGTTGATCGAATGGGGAACGGCGTAGTTTTGCCACATGAGGTTTCGCGTCTCCTTGAACAGAGTGATGACCTGAGGGTCGAAATTGACCAGAAGCTCATAGTTGCCACCGGTTGACCGCATACGCCGGATGTCAAACAAGAAACCAGAGATGGAGATTTGGCGGCGTTGGACGTCATCGAGCCAAGCCTTGTAAATGGTCTGCGTGTCCAGCTTCTTGCGGAACAGGTTGCTCTCACTTTGAAGCTTCTGACCCTCAGCGTGGATAGCCCACTCGACACCGAGAACGTCCTCGACCTTCTTCATGTAGTTGTCAAGCTGATGCTCAATCTGTCGGGCCCAGATGATGGCGCCGGACACCGGAGGCAGATCGCGCAGCTGGGCCATGGCGTGAGCCTCGGAGTGGCCATATTGCTGCTTGAAACGCTCGTGGAGGCCATGAATGGCCTGCTTCACGTGTTCCATCAGCTGATTCTGGTACTCGGCAATGGCGCCACGAATCTTGGGCCGCACAAAGAGAGCGTTGAACTTGGAGAATACGCGGAACATCTCGTTGGCGTTCTTTGCGGTGGCCAGGCGATCTCGGAGGCGCGCAATGATGGAGTTTTCGACTCGAGAAGTCCTCTCGTTGTACACGTTCTCGGCCTTGGCCCATCTTTCCGTACCCTCGGAAGAAACATCCAGCAGATCGACGTTCTTTAGTGCCTCCCATGCCTGCTTGACCTCCTCAACGGCATCGACGTCACCCATTTCTTCCACCACGACTACGCCGTTGGTGCCGGTGGTTTCCGTCAGGCCGCTCACGGTAGCCTTAGGGCCGAGTACATTGACGATGGTGCGCTGCAGTTGCTCGTGGTTGTCACGGAACGTGCCGACATACTTGAGGCGTCCCTGAAGCTCGCCATGCTTCGGGTTGACCTTGATAGGAATGAACTTTTCGTTTCTCCGACGCGTGACTTCTCGAGCCACGTTGGTGAATTCCTTGATGCTCTCATCCCAGGTGGTGAAGATGTCGTCGCAGGATTTCATAATGGCCTTGAACTCGGTATAGTCGAGATTGACAAGCTCGGTACCGGGTAGCAGTCGGTGCAAAACCTCATCGAGGTCGCCGGAGATGGCCTCCACGAGCGGCAGTGCCCTTCGGATAGGGTAGGGGCATATTCTCAGCTTCCTGTTCAAGTGGCCAAAGATTTGCACAATGGCGTCCTTGACCTTGGACAGAGAGGTGGCGGAGAGTAGTTCGTCGAGCGGGAAATCTCTCATCAGCTGGTTGTACTTTTGGACCTTCTCCATAGCCTCCTTCAAACCCGTGTCCGCTGTGAAACTGACAGTCGCCTGGAAACGCTTTGCGTGCTTGAGAATCTCTAGCGTCAACAGCACTCCCTCACTTCGAAGCTGCCCTTCAATGCCCTCCAAAGCAGACTCCATCGACAGCCAGAAGTTGACTTCTTGACTAGCGGTAAACTTGAAGTCCTTGGCGCTGTCGGCAGGATCCCTCGTCATGCGCGTGATGACCTGGATGGACTTGATCCAGCTGTTTACATTGTTCTGCAGGCTGTTTAGGAAGGTACTGTCGGAAAGGACGGGGCCCGGGATGAGGTCGAGAGTCGGTTTGGAGTGCCGCGATTCCGCCTCCTCCAGCGCGGTCTGGACCATGGTGTGGAACATGAGGGAGACCTCGGGGATCTCGACGTTCTGCTGGAGGTGAAGCAAACTCAGCTCCAGGTCGTTCCACCTCTTCTTGGTGACGGGGATGCCCGTCTTGGAATCCACGTCAGCCCTTCCCCTGGCGCCATTGGTGAGTTGGCTCCGGGTATTGGCATCGAAATACGGCGCCAGCGCATTATGAACGTAAGAGTGCAGAATCTCGAAGGGTGAGGTCGAAGGGCCCTGTTCGCCGGCGGTGGCATTCAGGGTGGCAGGGCCTGGGAGATTAGTGAGGAGAATCTGGGAGGTCAGAGGGAGCGCGGGATCGATGGGTCCGGGTCGCTGCTTGAGCAGGACGAGAGACGACACGGTCGTCGGGGACGATGAGATCTCGGTGGTCAGCGAGTATGTGTAGGAAGGAAGCTCTGCGCGGATACTGTCAGCTCTTGGGGCCCCGAAAAGAAGCTCGCGGCGCGGGTCGAACGAACTGGAATCCTCGCCATTCTGTATCGTGGACGCGGGCAAGATATCTTTCTGAATGTACAGGGTGTTCGGGGTATCGGTTGCGAAGCGGGTGCAGCGCTGGACGGTATCGGAGTAGCGGTGCTTGTGAAGCAAGCTGCCGGGACTCTCAAGGTCCCCGTTCGTGGCACCGAGAGCAATCTGGCAGACCAGAGCTATGTGGTCGAGAACGCGGACGGGGTCGATCGAGGGGTCGGACGTGGGCGAGGTGACGCCGTTCGCGCCCGGGATAGAGGGGGTAGCCACCTCCATGGCGGCAGACGTGTTTTCGGACGGAAGACAGTATTTACAAAGACGGCGTCGGCATCATCGTAGATACAACGGGCAGGAGGAAGAAGCAGTCGGGGACAGCAGGTCTGTCGAGTCAGAGGGCAACAGGGGCGAGCGTTGCTGGCCGCGGAATCAACGAGGTGAATGCGGTAAAAGCGAAGAGGAAAAAGAGAGCAAAAAAGAAAAGCAAAGACGCCAAAGGAGCGTGCTTGGGCTGTGCTGAATCCTCGTGGATTCTCGGGGGTATCGTCTAGTCGAGAAGAGCTCGGCGTCGTTTTCTGGGTGCGAGTTCGTGTGTGTGTGTGTGTGTGTGTGTTGATGATTCGCGGCCGATGGATGCGCAGGCCAAATGTTGTCGGGAAGGTATTCTGCAGTGTTGACTTTCCACACTGGAGCCCTGGAAAGTCGACTTGTTCACGGCCCACTTTCACGCTACCTAAGGTACCTTAGCCCAGGTACACCTTGAGTTCCAGGTTGCCTTATTATTACACCTCGCCTCAGTTCGGTGTCCGTGTCTCTAGTGCAGCATAGAGGCCACTCGCAGGAATTCAGGTACCTGGATGCGTTTGGCAGCGAGAAAACGGCAGGAGGGTACCTTCCCTGAGGTCTGCGAGTTTTACGCGACCAGGCGGGACCCTTGTCGCGACAGCACCTGGGCTGTGTCAGGAGGTGTTGGCCACTAAAGCAAATGGGAGCATGTTCCACCGAGGATTGCGGGGCCCATTTGATTGGCCGACTCAAGCCCCGACAGGGGATCACGTCCCTCTGCTAAGGCCCAATGTGCTGAGGTCCCCGGTCTCATCAAATCAAAGCTCCGATGTGCTCCTTTTTGTGCTGTATGTGGAGGAGCTCAGACACGCTGTCCTTGCCCCCCTTCCCCCATCAGGCAGGCATAATTCTGCATCAGGGTCCCTGTGCAGTGCAGCAGTGGGTGTGTGTGTGTGTGTGTGCACACGCACGGCTTGGGCGCTGACTGCGACTAATATAATTTTATGTTCTGCCAACTCAGAGCGCGCCATTGCTTTTCTCCGTTCTGACTGGTGCGTCGCGCGGGGACGTCTTAGGTAATAATCAACGACATCCCTCAAGTTCCCAACGGCCACGGCTCGACAGCTTGCCGTCCGTCTCCAGCTCCAGTGCAGTCATTCCCGTCATTTAACAAGAGACACCAAAAGTGGCGTCCAGAGAGAGGCTGGACCGGGCATGTAGGGTGATCTAATCTGCCACGGCCGGCGCCCACCCCCGCTATCCTTGGGCCCCAAAATTACGATTATTTGTGTTTCTATTAGCAGCGGCCCCTGGTAGCTCGAGCTGCAGCATCCCGCCAGCCCGCTGCCCGCGCGCCTTGCCCCACTAAATGCATTCACCTACCTACCTTGCCGACTTGGACTGGGCCGGACGGCTGCTACAAGACCTCACCTCACTTACACCGCGCCTACTCGGCAATGGAAGCTGATGTCAGCACCGAAGAGCTTCGCACCAGGTTGCAGCGGCATGGGAAGTCATACTTAATGGGTTTCTTTAGTCATGTTCGCAATGTTTGCTGGTGCTTGAAATCCGCCCAATGCATCCCAACGTCCAAAAGACAATACCTTGACAACAAATACCTTGTGGTCCCAAGCTCTAAGGGACCCCAAAACGCGCGACCAAACGACTCCGTCCGAATCAAAAACACCCGTTCCCGTCCTGCCTTGCTCTCCGAACGTCCGACGGCCATGCTTCTGCGACTCGGCAAAGAAAGCATCGTACAAAGCCTTACTAGATCCCAATACCCATTCCCGTACCGCCATGCAAGGATACCCACTGAACTTCCCTTGGACAAGCGCCTGTGAACACGTCCTAATTGCCATTGTTGCCAGCTCCGGATGCCTCTGGTCCCCCGAGCCGCTCCCGTTGTACCATGACCCGTTGATTGCAAATGTCGATGAACATCTCGAACCTCCCAATGATGCGCTCCTTCTCTTCCAGCGTCTTCTTCAAGTCGTCAATCTCTTTTTGTTTCTCCTCCTTGTACTTGTCAAACTCTTCACGAGCCTTGGCAAGCTCCTTCCTGAGGTCCGCCCGGATGCGCTCCTCAGCCGTCGGATGTGGCTTGCTGTATATGGCTGGTCGATTCTCAGCCAACCCCGTCGCCACTTTTTGGGGGTTTCTGTTGATCGCCGCTCGGGCGTTGTAGATATCGCGAGGAAGCAAGGGAACGTGCGGGTTTTCGTTTTGCAGTATTTCCAGTGTCTCGTTAACACTAACCCCTGTCGAAGAGTCAGCGACTGCTCTTTCGCGCGTTGTTGACTTTGTCGGCTCACCGTTCTCTTTGAGAGCCTTGACGGCGGCAACCATTTTGCTGTCCAGCTTGCGAGCGGCCGGGTGGAGGAGGGGGCTTTCGCTCGGCCCGTGGTTGTGCTGCAGGTGCTGAGGGTCTGGACGGTATCGGATCGTCCACTGGGTTCGCTGCTCGATGGCGAAGAAACCGAACTGGCAATCGCATTTGCGGGACGACGTCTTGCGTTTGCGGAACTCGGGGCTGACGCGACTGGGAGGCTTGCCTGCCCTGTCGCACACGAACAGCACCTTCTTGAGACCAGGCACAGTCTTCTTGGATCGCCCAATGACAATGGCGTAACCGACTGACGTGCAGTACTGGAGGACGCTCTTGTGGACCGCCTCCAGGGTTGGGTAACTGCCGCCCTCTGGAGGAGCAGACATCATTTCGCCCATGGGCTGTCGGGGCACGAACGGCCCACCGTCCATCATCTTGGGCTCCAGAGAGTCCCCATCCTCGGCGATGGTTTCCACCTCCATGCTGTCCCCATGATGCTCGCTGGCCTGGGCCGGAGTCTCGGGTCGAGGCTGCGCAGGCTGCTGGACCTGTGGGACCTGAGATACCTGCGGCACTTGTGGAGTCTGTTGAACCTGTTGCTGGACCTGCTGCGGAACCTGCTGTATCTGCTGAACCTGGGGAACTTGCTGCTGCACCGTCGGCTGAGGAGTCGATTGAGACAACGTCTGCTGGGCCTGAGGGTGGGGCTGGTGGGAAAGGATTGGTTCGTTCTTGATTTGTTGCGGGTTCAGGTTCTGTTGTTGCTGGTTAAGGCTGTGTTGCTGGCTCAGCTTTTGTTGCTGGCTCAGGTTCTGCTGCTGCTGTTGTTGATGCTGCTGCGCAAGGTTCTGCTGCTGCTGCTGGCTCAGGGTCTGCTGTTGACTGAGACTTTGCTGGCCCAGACCTTGCTGGCTGAGGCTCTGCTGGCCAAGGTTTTGCTGGCCCAAGTTTTGCTGCTGGTGCTGCTGCTGTTGGTGGTGTTGCTGCGGGTGTTGCTGCTGGTGTTGTTGATGCTGCTGGTGCTGTGGATGCTGTTGGTGCTGTTGATGCTGCTGGTGTTGTTGGTGTTGATGCTGGTGCTGCTGGTGCTGCTGGCCTAGCGCCTGCTGCTGACCGAGGCCTTGCTGCTGACCCAAACCCGGCTGCTGACCCAGACCCGGCTGCTGACCCAGACTTTGCTGTTGACCAAGACCAGCTTGCTGACCGAGGCCTTGTTGACCGAGGCCAGGCTGCTGGCTCAAACCTTGCTGCTGACCGAGGCCCTGCTGCTGACCGAGTCCTTGTTGTGCTCCCAGGCCTTGCTGCTGCCCCAAGACTTGTTGTTGGCTCAGGCTCTGCTGCTGGCCGAGATTCTGTTGCTGGCCCAGAGGAAGAAACATGGAGGGCGCGCTCTGCTGAGGCATCTGCTGCCTCGAGGGAGGACCCCTCTGGCGTCCGAGGGCGGCGGCATTGGGGACGTGGCTCGGGGGACGCGAGGTGCCGTTGACGTTGCCATTGACGGGCGTCTGGGACTGAAAGAGATGGTGAGGGTATTGGGCCTGGGTCGGCTGCTGAGGCGTGTAGGCCTGTTGTTGATAAGGGGACGCGTTGTGAGGGCCGGGCGATGGTTTGTTGGCAGGGTTCGCGTGGAGAGGCGGGAAGCCTGGGCCGCCGTGACTTCGTCGAATGCCTGGCTGGGGAAAGGCGAGGCCGGGATGGCTATTAGGGCCCGACTGCCCCAGACTCGACATTCTGTCGAGAGGAGCGGCGACGGTTCAAGGAAGAAAGAGAGGAGTCGCCTTCTGCAAAGGGGAAAAAAAAGGAAGGAGTGGAGGACGTGGTATTGTGTGTGAGGGTGAGGGCGAAGGCGAGGCGATGCGAGGCGAGGCGAGGGCGAGGGCGAGGGGGACCGAGTCGCCCACCGAGGCAAGGCAACGGAAAATCAGGCCTGGGCGGCAGGCCGGGTCGGTCGAGTCGTCGACTTGGAAGTCGGGATCGGTGTCGGCGTCGGCGAGGATCCTCGAAGTCGTCGACGAGCCTCCGCTATCGTAACCCGAATCCCAGAGATGCGAGAAAGGATGCAACAAACGAACCCTTGAATGTGGTCTGGGGGTGTCGATAATGGGGGGAGGGAGAGGCGTGGAGTGTGTGTGGGTTCTGGGAGGTGTGCACAGAAAAGAAGGGGGAGAGCAAACATGCGAGGTGAAGGGTGGTGTGCGAGGAAGAGAGGGCGGCGGACATGGAAGAGACCTGGGCGGAGGGGGGAGGGGGACGTGGACGTGGACGTGAGGTGGACGTGGACGTGTGTGTGTGTGTGAGTGTGAGTGTGTGGGAGACGGGAAGGGGCCAGAGAGCCCGAGCCAGAGCCAGCGACAGGAGCCAGAGGGGGCGACAGCGACGCCTGAGGGCCCGGGGAAGGGAGGACCAGAGGGGGGCGGAAGCCTAAGGCTGCCCGGCTCAAAGGCTAAACAGGGAGAATTTTTCTGTGGCGCGGGCCTCTTTCTTTGGCACTGCGGCGGACGGAACGCTCTTTTTTTCCCCCCTCTGGGCGGCAGAAAAGGGGGCCACGGGCTCGAGGGAACCCCCCTTCGGCCAGTCAGCTTCCACTGTCTGGCAGTCGGTGCCGAAGGGGCCAGCTGGCGAGGTGAGACACTGGAGGGGCACGTGATGGGGCTTGGGGGGAATGATGTCACCGGCCCCGAGAGTGGGGCCTTCCATTGTTGGCTGGCGCGCGTGCTTTCTATCTTTATCCGCCGACATTCAGCACAGGGAAGGGCGAAAAAAAAATAGAAATAAAAATAACAAAAAACAAAAACACGACACGCAGCGCGCAGAAAAGCAACGTGTCCCGTCCGGGCGACAGAGGGGGGATACGAGCAGAGCAGGTTTTCGTCGCATCACGAAGTGTCCGAGTGAGTCGCAGACTTGAGGCTCAAATAAAACAAAACGCCGGCGACGTCCACACCATCAATCAAAAATGACAGCCGCGTGGTCGATTGACTGACTGACTGATTGATGGATGGATGGCTGGTTTGATGGATGCTCGTCCACCTCCCGGACAGAGGCGTGCGGTTTGGAAAAATTAATCACGACGTCGCCCGCTGCACCGCCTCGCTTGGTGGTGCTGGCCGCTGGCGCTCGACTCGATCCGACAGTTGCATGCCCGCCCTGGGCTGCCCTGTTTTCTATTCGCACTCCTGGGCTCCAGCCCGCTGTCAGGCTGTCAGGAGCCTAGGTACCTACCTACCTAGGTAGGTTGCGCTTGTACCACCTCTTGCAGGTACCAACCAGCCCAGGGCACCTCGGGGGAACACGCCCCCTCCAAAACCTACCGCCCGTCGCCATGCCGTGGGCTCAACTCTCCGGTCCCTGAAAACCCTGGGATGGAAATCGTGGTGGGAAGTTCGTGGCGGGCCGTAGGCAAGGTATCAACTGGTTGACCATCTTCTTCCGTCGAGTCTACACATAAGCTGACAATATCCCCCCCCTGCTTACCTGTGAGTACCGAGCGTTTCTGGCCCGTGCAGACGAAACCTGACAATGGATCCAACTAATGACCTAATGGGATCCACACGCACAAATACTCTATAGAAGTAAAATTGAGAGAAATTTTCGTCTTCTCGTCTCGTATAGTATAGTGGTAAGTAGTCTATGTAGTCCCTAATAATGCAGAGGTCGTAGGTTCAATTCCCTCTTTTTCCAGCTTTTTTTCCAAAACGGCTCCGCCAAGGAGGGTTGGAATGGTCTATCCCACCCTGCTTCCTACGCTTCGCTTCGGGTCGGGATGGGCCAAGACCATCCCTTTTGCTCTTTTTTGCTCTTTTTTGCTCTTTTAGGCTTAGACTATCCTTAGTCATCAGATGGATCCATTGTCAGGTTTCGTCTGCACGGGCCAGAAACGCTCGGTACTCACAGGTAAGCAGGGGGGGGATATTGTCAGCTTGTCTGATCACTCTCTTCCGTCGTCGCATCTTTTTATCTGTTTTTTGTGGTACGTTCCTAGGTTCTCAGCAGTAGAGGGCTGCAGACCCAAAAACCTCCAGCAGCACCTTACAGGCGTCCAACCCGACAGGCCAGCGCCTCGTTGGCTTGCTACAGCACCGAGCTCCCCCTGGAGCCCGCAAATCAGCCCTACCTGTCCCCCTGGGCCCTGCAAAATGGGAAGGAGCTGGGTGGCCTGTCCGTGCTTCGCGGGTGCTTTTTTGGTGGAGTCCTCCGCCCGTGTCAACAGGGTCCCATCCCTGCCTGCACCATTGACCAATTGACCTCCCAGCCGCCCACCGCACACCGACTCATACCGAGCGCCCCCAAGGGCCTCGACTTGCGTCCTCGCCGCAACAAGTTAGAACCGGGCAAGTGCCCATTTGCTATAGATCTGAACGTCTTTCTCCCATAAGGTAGATTCGAAATCCGTGCCACTGCCTTGTCATTTCGCTCCTGTTCGCACGGATACCCACCTAGGCACGACTTGGGTACATCACGGACAAAACACACAAAGTCTAAACAGCTCTTATTATGTCATCCGCGGCCCAGCAGCTACGTCTTGCAGCCCAGCTAAGTCTCACTAAAGTTCGTCAATCATCTAAATCGAGGGTATAGTATAACTGGACTGGCCTCGCCGTCCCCTCAAAAGTTCTGCTGTTTCCTGGTGGCCTCATCTAAGCCCCTAGCCATGATGGTATCTTCGTGCGCCAAAACCCCTGAATTCCCAGTCTATACAAGACACCAAAACCCCAAAAGAGACGAAACTTGAGAAAAAAAATCAAAAAAAGTCAAAAACTCCATGCATCGACAATACTTGAGTCTCGTTACTCCCTCTTCTTTCTCTTGCTGGGCCTTCGCTCGCTCTCCATGTCGATAAAGTGACCCTTGTCTTGCTGATGTTGCTTCAAGTTGTCCGGTCTGTTCTTGTATTGGCTCGTGCAACCCGGGTACGGGCACCGATAAATCTTGGGCGGTGCGGTCGAGTGTTGCAGCTTCTTGTGTTTCGCCATACTGCCTTTGAACCACTGCGGGTCGCCCTTGGGTCGATACCCGCAGATCTCGCAGCAGTCGTTCGCTTGAACCTCAACCTTTTGACCAGCACCGACTTCAGGCGCCTGGGGAGACTCAACCGAGCCCTCGGTCCGATAGCTCGACATATCGACGAGCGGCTGGACGGCCCCGATAGCCGAGTCATCGCTGTCATCGTAGAATGCCGTAATCGGGTCGGACAAGCCAGCAGGAGCCATAGAAACCTGAACGTCTGGCAGGGTTTCTTTGAACGAGTTCGGGCCATCAGGCATCAAAAGGAAGTCGTCTAACGGATCTTCAAGGCCTGTCGTCATCGTCCTGAAGAACTCGTCCAGGTCCCCGTCCCCGGCCGCCTTGGATGGATCTTGGATGGCAATCTTGATCGCCTCCTTTTCGCATATGCCCCGGATGATTGTTTGCATGAGCTCGATGCCGAATGTGTGGTACGCCGATCGTGGAAGGTATCCTGGTATTGCTTGCTGGTAAAGAGAGCCGAATTGTACTCTGACTTCTGGTACGTAAGTATCGAAATAGTCCTGCAGTGACATGCAGCCCTGTAGCGGGTGTCAGCGGCGCGCTCCTGATGTCACTCCATACTATTCAAAAACAAGAAGAAGGAAAATAAAGGGGGGGGGACCGACCTTTCCAGCCTGTATGAGCTCCAGTTCTGCCCTCCTGACGCTTTTGATATCGCCAGTATCAATACGCTTCTGGAAACGCTTCACCTTCGACGCAAAGCCACTGGCGTGAGAAAAATTCTGGCCAAGCATGCGGGCAACGAATTTGACCGTCGCACAGAAAGCCGGGTCAGTGTTTGCAGTTTCGTACGTGTCCTCCAAGTGCTTTGTCCACAGCTTTGATGCCAGCACTTCGCTTGATTCTAATATTCTGCTCGGCAGCGCCGCGTGCTCCAGTTCTAGACACGTTGTCAGTAAAAAGAACGTACTTCGAGGATGCTGTTTCAAGTCCATCAAACCTACCGTCAAGAAAGAATTGCGCGACTTCCATGAAGCTGTCCTGTCTCGATTGAGGTTGTGCGGATGGAGAAAGTCGCCCCTTGCCCTTGAGACTTGAAGATCTAGAGACAGAGCCTTGGTAACGTTCTAGCAAGAGGTCGTCGAATTCGGTTCCTGAAAGATCCAGGGGCTGCCAAATCGCAGACGCCACTTCGAGGTAAGCCTCACGCTCTCTTGGCACAAACATGTTGCTGTATAGATATGTTTGAACGTAAAGTTGCTTCGAGCGATTACGGGTGTCGTCCTCATGCACGATGAGAGAGAGCGAGTACGTGACGTGGACGAAGCAGAGGGTTTCAATAGTCGATCTCGGGTGCCCGCCGTCCAGGACTGTCTTGAGAGTGGCAAGACCGGTCTCAGCAACCTGTTGTAGCGACATGCACTGAAGCTGTCCCACAAGCGGGTTGTGTGAGAGATGTTGCAGCTTCTCCATCGATGAGCTGACGTGAGCCTTGAGTGTGTCCCACGCCGAGCCGACCAGCGAGTTAGCATCAACAAAGTAGGCAGTATTGAAATTCGCTGTTGCTTCCGCCACTGATTGCGTGTCCTGCGTCTGTCCGGTAGCAGCAGTGTCCGTCTTCATGCCAGGATTTACTGTTTTTGACGTGTCGAGAGGGAGGAGTTGCCGGTCACAGCCAAGGTCGTCCGGGAGAGTCTGAGGCAGTGGCTGAAGCATGACCTCTTCTGCTGGCAATTCCGAAATGAAGGTATGCAGGGGCATGCTGTAATTCGAGTATCGGCTTGCATTGGAGCAGCCGCGGGAGAGATACCCGCCAGGGCTTATGCTGTCTGATGTCGGCGAGGTGATGCTGGTCTCGGCGCTGGTCCAGGCTGCGCTGAAGGCGGAGGTAGGAGAAATGACGTAGCTGGCAGTGGTTTCGGTGCTGGCATTCGATCTGAGAGAGGCGCTGGGGGACAGGTTCTTCGTTCGCGTGGTAGGCTTGTGCTGCTTCCGATATTGCGAAAGACCATGTGTGTGGACAGACAATGATGGCCGATCCACTCTGCCCATGGACATGTCGTTGATGTCGACGCTGTTTTGTAGGGCCCAGTCAAAAGAGAGGTCCGGCATAACGGACATGCCAGGTTCGGGCCCCGTGGGCCGCGGCGCGAAGGGGTTTGAAGGCTTGGCTTCGAACGCGTCTGAGGGCGAGGGAAGTGGGACCTCTACAGAGTCAATTTCCAGGATCTCGGACGAAGAAGATAGCTCGACTTCTTGAGGCTGAACGAGGATGGAATCATAGCTCGGTGGAGGCGGCATGACAACGTCGTCCATGTCGAGGTCGGGGACATCCTGGCTCCTTGACTTTTGGCCCAACGAGGAGAAGAAGTTCTTTGCAACGGACATGATTCTCCGTCTCTTTCCCGGGTGGCCTAGACATCGTTTGCATTTACCGTCGTTGAACTTCTCGGCTTTACCGCAGTCATAGCACCAGTACTCGCCGGTGCAGAGCTGGTCGCAGGTGTACAGGTGCCTCAGCATGACCTCGTGGTTTGGAAATCGCTTCCGGCAGCGTAGCAGAGGGCACTCGAGGCGCTCAGCGGGCGTCATCTTCTGGCACGAGTTCCGCTGGACTGCGGCCCAGACGATGAACCTGTGGAGGGCGCATTGGTCCTGAGATACGGTACGAGTCCTGCGGTATTGTTCAGCGGTTGCTCAAGGTGACGATGCACAATGGCGACCAAAGGTCAAGGCAAGGGTAGGATGGATAAACTTACACACAAGATGGCGACACAGCGGAGTCAATGGACGAACGGGTTGACGACGACGAACTCGTGGAGCAAGAGTCCCGGCGTGGTCGGGAGCGGGTGAGGCGGGACGAGGTGAGCGCTCGTAGGGCTGAAGGACTTGGGTTCAGTGAACGGCGGTCATCCCCGAAGAGCGACAGCGACGCCTTGGACTCCATGGCTGCTCCTCGTACCGGGGGTTAAAGCACAAGGGAGTCGGGGTCCAGAAAACGAGCGCAGGGAAACAATGGTCAGCGATGCGTCGACCAAATGAAAAGCAATCCGCCACCCATTTTTGATTTATTTGACCTTGAGGATGGGTTGAAGCCTGCAAGAAATGGCTGTCCTAGAATCCAGGACTTGGTAGCATCCGTAGGACTTGAGCGGCGGGTCGGGACTGGCTGGAAAAAGGTGGCCTCCCCCGGCAGATGCTGTGCGCGGGATTGTGTAGTAGGTCACTGGTCAGCCCAGACTCCCCGAGAGTGAGAGAGCACCGAGAGGGGGTGGACGTGGTGGGCTGTGGAGAGCAAGCATCAAGGTGTGCGCGGGCCAGCAGCCGTGAGCCGTGAGCCGTGAGCCACCTTGAGTTGAGGTGAGGTAAGCAGCAGGCGTGGCGTGGGCATGGGGGCACTGCTGCTGGCGTGCGAGGTACACTTCCTGCAGCTAGACGCCATCAGGTACCTCAGCTCCCTTGACACCTCAATGCGACTCGACCAGGCAATGAATGGATGGCGCAGGCGTCGGCGGACGGCGGACGGCGAAGGCAACGGCCGCGGACGAACCTCCCGAGGACTCACTCAGCCCGTTTCGAGGTCAGGTTCTGGTAGCTGCTGTTAGCGAAGTATCTTGATCTCCGTTGCTTGCGTCTAGTTGCTGTTTTCGAGGAGGATTTCGAATTCCACGAAGGAAGACAGCTTCGTCAAGACCTCAACATCGCCTCCACGGCTTCCATTAGAGGCGCATACACATCCAGAAGCCATCGTGCTGGACACACTGGCCTCCCATCCAACAGTTTCCTCCCGTTCCCAAATGCATCTCATGCTGCACGACGCGTCCGCTCGGCCCAGCTCGAGTAGGACTCCCCGAGACGCGACGACGCAAGTCTCGCAATAACCGGTGCAGCTGCAGACTCCTGCAGTGGCCCCGGCCAATCACGCCAACGCTTGCTTAGGCAGCGAGGCAGACAGCCAATCCGCCTGACCCGGTCCAGCTGGGCTTCCACGGCCTCTGGCTGGTGACTGGACGGCGAGCCGCCACTTTTGCAGGGAGGCTCATGGAAGTGGTGCCGTGTGGTCGGACGTGGAACGGTGCTTGACGCCAGAGGAAGAGGACGACTGCCTCGCTTTCCGCCCTGGGATCACACAGCAGAGGAAGATTGGAGAGCGAACCGACGAGACCGCAGGACGCTTCCCCCGTGGCGGCCGGGACGATGGGAGCTGCCGGGAGGGATCCGACGGCCCGATCCCAGTGCGCGGCTGGCCGAAAGTCCTGGGCTAGCGACGTGCCATGATATAATGTGGCAGGGTCGCTGTGGCTTTGCACAATCCCAATGCCAACTTGTCGCGGAATACGAGCTTTTGCGAGGCTGAAGAAGCAGCTCCATGGCGCCGAGGGAAGTCCTGCACAAATCTGCAGAAATATGCAGAAATTCGCAGAAAAGGACAGCATGAGGCCAACGAAAAGCAACAGACTGGCCTCTTACCTCTCCAGCCGTTCGCGACGATACTGTTGGCCAAAGTTGCCAAGTTGGCATGGAGATCAGCGACCTGGACTACACGTTTGAGTCGATCCGGCGGCGGCGAATCTACTAACCTTTGCTTCAGCATGGTGAAGGTGCTGCAAATTTTGTCAATGTTGGTGGGGCTGAATATCTCCAGAATGGGCAGAGGCAGAAGCAGGAACTGGTACCGACAATGTGAGCTGTGAAGAAGGAAGCAGCTAATCGCCAGTATCACGCACTGTGCCAAAAGCGCAGTCAACACGGCCTCTGCACTTTTGATAATGAACGGCAAGAGCACGTCGCCGTCCGCTCTTTCCAACATCACCAAGCACAAACCCAACAGGCAAGGATTCTTATTCTCATGCCGACTTCTGCTACAACTGCAACCGTGCCAGAAACAACGCATCCGTCCCCATTTCAAAACCGAACAACGAGGCGGGAATCACTCCTCGTTCACTCTAGCCTCTAGCCCAGAACCCTGGGCCAGCCAGCACCAACTTGCCATCCGTTCTTCAACAGCACGGAAAGAGACGAACGATACAGACGAAGCATAGGCCACCTCTCTATTCAAGCCTCTACCGGAGAAGTCTGGGAAGCCACTTTCAGTTCATGAGGGCATCGCGGGCTCCCGCCTGTTGGGTATTCGCCCAAGCCACACATTTACATTCGAGTCCCCAGCCAGAAGTTTGTGGTTCTAGACCAACCGCCATCAACCACTGACGACTCACCGCTTGCTCAACACCGACCAGCGTCCACCATTTTCGTTTCCTCGACACATCGCGGCCCCAGCATCGCAACACGTAGTCATGCGATTGACGCCATGCGAAGCTACAAGTTGTCTGGTGTCTGGGTGGCACCCGAAATCTCCTTCAACATGGCAAACGACCGGGTTAGACTCCATGTAAGAATCTGGTCGCTCGTCGCTTCTGTTCCATGTTGACTCGGGGGTGGCAGCAACTCCCGGCCGGTCGCTCCGACCAATCCACACCCCGCAAATCCGACCATCCCAATGGCAGCTTCAGGCGGCGTCACTGCTCCGTGCCAAATGGCGCCATGGGGAGCGTTTCGACGATCTGTTATGGGACGGTGGGCCATTCAAGACGACATTCTGTCTGGGAACCCATCCTTCAATATGCATTCGATTTCATACAAGCAGCACCGAGTGGGCGCCGTTCGGGCCAGCAGCCAAAGAGGGCCGTCATCCGGGGAGCCGATCTTGAGGGGCACAGCGTGCATGCTGCACCTCCTTACCCGCTGTTTCAGATATCGGGCGTGTGGGCGGATCGTTGGGGACAACGCCTTTGTGCGCTCTTTTATCGCGCGGCCAGAGGCTTTCTCCTGCAGTCTCATACGGCCCAATCAGGCATCTCGAACGACAATAAAGGTCAGACTGGGCCAAGATGTCGAACGGCTGTGAGCTATTGTCGTTTCGAGACATCGCGCTGAGCACTTTGGCTATCGATCGCCGGTCTAGTACTTGCTTGTCATGCCACCTTTGCATGTCACAAACCAGCTGCTTGGGGCGAATCGAAGCAAGTTCTGGACACTCAAAACAGTCTTGGCTTGGCTAGATGCTTCTTGGGTCGTCCATCAGGGGCTGGGCCCGATGCGGGGGTTTTGTTTTAGTCGATTCCAGCGTGCAGCAGTCAGTTACAGATTCGCTGACGGTGCCGTCAGAAGCAGTACGTCAGCAACTCGCATGCCAAAACGACTTCACGCCATAGCCGGCTTAGGCTAATTTCGCTGTTAGTCGATATTGTCAAGTTAACGTTCGCCAAGCAGATGTTGCGCCATTACTGAGTCTTTTCGCACGCAGTGTTTGACCTCGCTCAGCTATCGTTGAAGCCGCACACGAGCCAATGGGATGAGGTGCCCATATTAGTGTACAACATTCCATTCTCATCGAGAGCTCGTTTTAGTGCGCTGTGGACGAGATCAGCTTCCACAAATACGGCTGCGACAGAGCTGAAGCGTGAACACCAACTGAGTTCCACTGCCACAGGCAATGGAACCACAATTTGCAGAGTTCTGGTACAGCAATTGTGGCAACTTCAACTCCATTCCCATTGCCATGAAATACGCAGAAGTCGGAATGGCAGGGGCAGCACCAGCTGGCCTAGTTGACTGTGGCGCCGTCTCTGAGTAGAGTAAGGAAATATCTACCGGTGACGACAGAGAGCAGCGGGCAAAACCACACATGTCGTCCGAGTTTAGGATCGTCAGTGCCAATAGACGAGCATAAGTAGACCACTCAGACTGGAAAAGCAAGAACCCTGGAGGAAAACCACGCCCTACAGGCCAGATCGAAGCTGCAAGCAGGCCACCCGTCGGGCGCACCTAGATCGTTGAACAGGTCCTCAGTTCTGAGGTGCAAAGCCTGTTTGATTATCTCAACTGAGACATGGAGAATCAGGTATGGCGTGGACCGACGCGCGATGACTGTGTGTTTATGGATCCGCCATGAGGAATGCATCTGGCTTGGGCAAATCATCGAAGGCTGGGCAACATCATTTGCAACATTCCAGCAAAAGAGGACTTGTTTAAAGCTCATTACCCGTCCGGCTCACCAAATGTTTACACGCGTGGTTGAAGGAGACTGATACCCGTCATGGAAATGGGTCGGCACCTGCTATAAGATCCGCTGACTTACACCCATTTTCACCTGGCTGAATGGTGTCGGAGGTCTGTTCGACTTTGGCCTATTTAACTTTCTCTTTGAGCCGAGCATATTGTATTGAGGTTGCGTTTCTCAAACGGCAGCGAGGACAATGATGTGGACAAAGCAAGCCGTCGTCATTGCGGCGGCTTCGTCTTCAATGTTCGTCCATGCAGCTATCATACGCGATAAGTTCGGTCAAATAGACTTGGACGACATCATGGGGAGTGGTGCCCCTCAACCGTCGATCCCGGCCGCGTCCGTCAACCGCAATCGCAAACGGCAGACCGCCGGTGGTTTCCTTGATTCGGGCGTGGCCTCTCCCATCGCCGACACTTGCAACGAGGCAACCCCGTTCACGCTCAACACTCTAGGGCAGCTGGAAGTCGCCGGCTCCGTGATATCGGTCAACCCTGGCACGCCGTTTATCCCTCTGCGCCCCATCAGCCCCCGGGGAAGCATCACAATCACTTTCAGCGTCAGCAACGGCGCTCTGGCCTGGTCTAATCCCGCCTTCTTCGGCGGTCAGGCGGGCTTTTGTCAGGATAACACAGGCCAAGTCTTCGCCACGTTTGCTGACCCGGCCGTGGCTTATCCGCCCAACTGTGCTGCTGTCCTACTCGGTCCGGTCGTCGGTATGTGATGGCTACATATATTGCTGGAAATGGATTTGTTGACACGAGTGTATAGCTTCGACATGTCCCAGCGGAACCGCTGCACCTACTACTCTACCGGTATCTACATCGACTGTGCCGCTTGGGTCTGGGACATCGTCAACTGTGCCTTCCGCCGCCCCCACTGGCGGCCCTTCTGTCGGAGCTGGCGCATCTGCCGTCGACCCGTCCAACGTCCCTTCTGGTGCACCTTCTGGAGCACCTTCCGGAGCTCCCCCTAGCGGTCCGTCTGACGCATCTTCTGGCGTTGGTTCTGCTGCGCCCTCTGGTGCAACTTCTGAAGTGGCCCCTGGTGTTCCTTCCACCGTCGATCCTGTTGATGGTTTTGGTGTGACTTCGACGAACTCTTTTGGCCCGATATTGACTACCCTTGGGACTACCATTGTAGGCACTGGGCCTGATGGTAGCGTATTTAGTACCGTCAGCAGCTACGAGGCAACTGTCTCCGGACCCATCACAACACCTCCGCAGGCGGCGCCGACCTCGTCGGCGGTGGTGAACGGCACGCTGACGCTCCGCCCGGGGCTATACCCGGAGGGCGACTTCTTAAGTCCGGCTGCATCGGCTTGCAGTGTAGTCACTGAGTCTTGGATTTTTGGAGACACGACACTTCTTCCGGCTCAAATCACGGCAGCCTAGAAGGCGTGCTTTTCGGTGGAAATATGTTTCATATAATAGCGCAATGCATCTGAGAGAAGCAGCCTAATCAGGGCTAATATTACTGTCAAGAGTTTCCAATCTTGAGATGCCCGTGGAAACCCCGCCGGGAGCTCGGGAAGAAGTCATTCTCCCTGAAGGGATACGATTTGCTGCTGCAGACCGACAAGCCCAACAATATGCAAGAAGACCCTGCCCTGCCCTGCCCTGTTCTATCCTTGAGCCGCCTGGCACACGACGTTGCATTTCCAGAGATAAGAGCCGGCACTTGACTTGGACGCACATATTCACTTAGTGGGGCATCGACATTCGGCATCAACGTGAGCCACTGATCACAGTTTCTCCATTGCCGTCCTGCCGCCGCAAAAGCAGCAGAGCCGGGGGCGCGCCTTTAGATTTTCGCATCTACAAGGATAGAGCCAGCGACTCTGTTTCCGGGAGAAGCCTTGTGAAAACGAGGGAGCACCAAAAGAAGTTGGGGCAAGGATGGGAACTTCCCGTGAGCGAATGGCAGACGCGAGGAGCTCGTCATCGGGCAGCCAAGGCAGACGTCCCTCCGCGTCGACAGCCTGGATGCCGCGCTCGTCTTAATTTGCAGCAAACTCTCTCCCCGCTGACATCCCCGAAATCTCCGCCGTCATTCCCCAGTGACGTACGGAGGAGATGGAACACGAGGTCAGCAAAGTGTCCGGCCGAGGCACACACGCGCACACATGGCGGGCTGGTTCTGATTCAGCGTCTCCGAATCAACGTGCGGCATTGCGGAGAGAGCGCTGATCTACGGATACGAAGGTCGAACGAGCAGACGCGGTGCCTCGGGAGAGCGGCTTGACCGTCGTCAACGGTCGCAGTGCAAGGCCGAGTCGACCGACGGGGTGATGATCCTTTTCGCCAAATGAAAGTTTGTCGTTGTCGCTCTCTTGTCGTTGCCCAGACCGGTGCTGCAGCTTGCCTCACTCGCATCGTTGCCCCTGCCGAGTTGCGGTGGCATGTAGCCATTTCTCATTTCACTCTACTATGTCTTTTTTGCACTCCCTTTGAGTTGCAGCAACCACCACCACCACCACCACCGTCGGCGGTCCGGCCGTAGCACCCGTGCCAGCGTGCCGGGCGTATTCGCTATCAGTTCCAACTTCCAAGACATGCGCCGCGCCCATCCCATCCCATTCTGTCCCATCCCATCTCATGCTGTCCGTCTCATCCCACCCCCGCCAACGGTGCTCTCCCACCCCAACGGGCGACCTGAGCACACCCAACCACCACCCAAACGGCCTCAAGGTGACGCCAGAGACACAGCATCTTGCAGAATCGACAATCGAACAAGCCTTGCACCGATGTGACCCCCGTCCCATCCTATCGCCTCGCCCGGGAACTCTGATACCAGAGACACGACTCCCCCGGCGCGCCGAGACCGACGACAGTGCGTGCGCGAGGCGAGCACCCGCAATGCTGCACAGTGCTGTGTGTCGTCTCGGCCGTCTTTGTCCATCATCTATTACGTCGCCCCGGGGGGGCTCGTGACGGGTGACGAACGGGGCCCGAAACACCGGCATCAAGCACCGTTGCGGATTAGACGAAGGACCACAAACGACAACGAGCATTGAGCGCAGCTCGGGGCAGGCGAGCTGAGGGCGGGCCTGGGCTGGGCCCAGACGGCAGCTGTTCTGTCGCTGGGAACTACTACTGCGCATGTAACGAGTCACATCCATGGCGGATTGGATCACGTCGTGTGGCATTGGATCCTGACACGGACGGGACTGACAAGGACCCCTCCACAACACGACCGTGGCCGCCCACCCCCTTCCAGGTTGGCGTCCCTCACATCCTCACATCCTCACATCCTTTCCGTGCTCCCCCCACCCTGGCTGGTGCCAAGAGCCCCCGTCGTTGGTTCCCAGACGCTGGCAGGCGCTCGTCTTGTTTGGGCTTGACAAGCCATGGCGGCGGGACCCCGTCAACGACGAAAACGTGAAGGTGATTGGCGGCTCAACGGCGATACCGCCTTATCAGGCCTGTTGAGACGCTTATCACGAATCTGCACGACGGCGGGTGCGGATTCGAGCCTTGCTCTACGCCGCCTTAGCCAGCAGCCTCTGGCCTCTAGCCCCTAGCTGCATGCCCCCTTCGTCCCAGCAACCCAGCAACCAACCCGCTCGCGCCAATCTGCGAGGTGTGCGTCTCCATGTATCTCTTGCAAATGCGCCCGACCACTGGCGTCAACGCAGCAAGAGATAGACATGAGTGAGGTCAACCGGACACGCGCAGGCCACTCACACCGTCCGATGCCCATGATAGTAGGGTTGATATGGCAGAAACATACCTCTCCTTAGCTCGCTCACATGCAGCAAGCCACCAACAACCACCGTGGACCTCTCTCTCTCTCTCGCACTCTTCTCACATGGCATCGCCCGCCGCCATCTCCTTGAAGACGGCCCTGGTCCCGCGCTGGACAAGCCGAGAATAGTTCTCGAACGAGACACACAGGGAGAGCGAAAGAGAGCGAGAGAGATAAACGCAAGGTCGACTGAACGGACGACCTTGGGTATCCGCGTCCCAAAGTATCTTAGCCTCCGTTTCGAATCGACGGTTTGAAGGAGCTTCCCATTCGCACGCCGCACACGACACGACGGCCATCTTTTCCCAGTCTGCCCATCCCGTTCCCCATCTCCCAGTCCACCTCGTCCTCCTCCCCCGGACCATCCAGCCTTCACCAAAGGGTACTTAACCAAAAGTCCACCCACTCGACAAAATTTTCTTTTTTCTGCAGATTTTTAGGTCCCAAGACTTTCCATTTTTCGTTTTTGGGTTGGCCTTTTTTTTCACTTCCCACTCCCCATATCCCTGGGCTGGCAGAAGAGGGTGAAAAGAACAAACACCGTTACTCCCTTATTTAATCCGTTCTGATTCCCACACGGCTTCTTTCCTTCTTCGTTTTTCCCACCTCCTCCCGGCCAGCCACTTCGGACGGGTCCCCCGACGACGGGTGCGCGGGTGATTAGATTTTCTCAGTCTGTGCAAGTCGCGGCCCCAGCAGAGAACCAACCAACAGACGTTCGCAAAAACCGACGCGCGAACCAACGAACCCTTACCACCTCACTTAACCTTACCTGGTGATAATTAATACCAACGGGCATAACGCAATCCACGGACCAACACACACGCACACGGTCCAGCCACCCCCAACCCAGCCCAAAGAGAGACAAAAAACAACCTACAAGTCCAAAAAAGGGACTTTGGGACGGGCCTTCGCCAGCCTCTATATAGACGAGACGGCCCCCTTCGATCTATTTTCCGACTCCTCTTGACGTGACAGGGACCACTGCCGTTCATCATCGAAATTCCGCCCTCACGAGACCAGCATCCCTCTTCGCGTTAGCCTGCTTGGAGGGAGATCCTTTTGGTGGTGCTACCCGCCGCGCCTATCGTCCGCCTGCCGCCAGCTGCCGCCACCCACACGCCCGCAGTCTGCGAACAACTGCACCAGTCAGCCAATAGGATGGAGTCGCCGCACCACATGGGCATCCGGGAGCTCAATGTGAGCAACTGGCACGCTCACAATGCATTGAACACATTCAACCACGCTGTTCCGGCCATCAAAACAAGCGCAGGTAAGAAACAGGGTTCTTTTGCTTTTCGTTTTTTTGAGGCTCCTTGAGACGTCTTTATTTTTTTTCTTGGCCTTCTTCTTCAACGACATCCCTTCGGCCTTGGCATCGGTCCCCCTGATTTCACGCCTCATCAACACCTCGCTCTCACTCACACCACAGCGCATCGTCACCCTGGTGTCACTGCGTTCTCCCGGCGAGCCGCCTCAGATATCCGCTCGAGGAAGGTGTGGAGTCCGTCGTTCGAAAAAAAAAAAAGAGGACAGACCGAAAGTATCGGCCACGGATCCTCGGCTCAGTGCTTTAGGCCGGGATCCAGACCAAATCTTACAAAAGCCGTTGGGCGCAAAATCTCATCTGAAATTTTGACAAGCTTTCTCAATCTTTGTCCGTTACAACCGAATCCTTCTTTACTTGCCCACAACTCAACTGAATTACTTGCCTTTGGTCAACCCATCGTCGGCATTCAGCATAAACCCAATTTCAAGACTAACCAACCCGAGCAGCATTCTTCACCTTTCTGCGAGCCAACCTGGTCTTGAATCCCTCAGCAATGTCCTCCAACACCAGCACCCCCGTGCTCCAGCCCACGGGCGGCGCCGCCGCTGCTCACACGGCACACCGTCCCGCGGCGCCCTCGCCGCTGGCAAACTCGCAGACCCTCGACCCCCTCGACGACATCCCCCCCTTGTCCCTTGAGGTCCTCTCCTCGCGCGACGACAAGGCCGACGCTCTGCACCTCGTCGCCGACTCCATCGCCCAGCAGCGCCAGCAGGCCTCCTTCTCCCTCGTCTTCCACCCGGTGCCCCTCGCCGGGCTGGCCGGCGCCCTCGCCGTCGCCTACCAGTACTCCAAGGCCGACCTCGGCACCGCCCTCACCCTCCTCAGCGGCGTCGTCATGGCCTACCTCCTCGCCATCCGCTGGGTCACGAGCGGGTACATACCCCTCGCCGAGCAGGTCACCTGGTCCTTCATCCGCCCAGCCCCGGAAGCCTCCGCCGACGAGGAGGACCTCGTCCTGGGCGCCCGCTTCGGCTCCGAGATCATCGGCGCCCTCGTCCTGCGCCTCGAGCCCTCCAGCCCCTCCTCCTCCTCGGGCTGGTCCTCGAGCGGCGGCGGCGGCGGCGGTGGCGGCGGCGGCAGGCGCAGGAACAAGCTCAGCTTCCGCGGCGGCAAGGGCGTCATCCGCGCCTGGACGACCAAGCTCCGCTACCGCGGCAAGGGCGTCGGGACGGACCTCCTCCACGAGGCCGTCCGCATCACGCGCGAGCGCTGCGGCAGGGACGCCGAGGTCGGCTTCGCCCTCGAGCACGCCAACAGCCGCATGGTGCTGCCCGAGTTCTTCAACGGCACCTTCAGGAAGCGCGAGCGCTGGGCCGCCAAGACCCTCGACGGCGTGCTGGCCGAGCGGGAGGTGTCCAAGAAGAGGAGGTGAAGAAGGAGGGGGGCCGGGGCCTCTAGCAGCGCGTCCCAACTCACCCTGATCTCTCATCCATCTCACGATGCGAATGCTTTCATCATTTCTCAGTCGTTTCTTTGTTGGCGAGTTGAGTCCTTTTTTTGGACGGCGAAGAGGGGAAAATGGAATGCTATACCCTAGAGACTGCCGAGGTGGTTGGCCTGCAGAGTCTTCTTGTTTCTTGTTGCTTGTTGTATTCTTTCGGTTTTTTTTTTGCTCCTTCAAACTTTAAACTTTCTGGATACCCCTCGTTTTTTTGGTCACACGGGCTTGGGCGGTTTATATATAGATCGAGAAAGAGAGAGCGGTGCGAGGCTCTTCGTCATTGATACCACTCTAGCCGTGCAGGACGGAAGATCGGGACCGAGTTGTCTCGCAACGTCCGTCTCTGCCTAATCTAATCCCTTCGTTTGGCATGCCAATCACCTTTGCCTCTTGACTTTTGTGATGCTGTCTGTCGTGGTATCTTCCATTCCCAAGGTGCAGTTTTCGTCGCAACTGCCGAATAGTACAATTCCCAGACGGGGTTCCCACGTCACCTTTCCCGGAGCTCCCTCGTGAGCCAAAGAATGCTATACTCCCCGCCTGAGACTCGTGACCAACCGCAGAGATTATGTCCATATCTGCCTGCCATTATGACGCCGACACCCAAGTCACATGGAGTACAGAGTCTCTGTCCAGTCTCCCAAGGCCAGAGCGCGTCCGCAAAATATCAATCCGGAGTCAACCATCCAGTGCCACAACCACACAATAATCAAGGCATGACCCGTTCGTTTCTTTCCCTCAAAAGACTTTTCGCCCTCAACCGTGGACACTCAAACGCCGTCCTAGCGTCAACGTCATGTCGTTGACGGAAATTCCCATGCTCAGTCGTTGTGGTGACCCGCAGCTCCCTTGCGCGGCTTGGTCTCGACGTAGGTGTCAGGATCGAATCCGTAGATCGGAGTACCAATACGACGCAGAGCGTGGAGAACCTGGAAGAGGGGTTAGTGGTCGTCTAAGGCGGCGAGTTTCGAGGTGCGGTAGAGTTGACGGCATGGGGGTTGGACCTACGTCGTAAATGGTAATCGTCTTGGCCTTACGGTGCTCGGCATAGGCGACACAGTCGCCCAAGATCTGAACGAGCATTAGAAAACCAAGTGGTGGAGATGAAAGAGCCGGTAGGAGAGACTTACGGTGTGCAGCCGGGCCTTCAGAGCCTCGCGGGCGTCGTCATAGATCATGGCAGAGATGCGCTTGACACCTCCACGGCGGGCAAGACGACTAGAAAGACGAGGTCAGTTAAGATTCGGATGAATAGTATAATGACGGGGAGGCCAGGTGAAGAAAGTAGGAAGCAGTCCAGAATAAGTAAGGTCAACACGGGCAGGTGCCTCCCAGGACTAAGCCCCAACATCTTACTCGCCCTCATCTCTCCCCAGAAATACTCCTCTAATTGAAAATAAGAGTATGAAGAATAGAAGCACAGAGTCAATTTTAAAGAAAAATGAGATATCGGACTCACCGAATGGCGGGCTTGGCTGTGGTGTAAAACAAGGTCAGCCGTTTCCACCCAGCGCGCGTTAGTCTTTAGACGGGGACGGAAGTACTCACTAATACCACGAATGGTGTCTTTCATTATTTTTCTGTGCGCTGCGTCAGAGATATGACCACATTTGTAAGAAGGTGTGAACCTGGTGATGGGTAGCTTACCGGTGTCGTTTGGCGCCTCCGAGGATCGTTTTGCCCTTTCCGCCAGCGGGCACCTTGGACGCGGTTCCCTTCTTACCGCCGCCTGGGCCGCCGCGGTGAATCTTAGAAGGCGGCATGTTGACCGTTGTCTTTCCCGTTTCGAGGTGAAAGTCCTTTCGGAACGGTCTTGGGTCGTGGGAGAGATACCGGAGCGTGCTGTTGTGTCTGTGTAAGCTAGGTACCAGACCAGTAGGCGTGAGGCAGGGAATTGAAGTTGGTAGGTGTTGACGCGACGGAGGGTGGCTAAATGTGGGGGGCGGGCTGGCTGTCTCCCGTCCTTATCAATGGTCTTATCGGTGGATGGCCCCTTGCCTGCAGGCGGCTGAGAGAACAGTGTGGAAACACGGTGTAAAGATAGTATATACACAGCTCACATAACGCAGCTCTCTGTATTTGTCTGCGCCGTGTTTCATCAGAACTCAGAGCTCTATGGCGCAAGTAGGTAAAGCAGGTGCGAAAAGGTTACTCGGTTGAGGCATGCAGGCAGGCAGGCAGGCAGAGGCAGGCAGAGGAAGTCAGAAGGAGTGAGAGGCAGGCAGAAGCAGCCACAAGCAGTAAGAATTACACCTATACTAATCGGAAAAGTGTTATTGTATTAGAACAGTCTTATAGAACAAGTAACCAAGCAGGAACGAGTGACCTGAGCCCCATCTGAACGCCTAACCAGACCGGCCGCATTTACCCAAGGGCCCATATTATTCCCCGTCTATTCAGAAATGAAGGTGGCTTCGCTGAAGCAGAGACCCTCTTCGGAGATTTCTTGGTCTCCAATCTTGAGCTTCAGAGTGAGCTTGTTCTTTGTCGGGCAGTACTGCAGGGACGGTTAGCGTTGTCCAGACACTAGCATTTGGTGTGCTCACTTGGTAAATGTATGGCTTGGTACCGGCCGTGCCGGCCACGATCTTCTTGACGAAGCCTGGAACCTCTGCCAGGACGTCCACTCTGTCGAGCCTCTCGCCCAGCGCACCCTCGATGCTGGCATCAACGGCCATGCCGTCTTTGTCCTTGCCGGACCAGGTGAATTTGATCTCCTCGGGCTCGGGCCACTCGTTGACGGCGTCGTGCTTGGCCTTGGTGTGAGCGGCCGTCTGTGTAACACCGCCGTAGATCATCTCGCCGTCCTTGGCGATGCCGCCAACACTGACCGTTGTCGAGCCGTACGAGGGCGGGGTCGTGTACTCCATCATGACAGCCGAGTAGTTGGGGCCCTGGAAGTCGACAAAGTTCCACTTGGCAGCCGCGTGGTGCGGCTTCATGCCCTGCAGCGCGTACACGTAAAAGCCCCTACCCTTGAAGTCGACGGCGCCGTCCTTGGTGGTGATGGTGCCCTCGACGGTGCATCGCGGCCAGAAGGCGTGGCGCATGGTGCCCCACGGCTTGCTCAGGTCGGTACCGAAGAGCGTCTTGCCCGTCTTGCCGGCGTGGAAGCCTGGCGAGACGCGCGCCACCTTGAGGTTGACGATGGCGTTCTCTGAGTTCATGCTCTTGATGGTGTAGTAGGTGCCATCCTCGGACAGCTCGACGGCGCAGTCATCGGCGTAGAAGGAATAGCGGTCCTCGCTGATCTCGTAGTGGTTAAGCTGGGAGGTCTCCCAGAGTGTGGGCTTCGACTGGTCGGGGTAGAAGATCTTGGCGTTGAATTGGCAAGTCGTGCGGATGCCACTGTTCAGAGGCCGTGGTTAGCGGGACAGCTTCTGGAGAGGGGGCGGAGATGACGCATGCGCGTGGGGGTTCCCCATACCCAACGTTGCTGTAGATGACCTGGGCCAGCCCAAGGTGTCCGTTGTCGCCCATCAAGTAGAAGCTCTGGGTCTCGACCGAGGTCGAGTCGGCCGCGATCCATTTCAGGTCGTTCTTGGTGAGCTCGGTGAAGGTCGTCTCCTTGGCCTCCTCGGCGACGGATTTGATGGCCGTGGGACCGTAGATGGGCTCTTGGGTACCCGCCACATCGGCGAGCCTGGTCAGATTCAGAGATTAGCCTTGGCAGAGTGACGCAAGAACTGGACGGCTTTTTTTTTACTTTTGTTGCGCCCACTTGAACATGTTGGCGGCGGACTGGGGGAAGACGGCTAACGGATGGAGGGCTTAGGGAAGGGCTGGAAAACAGGCGATTTGGAGAGAGAGCAAAATCGTGTTCCAAACGAAAACTTTGCTTCTTGTTGAGTTCTTAAGGAGAGGAAGAGAAACCCCAGCTGAGAGAGAGATGGAAGTTGGAGCTGACCGCCCCAAACGACAACGGGCGGAGGGGCCGAGGGGTCATCCCACTACCCAATGACGGTGAAACTGTGGCTAGGGGACAGCTGTGTGGAGCCTGCATTCCCCCGAACATCCCGGTCGCTTGGACGTTTAGCGGTGGCTAGTGCATAAGGCTCCTAAATTTTCCATCTCCGAACACCCAGCATCTGATTCGAGAGAAGCGAAGCTGTCTCGCGCGGCGCATCCCACTCCAGCTGTCCACCACCACTTCCCGACCAGCACCACAGCACAACAGTCGCCCATCATGTCGAAGCGAGGAGCGTCCGTCGCCGATCAGGTCGTGAAGCTCATTGTGGGCGCCGGCCAGGCGAGTCCCAGTCCCCCCGTCGGTCCTGCGCTGGGTAGCAAGGGTGTCAAGTCGATGGACTTTTGCAAGGTGAGGCTGCACGCCTTTTTTTTGTTTTCCCCTTTCCCTGTGTCGTTCGGCTTCAATGCTGCGACGAACACATGACCACTTGCTGCCCAACAACAACCGTGCTCTGTTGGTGTTGCCTTCAAGGGGGCATTGGTTCGGTCATGCCATGGTGGACATCAATGCTAACGGGGGGTCACCTCTTTGCTATAGGAGTTCAATGCAAGGACACAGCACATCACCGTCGGCACGCCGATGCCCTGCCGAGTGACTGTCCGTGGCGACCGATCTTTCCACTTCGATATCCGGACACCGCACACATCGTGGCTGCTTCTCAACGCGGCCGAGGCGCCTACCGGCAAGGGAGGCAAGAGGAAGGGCGCGTCGAGCCCCGGAAAGGAGACCGTCGGCACCGTCAGCCTGAAGCATATTTATGAGATCGCCAAGATTAAGCAATCCGAGACGCGCCTGTCGGGTCTGAGCCTCGAGAGTATCTGCCGGTCCATCATCTTCCAGGCCAAGTCGGTTGGCGTCAACGTTGTGCCATAGAGCGCGCGGCGGTCGCACAGTCAACGTTTCGACGATTTTCTACGTTACATACCTATATCGAAAAAAAAGGAGTCAGGCGCGGATAGCATCATCCACTTGTATACCAATCTCCCCCTGCGGAAAAGGAGCGCCTTTGTTGTTGTTGCTGTACTATATCGGGGGCAGAGCGTGGATGTAGCATAGAAGGAGGCTTTGTACGATTGAAAAAAGACATTTCAAACTACCGCGTGGCATGGCAGAGCAGCAGAGCGCCAGCAGAAGTTTCACACAATGGTGGTGCGTGGTTTGGCAGCAGAAGCACCCCAAAAAGAGGGGATTTGGCATCGGTGCGCAAGCGTCCCAGATGTCCCAACTGAGAAGTGATGTCGAAACTATCCGCCGTCCTATGGGGTGAAGTCTGTTACTGACATCCCCGCCTGAGACATTGGGTGGCGGTCAGCCGTCCGTGGGTGAAATCGAAACCGTGACTGGGTCTGGCCGATCCCATACGAAAAGTGGGAGAAGAATTGCAGACAGCGTTACTAAGGTCAAGCTGGACCAGCTTGGTCTGTGACTTGTGCAGGGCGGATTGGCCAGAGTCTAAGACGAGCCAAGAGGGGAAGCTTCGACGAGCTGAGTTGCCGAGCTTCGTCGGGGTGAAGAGTTAAAGATCAACGGCCTAGGTCCAGAACGCAAGCGGCAAAGCCAGCGCATCAGTGGGGAACAGTTGGTTAAGTGTCCCGGAAGCTTCATGATCGAGATGGCATTGCTGATGCTCGAGAAGCTTAGGCACGTCAAGCTGGTCTAGCTGCAGGTTGAGAGGTCAGATCATGTGCTGCCTGCCATGCGGTGCTGGCTGGACAAGGAGCTGCTGCTCTGCTTGGTTGCCGGGAGCCCACCCTGCCCCTGGAAAGCGGTCCTGCAGCGTGTGCCTGGACAAACGGGTTCCATCGCATCGACCTGTCATCTGCAACAGACGGCTTCCAAGTCCCCAAGTCTTCGCCAGAGTGGAACCGACTCAGTGCCGGTGACGTGACGGAACACTGGCCGTTTTCATGCTGCAGCAAGCTGCAACACATCAGCAGCCACGCCACTGTGCCGGGCTGGGCTCGCTGGTACGGATCGGCGCGGAAGCGGAGGTGCGGCGGTACCGCGGTACGTCTCGGCATGTACTCTGGAAGTGTGTGTTTGTAATAGCGTGTAGCCATTCGGGCCTATGGAGGGCGAGGGCGAGGGCAGGAGACAGAGCTCCGTCTGTTCCTGTCAATCACTTCATCAGAACGCGTCCGGACTGGTTGCCGAGAGCTGACTGAGAGCTGCTCCCCACGGCTCGCGTAAGCCGATGGGTGACGGGATCATGGCGGCAGGCCGAAGGCGCATCCACGTCTTTCGTTTGTTGTGAAGGAGGGCGAGGACGGCTTGGGATTGGCCTGCGTTTGTTTCCCGAAGAGCTTGACTCGTTCATCCCGGCCAGAGCCAAAATTGCATTGTCAAATAATATTGCTGGCGTTTGTGTCTGCACCTGTGGGCAGGCCACGACGGAGAAAATATTTTCAGTTGAAAGAAAAGACAGTCATCGACCATGCCCATGTGGGCCTGGGGGTTGCATCTGAAGCAGCAGTCAGTCATGTCCCACGCCCAGAGTGACACTGACAGCGTGGAAAGAGTGACTACAAGATTGCGCCTCGCTGCCGTTGCATGTGTCACGGATGCAAAGCCGAGAAAAGTGCCTGGGGCTGTCCAGACGGGAATCTCTGGAACAGGTGGCGGGGGCCCTGGATGGACAAGTGCAGAGCCGAGCTGCTGGAAAAATAGAACATTCCGATCACCACAGGGACAGGCAGGAGCTGCCATGCCATGGGCCGTGGCTGGCAGGGCCGACAGGGCTTTCCGCCGGGTCCTGATGTGATGCAGATACGCGCAATGCATCCATGATTTCGGGGGGGCTGCCAAGTATTTCTCCCGTTCCCAGGCGGTCGCAAGCCGCGTCCCGGGCCCCAACGTTTTCCCCCAAAGTGGCCCTTTCGGCGCAGACGCACCCTCTCAGAGGCCAGCAGCGCCCAAGAGGCTCCATTCCGGTGTCACGGCGTCTTATCCAGTCCACCGCTTCCCCGATAAGGGATACCGATCCCGACCACTCAGCTTGTACCTTTTCTGCGTCCTGTGCCGGGTATTGTGTACCTCGTGCTCCTACTGGCGGCGGCGGCGGCGGCGGGTTGGCGGGCAACTGGAGCGACCCGTCAACCAACTTGGAGACGGGAGTCACGATAATTAGCCCCAAAAGTACTCCATACGGCGTGCACCACCCACGTTAACCCACGTAAGGTACCTCAAGGCAAGATACCTACCCAAGGTAGGTAGGTACCTAGACACCTAATTAGAGAGATCGAGACCTGCCCTGCCCACCGCCGCCCAGAAGAAGGGCTGTCCTCGTCTGCAGTTCTTCCAGATGCTTACAGGTGACCCGTGCGGTGCATTTTAGCTGTACTGCGTAGTCAAAGGGCCCCACCATCCGCAATTGGCGGCATCCACAGCCCGTCCTGGGTATCCGTACTTTTCTCCTTCCCAAGCCCGACTTTGTGTGTGTGTGAATTTGTTTGATTTCTTCCCACTTGCTCTCCTCTCCCCGCCGCCAACTCCTCCAGTCACGAACTGCACGCCCCGAGCAAGAACATCATCATCCAGTCTGTCGGGGTCATGGCCGCCCCGTCTCCGCCCCAAGATCCTCCCAAGGACCAAAATCCCGTCCCAGGTACCAACGCCCTCTCCTTCCGTCTGTTCCGGCGCGCGCAACGCTGAACCCCGCCCTCGGTTCG
Source organism: Colletotrichum tropicicola (assembly GCA_025962755.1). Taxonomy (NCBI): domain Eukaryota; kingdom Fungi; phylum Ascomycota; class Sordariomycetes; order Glomerellales; family Glomerellaceae; genus Colletotrichum; species Colletotrichum tropicicola. The sequence continues at coordinate 138,250 of JAOWMA010000072.1, forward strand.
TCTGTTGCGCATGTCACACTCACACTCACACGCCCGAACACTCGCTCCCGTCTGCTTCTCACCCGCTGCCCATGCCGCCTCCCACGCTCGCGCCCAGCCTGCCGCCCTGCCCTGCGGAATCTCGTGCTGACTGCTGCGCCTGTCGCAATGCCCAGAAACCACCCGCAACGCGCCCACCACGTCCGATGCAGACAAAGACTCCAAGATGCCCCCTCAGGCCCAGGCTCAGGCCCAGGCTCAGGATGCGCCCGCCGTCCGCTTCGCTTCTTCCGTCGAAGAGATCACGCCTACCGTCACCACGACATCACCGACCGACACCCTGTCGCCCACCGATGCCGCTCCCGGACCAGAGTCTCTCGCTGAAGTCACGCCCGATCAGCTGAGAGCCCTTTCCAAGTCCCTCCAAGGAGCACCGTTGCAGCAACGCCGGATGAACGTCTTTGGCTTCGAGCCATACTCGCTGCCTGCGTCACGCGTATGTGCATCATCTGCCCGTCCCGTCTCTTTTATGCTTGCTTCGGGGCCTCTTGACGTTGCTTGCTTTTTGCTTGGGCGTATGCGCCCGATAGCCTGCGTTTCAAAGCACCTACCTACCCCTCTGCCTCACTCCCAGCAAACACCGCCTCAGTGTTTAGGCCCCCTCTTCCCCAAACACATTATCGACCGCCGCTGAGTCTGCTTCCCCAATGTCGCTTCCAAGCGGAAGCTCCGTCGACCAGTCTGAAGCTCGCTCCAGGTACCCCCAACCTGTCACGACAACACAGATCTTCCACCGCATCGCACATGCCAGCCTGCAAAACCAGCGCCTTGCTGACCCTTCACCTCCGAATAGGTCTGTTCCCGAGAAGACGAATCCGACAACAGCAGACTGCCGACCCCGAACTCCAGCGGTCCGAAATCGCCGCGTTTTGGTCCGGTGCACCCGATGCAGTCCCCTCCCCTGACCCCGGCGGGGACCGACCCGTCAGATCCGGCAAAGAAGAGTGCAGACCATGACGAAGACCGGAACATCTCCTCGAGCGACCCGCAGTTCATCACCCCTCAGGCTTCGTCCTCCCAGGACACCTCGCCGCCTTCGTCGACCCGAAAGAGCATGCCCGTTCGAGCCAAGTCGGGCGAGAATGTTCCCCAACGATCAGCCTCGGCGGAAGACCGGGACCACGACACGAGATCGCACAGGAAAGGGATGTTCTCCATCGGCCCTGGAGGATCCGTACCCGTTTCACGAGAATCTAGTCCATCTCGAGCTTCAATGTACTACTCCAAGCCGATGACTCCGGGAGGAGACGCCAACGACCCCTATGCCGCCCACAAACGCCAACCCCAGGCTCCAAACCCGCAGCGCGGTACCATCGACTCAAGATTTGTCTTCTCGAGGAGAAAGAACAAGCATGGATCACCGTCCGGCTCGACATCCAGCTTGGGACGCACCAACGACAAGCGCCATTCCGGTCTCCTGGGCAACCTCAAGGGCCACGGCGACGAGCTCCAGGTTCCCCATGACGATGCGGCGAGCATCTCCAGCAGGCAGGGATCGTTTGCGGATCTCAAGAGATTTTTCAAAGTCGGCGGGCATCACAAGATAAAGCGAGAAGCCTCACCGTCTTCGATTCGTTCTGGCGCCAAAACTCCGCCAACGAGGTCTTCTCAACACCAACTGCCTTTCGGGGACGACCACGGCCTCTCCTCGAAGTACGGAAAACTGGGCAGGGTGTTGGGATCGGGCGCCGGCGGGTCCGTGAGGTTGATGAAAAGGAGTGACGATGGAGTCGTGTTTGCCGTCAAAGAGTTCCGACCCAGGCATTCTTACGAGACCGAGAAGGAGTATGTCAAGAAACTGACGGCCGAATTCTGCGTCGGATCGACTTTGCACCACGGCAACGTCATCGAGACGCTGGACATCCTTCAGGAGAAGGGCAAGTGGTACGAAGTCATGGAGTACGCTCCTTATGACCTCTTCGCTTGTGTGATGACTGGCAAGATGACGCGCGAGGAAGTCGGTTGCTGCTTCCTACAGATTCTCAACGGCGTCACGTATCTGCATAGTATGGGTCTTGCTCACCGGGATCTGAAGCTCGACAACGTCGTGGTTAGTGAACACGGTATTATGAAGATCATCGACTTTGGTAGTGCCCATGTCTTCAAATACCCGTTTGAGAACGACATCGTACTCGCCTCTGGTAAGTGCTCATGAATTCTGTTTACTAGACGCGAGCTAACCACTAGTAGGCATTGTTGGATCTGACCCGTACTTGGCGCCTGAGGTCTATGATGAGCGGAAGTACGACCCCCAGGCCGTTGACATCTGGTCTCTCGCCATCATTTACTGCTGCATGACTCTGCGAAGGTTTCCCTGGAAGGTTCCTCGCATGACGGACAACTCGTTCAAGCTGTTCGCGGCCGACCCTACGCCGGGCCACGATCCGAAGAAGTTGATCATGCCGTCAAAGTCGACCAATGACCTGACAAGCACGCCGGCGCGGGACATTTTTGAAGACGGGAAACACGAACACAAGCATCACCACAAGACAGAACAAAAGGAGGGCGAGAGCAAAGCGTCGCAGGGTGACTCGACGCAGGCGTCAAATCGCTCCGATGGGCAGCAGCCGGAGAAGAAGGAGGTGATAAGGGGTCCTTGGCGAATCCTGCGCTTGCTTCCGCGAGAGAGTCGACACATTATCGGACGCATGCTCGAGATCAAGGTCAAGGAGCGGGCAAAGATGCAGGAGATTCTGGATGAACCGTGGGTCGCGAACACGGTGATATGCCAGCAACCCGAGCCAGGCCGTGTGATCCATGCTGAGGACCACGTCCACACGCTGGAACCACCGCAACCTCCGAAGTAAACAGCTGGAAGGGTTTCTCGTCGAACCAACTTGAAATTGCATGTTCATCCTGGCGTTTGGGTATCAAGGAAAGAGGTATGGAAATGGGACTGGGCGAGGTCAAGAAAGCGGCATGGCATGAGCGCCTTGAGGGTGACGATACAGCGATGACTCTCTCTTTAGTCTTTAGAGCTGGGTGAAGGTGCGTTCACTTACGGACAGTGTAGATGCTGCAGCGGCTCGGTTTACGAGCTTGTATCATGCAAATGAATATTTAGATAGGTAGATAATATTAGTCGGTACGAGACACTTGGCCGTGTTTTATTCCCGAAGTCGTGCACTTGGTGACTTTGCAGAACAGTGCTTCACAGTTCATCATGTCGTGATCTGACTGACGTGCGAAGTCGGCGGTACTGTGCTCCCTCGGCCCGACGGAAGCCTCGCACTGTCACCCGGCAGCGGAGTGGGGCATCGGGAAATATTTTGGCCGATCGGCCCAAAAAATTGTTGACTTTCTGGAAGCTCTTGGAATAGCTTCAAGCCTTAAAGTTCGTCCCCCGTACCCGTCCTCCAATTCCTGCCGATCGTCATCCACACACCTCCTCACGTTGCAACCGCGCTTCAGTCTCGATCAACCCAACCGTCACAATGGTACGTCTCCCGTTCCGACCACGTCCACGGGTGCACGGCGAGCTGCTGTCCTGTGCTCTGCTGTGCTGTCCGCTCTGCGCCTGGCACCCGAGACCTCGGCATCTCGCCGCTACGGTTGAAGCGCCGCGCGCGTGTCAATTGACATGACCAGACGATTACAAATGCTAACATGTGGTGCTTCTCTTTTCCCCCGGAAACAGGCCACCTCCGTCCGCTCCATCCGCTCCCTCGTCCCCCTCCTGGACCGCGTCCTCGTCCAGCGCGTCAAGGCTGAGACCAAGACCGCCAGCGGCATCTTCCTGCCCGAGTCCAGCGTCAAGGAGCTCAACGAGGCCAAGGTCCTCGCCGTCGGCCCCGGCCTGCTCGACAAGAAGGGCAACAGGCTACCCATGGGCGTCAACTCTGGCGACCGCGTCCTGATTCCTCAGGTATGTTGAACACCCCGTGTCCCCTCTCTCTCTCTCTCGCTGTCTGCCATCCTGCGGGACGGGACTCTGCAGAGTTTGACTCTGTTGCTATCCCCCCTTCCCCCGCAATCGTGGAGAGAGAGAGGAGAGAGACGTGGTGTCGGGTGATCGGGTGCGACACGATGCTGACTAGACATGCAGTTCGGCGGCTCCCCTGTCAAGGTCGGCGATGAGGAGTACCACCTCTTCCGCGACAGCGAGTAAGTTCACGTCCCCCCCATACATGTTATCCCGTCCCGCGACGCTGCGGCCCGGGTCAGATCATGGCAGCAAAAAGAGAAAGAGACCACGATGACTGACGGATCGGCGCAACAGGATCCTGGCCAAGATCAACGAGTAAAGAAGAAAAGGAAAAAAAAAGGATGAAAAAAGATACCCCACGAATCAACGATTTCTTGGCGTGTACTATACGTGTATCAAAAGAATTCAAACAAAACTCCAAACAATCGGTATAAAAGCGAGCAAGCAAGAATCTCGAGAGTCGGAGGAGATGTGTGTGTCGGTTTTTTTTTTTTGTTGTTGTTGCTGTGTTAGCTCTTGCATAGACTTGGTGTAATGTTAGGCGTGCTTAGCTTCCGCGATGGTTACGAAGGGCGGAGGGGACGTGTTGCAGAGACACGAGACGAAGGTGACTATCGAGTCTCATTCGGGTCTCTCGTCTCCTCCCTGTTCGGTCCCTTGCGGGTTTGATTCATGGAAACATCTCCTCTCTCCCTCACACACATAACACACATACTGAAGATGATCTACTTGAATCCCCCCAGACGAAGATGCGTCCAAGTGTGACTGTGCCCAATAACATTCCACGACATGGACGTACGTCATCTATCCGCGACAGTGACGGCTCGTCCTTTTTTTTTTCCCTGCCAAGACCCGAGAGGGCGAGCCGCGAGCGTGTGCTTTTGCACCTTGCTTCCTCTGTGCACAATGCAGGCTCATGTCGGATTCAGGGCCGGAGGACGAAGAACGAACGAACGGCCGGCGGTGGCTTGGCTTGGGTTGGATGTGCTATTTTTCTGTCGGAACCCCCCCTTGGAGGAGATCGACGAGAGCGCGCCCGGACCGTCAGGCAAACGAGCGAGTAATGACCAAGGGAAAGGTAACACAGCCCGCTGCGGCACTCCCGCTGGCCGCAGACCTGCATGCATGCATGTCTGCCCGTGTTCTTGCTTGCTTACCTGCTGCGCAGCTGCGGATGGGATGATGGACCTCCCTCGGCGAGTGCCCGAGTCAATGGGTTTCACCAGCTTCCTGTTTGTTTGTGTGCGTGCGAGAGAGATGGAGAGAGAAAGAAGGAGAGCGGGTAGGCCCAGTGACGAATTGTCTTCTCGATATCCCCCCCGTTCGTTCGATATGAATGTTTTATGAACAATGGATCCGTGGGAACCGCGGGAAAAGTGGGCAGACGCATATGAAGGTCCCAAGAGGGGGCCATGCGCCGCTGCGCGATAAACAAAACATGAAGACCAGAGCCGCAGCTGAGAAGGGGCGGCGAATCGGAGCGAGCACGAGAAGTGGGAGTCCGAGAAGTGGACGCAGACGAGGGGGCGGTGGTCAAGTCCCACGGGAGACCCGGAGTTCCCAGATGAAGTTCCCACCCCCTTATCTTTTCTTCTTCTTTTTTTTTTGCCCCTGGTGTTGTTGCTCCGTGGGAGGGATGAAGACTCGAAAGTGGAGAGGTTGGGTCGCAAACTCTGGCCCAGCGCGAGGGTAAAAGGATAGTTTGAGTCGTCGGTCCAGTTGACGGAAACCGAATCGTTTCTTGTTCGTCTCTCGAGTCTGATTCAGGGGGCGGCGTCAGCGGTTCCAGGAGGTCGAAGGCACTTACTCGCGGTGGGCGGCAGGCCCGGCGGCTGCTGACTGAGAATGGGGGCGGCTGCGTGTCCCGTGGCTTCAGCTGCCAATCGGGAAGGCGTACGTCGAGGGGCGGTGGCGCTGTGCATCGGGTGTCCAGTGCAGGCGGCAGGCAGGCGACAGGCAGGCAGGCAGGCACTCGGGGCAACAGCTCGACGGCCACCAAAGTCCCAGTTTCCTGTTTCCAGTTTCCAGTTTCCAATTCCACCAGGCCCCAGTTCCCAGTTCTCAGCTCTTGGTTTTTTTTCTCGTCCCGTTTCTTCTGGGGACCCGGTTTACAGGCAGCGAACGCGCACACGCTCTCCAGTCAAGCTTAAGGGCTTAAGTGCTTAAGCGCGTTAGAGCAGAGGGGACGTTTCTGCACACGTCTTAAGCTTACCTCACTTTACGCACCCAAGGTTCTCACCACCGGCTACCATAGGCCGGGCACTGTTTGCGCTACTGCAAGGCACTGTAGCGTGTGCCTAGGCGGCGGTCAGGAGTTGATTGAATGTCTCGCCTCGTTTGTCGTCCCTTTTTTTTTCAGATGACAATTTTGACTTGCCCCTTCCCGCCACCCTTGAGAGTCGAGGTGGTCACCAACCAACAATAAGCAAACGGGGACCGTCAGATTGGACGACGGCGTCATCACCCAAGCCGGGACAAGGGCAGGCTAGTGCTGGGAAAGCCCGCAAGACTCCAGCGCCTCGAGTCTAGACACGCGACGAGGGCACCCGTCTGCCTGGGCTGCTCCGGTATTTCTGCCTTGGAAATCGTCCTACGGGCTTGGCCCCGCCCCGAATCTGTCATTTCGGCTTCGATACTTGCTGGAGCTAAGCTTCCCGGTTCCCAGGGGATCGTGGGATCGGCAGCGAGCGTTGCTGTTGTGTTCACTGTTGTGAGGGCGTGCCGTGGCCGGCTCGGTGGGAAGGGAAGTCAAACGCCGCATCAGCCTCTTCCTTCCTTCCATCGGGGAGATTCAAAGCATTCTAGTGCGGGACTTGTATGCAGCTACCGGAGGAATTCGAGATGATCGACACGCAAAGACGGCATCCAAAATGTGAGAGAATCGACAACCAAAAACCCGCCCGACGCAGCGCAGCGCAACGCAACCAACTCAACCAACGCAACGCAACGCAACGCAGCAGCGGCGACACTTCAAACAGCGCGCGCGTCTATTCGCTCGGCCGGCTGTCGACGTCGATCTCGCCTGCGGTTTCTCTCCGTCGTGCAGTAGCATCCGACTGCTACGGTGCCTGCCAATCTACGGCCCAAGTACTTACCCTGGGTATTTGGGTAGTAGTGTACAGGAATCCTGCGGTTTAATTCCCCGAGGACAAGAAGGGCGGCGACTAGGGCCCCGCCCCGGCGCCGCCCCTCCGTTTCATCTTGCCCTCCCCGTTTGCCCACTAAGGCACGCCACAGGCACCCTGCAATATAAACGCGGCAAGGCTGTTTGCCAGTGTGTTTCTTGGCAGGCGAGCTTGTTCCCAGCAGCCGTGGCCATGATCTGACCCTCCGTTGGGCGCCTGGAACTTTGGGGTTTGTGGAAACCCAGTCTTCGTTTTTTGTTTCTTGCCCTCACTAACAGCAGCTCGCAGAACCAACCGCACACGCACACACGCACACACGCACACAACCTTACCCCCTCGGTAGAACAGCGGGCTAGCGCCACTGCATGTAACCTGCAAGGCGGGAGCCGGGGGGCTCTTGGCCCTGGTGTAGGGGCTGAATGGACAGAGGCGAGATGAGATGGAGACGGGCCCTCCACGGCCCTCCCCTGGGACCATGCAGGAGCGGAGCTGCAGGTCCAAAGGGGGGGTGCAAGCGGGTTGGTCGAGTGAAGAGAGAGCGACCGTGTAAGCCGCTATTCGCTCAGCTCTAGTCCCCGTATCCGTACCATGGCCCATGACTCCATCCCACAGGATGACGGAGAAGCCCTGGCTCCCTTCCCTTTCTCTTGTCGAGAACGACCGGGGGTGTGGTCTGTTGGTTGGATGATATAAATCCCTAGATGCTTCCATCTCGCCCTCTGTAACGGGCCTCCCTCCTGGTCTCTCCATCGACTTTCTGTACACAGCTGGCCGCTGACCACACTCCCTTCTTGTCCGCCTCGACTTCGTTTGAACGGACCTTCCATTCTTTATACCCCCATCACAGAGCCCCGAAAGTCCTCTTTCTCGCGCTCTTCACATTCTCTGTCGAGATCAACCCAAAAGTTGCTGTTGAACAGTCCCGGAACAGGAACAGGCCCAGTGCTTGACCCGTCCTACATTTTCAGTCCTTCATTGAGAAACAACACATTCGGTCGTCACTCGAGCCTCGAAATCCCTCTTCGATATCGATATCGACTCCGACTCCAGCAGGCCTGCTACACAGATTCGACTTCCGACTCTCTTCTTGCACAAAAGATCACAGGATACCCACTTTTTTGGCCCAACATGCAGTTCCTCACTCTTGCTCTCGCTTTGGCTTCCGCCGCCAACGCCCACACCCTCTTCTCCGAGCTCTACGTCAACGGCGAGTCCCAGGGCGATGGCACTTGCATCCGCATGCCCAAGGAGGGCGACACCGCCACCTCCCCCGTCGCCGGCCTGACCAGCCCGGACATGGCTTGCGGTAAGTCGTCCATGTGCCTTCTAGCGTGCCTCGGACGCTCAGACGTGCACAAGATAACAACAAAACCATGAACTCCCGTGCTGATTCTATTTCCAGGCAAGGACGGCCAGATCGCCGCCGCCTACGTCTGTCCCGCCCCGGGCAGCGCCAAGCTGACCTTTGAGTTCCGCGAGTGGCCCGACGCCCGCGCCGAGGGCTCCATCGACGAGTCCCACAGGGGCCCCTGCGCCGTCTACGTCAAGAAGGTCGACGACATGTCCACCTCCCCCGCCGCCGGCGACGGCTGGTTCAAGATCTACGAGGACGGCTACGACGAGTCCTCCGGCCAGTGGTGCGTCGACAAGCTCATCGCCAACAAGGGCCTCCTCACCGTCGAGCTGCCCTCCGGCCTCCCCGCCGGCTACTACCTCGTCCGCCCGGAGCTGCTCGCCCTTCACCAGGCCGTCAGCCTCAAGGACCCCCAGTACTACGTCGGCTGCGCCCAGATCTACGTTGAGGATGGCCCCGCCGGCCCCCTGAACATCCCCGCCGAGAACTCCGTCAACATCCCCGGCTACGTCGACGGTTCCGAGCCCGGCAACAACTGGAACCTCTACGACAAGAAGTCCAACCCCTCCGGCAGCTACCCCATCCCTGGCCCCAAGGTCTACTCCCCTACCGGCACCCCCTCCGGAGCCAAGGCTGCCTCCGCCTCTGACATCAAGGGCGCCGTCCCCAGCAACTGCCTGGCCAAGAACGCCAACTGGTGCGGCCATGAGCTCGAGAGCTACAGCACCGAGACGGGCTGCTGGGCCCAGGTCGACGCCTGCTACGCACAGGGCGAGAAGTGCTTCGACTCCGCGCCCCCCACCGGAGCCAAGAACTGCGAGGCCTGGAACGCCGGCATGTGCAAGGTCATCGAGGCCGAGTGCCGCGCCAAGAACTTCAACGGCCCGCCCGCCCCCAAGATCCAGGAGGTCACCACCCCGGCCCCCGGCCCCATCCCCGCCGCCGCGAACCTCGGCTTCCTCGGCATCGGCTCTTCCGGCTCTGACTCCGGCGCCGCCGCCTCTCCTTCCCCCGCCGCCAGCTCCAAGACCCCTGCCGCCGTCTCCTCTCCCGCTCCCGTTGTTTCCTCCCCCGCCCCGGCCGCCCCCTCGCCCGAGTACGCCGAGGAGCCTGTCGCCAGCGAGCCCTCCACCTCCGCCGCGCCCGTCGTCCCCAAGCCCTCCGTCGTCGCCTCCTCCGCGCCCGCCACCCCGTCCCCCACCGGCGGCCCCAAGATCTCCACCGACGGCACCTGCGGTGGCGAGGGCGGCCAGACCTGCTCCGACTCCGGCTTCGGATACTGCTGCTCTCCCAGCGGCCAGTGCGGCAGCAGCATGGTCCACTGCGCCTGCGGCTGCCAGGCGGACTTTGGTCTCTGCCTCGAAAAGTACCAGAAGAAGGGCAAGGGCAAGGGCAAGAAGTACTAAGCTTCGGCTGCCTTTGGTCCCTTTCTGTGCTTGGGGCTTGGAAGCACGCAATCACCATCACATGAATCATCAATGGAAGACAATGTGATTATGACGATACGAAACAACAAAAACCACATCTTTCGATTCGACCTTGTGCTTTAAGCATCAATTCTTTTTCTGGGAAACAACCGGGTTCGGATTTTTCATGGGAATTCCGAGGAGAGGAAAAACTACGTTTGGAGAAAACTTTTTGTGGGCATATTTTTACCATTCATCACACGGCCGGGTAGCATTTTTCGAGAAGAGAACATAACACAAGGGAACCGGGAAAAAAAGGGAAACATCTTTTTTTTTTCTGCATTGGGCTTTTCTGGTGTTCTTTTTGACTGTTATCTTTGTGACATTGTTGTACATACTCTGGATTGTTCAACCAGCAAACACATTGATCTTTGGAAACGTTACCACTGTTGTTCCCGTGATGCGGTGAACACGTCACTACTGACGGTATCGAGGAGTACTCGTGATGTTTCTGAGGGACAAATTTTGTAATCACGATTTGAAGTGCTGGCAATCTTCTTGGCGAGTCCTGCCGAAAGATGCCCTCGGTCATCGAGGACTTCCATTTTCGACGCTCCTTTCAGGCTGCCCTATACTCTCTAGGTACGACTTGAAGGGCCGTAAGCAAAGGGATTGAAATTCCATAAGCCACCATCAGCTGTGTGTACGTGCCACACATGCCATGGGCATCGACATTCCTTGCAAAGTGGTGCTGACGCACCGAACCTTCCTGAAAGGGAAGGCGAACGCCGGGGCCACCCATCCCGCCCGGACACGGAGCCGACGCCGAGTGGGGCTTCCGGGGCGCTCCCCCGGGGTTCTATTAGAGCGTTTGTGCTCAAGTGTTTGTTATGGCTTACAACAACACATCATCTTGATCATATGTGGAGCGGCAATTTTCTGTAGCCCCTGGCATCTTCGTAGGTGGCGTGCGAAGCTGCAGCCTCAATGTGACTGCACCAATTCCGTCGGTCTTCTTGTGTCGACTGGCTTCGGACAACTTTTCTCTACCAGAGCCGGAAGCTCGCCTTGTCGACGAACACGCCGGTCGCGTGATGATTTCCTTCTTTTTTTCCTTGATCCAAATTTTGTATTTTCAAGAGAGACTGAGTTACCTATCTACTAACGTATGTCGTATGATTTTTCTTGCTACAAACGTCCCAAATCGCGAATCGTCTCGTTCTAATCAAAAGAGTGCCGCCCTCCTAGTCTCGTAGACTGCGTAATAATTGCAAATCACGGAGCTATCGAAGCTCCCCGCCCATAATCCTGGTCCTTGAAAAACGTATTGACTTCAACATGGCTGCGTTGCGTACTAAGACGAGCGACTCATCTCACCTCACAACACCGCCGCCCAAGTCGCCAACGGGGGCGACGCAAAGGGAGCGTCCGGGGTGAAGACGGCCCCCTGAATGCCAGGCTGGGGCATCATGCCCATTCATCTTGCGGCGGCATGGCCCCGTCGGGCGTCAGATCCGTAAACGTTAGCGGCATCGACATTGGCGAGAGCAAGCCCGGCGCTGGCCCGTCACCACCACCACCCATGCCAAAAAGGTTGGTAACCATGTTGCCGCCTCCCATACCGCCGCCGCCGCCGTTTAAATCCCCGAGCGAGCCGTCAATGAACGCCTTGAACCTCTCCATCATGGCGGCCTGCAGATTCCTGTTGTCTTCCGTGTCCGCGACGGTGGGCTCGTTGGACCGCCTAAAAGCGTCGCGGAACTCCTCCCAGAGTAGCTCGGGAGGCGATTGCGAGATCTCACCGGCGGCCATACTGGCGCCCGTGAACAAGGTAATGGCAGAGTCTCCAAGAGCTGCGCGGTCACCGTAGAGTGTGCTGGCGCGGCAGACGACGACCCAGCAGATGCAGGCCAGGACCTCGGCATGGGGAATGTTGAAGGCTTCGAGGGAATTGCTCGCCCACCACGGCCAGTTTCCATCACTGGAGATTTGCTCCATCTCGAGCATGCTCCACAGCGTGCCAAAGACCTCGACAAGGTTTTTCCAGGGCATCTCGTTCTGGCTTACCGTGACGTTGAGGTGCAGATGAATCCCGCGGTCGATGTTAAGGAAGACGCGCTGGAGCTGATGCTGGCACCACTGCGCGCATTGCCGGAGAACCTGAATGGGTGTCGAGTTTTCCACCGTGTAGTCGAGGGCGGTGGGCTGGACCCAAGTGTTGAATCCATCCAGGATGTAGAGCAGACGCTCCTTGTCTGCGCCGTTTGGGACGAGTTCGGGGTGTCTGTCTCTTAGGTTGCTCAGAAGTCTGCTGGCGACCATGTCGACGCATCCGTCCTCCCTGATGAGAAAGCCGTCTGCATTTTGAATGAGGACCGACAGGGCCTTAATTAGCTTAGCTGCCGGTCTGTCCCCGAGTTTAATGACTCCAGTGGCCCGGGGAGCGATATTCACTTTCTTGAGCGCGTCGACGTTGGTGTCACGGACGAGCAAATCGAGGAGATAGCGATAGAACCGCTCGAAAGGGTGGCATTTGAGCGAGAAGTGCTGCTTCAGTACCTCCAACGTGGCCTCGCACTGGTCCGCTGTCTCGGCGGATCGAGCGAGAGCCGTGGCGCTCCATAAGTCATTGGCGTTGCACCTGCTGCTATGCGTCTCCCACGCGAGCTCATCGAAACATATGGCAAGCAGGGCATTCGCGAAACGAAGAGGCCAATCTGCCTGGTCATCACCCCGGCTCGGAAAGGCAGGGGAGACGGGGACGTCGGCAGGTCCAACGTCACTCAGATTGTCCGAAGAGTCGCCTGCAGAGCCGTTGTCGTCTTCGGAATGAACGTGTTTGTCTTCAGTATCTCCGTCACCGGTGTTGTATTTCTTGCACTTCCATTTATCAAACTTGTAGACCAGCTGACGCTTGCTATGAGTTGATTAATTTTTGATCATTAGTCAAGTAAACAAGGCGGGACCAACCTGACGTAAAAGTCATGCTCGTCGCGCAGTATGTTGATTACGTCCTGCAGTGTATGGGTTCTGTACAGCTCGCAAATGAGAGCCCTCTTCTCTTTCCACTGGTGAGGAGACTTCCGTCGAGCCCGTTGCTTGCGCATCCCGACGCCTAGGTGACTGTTGTCTATGGAACTTGGATGTTTTTGAGTACTGCCTGGGTTAGAGACACCAGGTGACGAGCGTGCGAGAGCCTGTGGGCGACGTTATTAGTTCTTGCGGCGCTCATATGAGTCTATTCACGACGACTGCTTCAGATGGAATTTCCAACACCATGCGGCTCCCAAAGCCCAACGCAAATGTCTTGTGATGCGCCATTGTCTGCCGCCGAGGCTCATTCGCAAGGCTTCCAGGTCGCCTTTCAGTCCGCGAACCAGAATTGTAGTAGGCAATTGTAATTCCACCTTGGTATACCCAATCAGCGCTGTGAATATCAGAAGTGCACATTCAGCACTGCCTACACTGAGCCCCCGTCAAAGTACCTAACAGGATACCCCGCCACGTTGGGTTTTGGCAGGAACCGCAGAGGTCAGCAATGCTGAAGATAGAGAACACCTGGAGCGGGAAGTCACTCCCATGATATACCTATTTCTTGTAACCCTCAGCAGCACCGGCACTAGTGATGCTGGTGACAGGGATGGTGAGAAGGGACTTGTGCGTCTGGGTACTTTGTCACCCGCGTGGCTGCGTCGGGCACGAATGGTATCGCAAATCGGGCCCCATTTACCCTTCACAAAATACAAAACCGGGTTGGTGTCGCAGTCATTGGATCGTTTCGATTTGACAATTCCAAACGACCAAATTCCAACTGGGCGGCCGGCGTGCAAGCGCACACAGAATAAATATGGCAGTGCCGGCAGGTTTTCGGAGCGAACCCGGATATCTTAATAGAGACAAGAACACGACATTCCGAGTCTCGTCGGCCAAAAACAAAATGAGTCCTCGTCCATCAACTCGACCACGGTATGGCGGAAACCGTTGCACAGAAGACCTTCAGCGCAGCCGCGGTATACAGCCCAGGACTGAATTCGGAGGGGCGCCATGTGTTGGGACGACCGAGTTCACACACCCGATCGCTTCGGACACATCATCGGCCTCCGAGGAAAGGCATCCGATGCATCACCGAGACATGCCGTCCGCCAGGCCTAGCCGAGGAACAACGAGAGGACTGACTGCCACAACTGAAAACCTGGGAGCCCAGATTCCCAGTGGCGAGCTTCTGGGCCACAAATCAGGAAAAAGTTTGGTCAAGTTGATCGAGGTTGGAGACCGATATTTCGAGGTAACCTCACTCCTCAATAGACATGCCGCGTCGGAAACTGATGGCTTTTAAGTCGTTTTACCTCAGCGAAAAGAAAAGCCGCCGCAACAAGCCACTCTCATTCAATCCGCCATCAGATGGCACAAGTGAGAGAGTCCGGCCAAAGAAACAAGGCCTTCATGAAGGAATTCATAGGGAAGGCAGCGGTTTGGCCAACCGGCCACAGTGGGCAAGAGGACTCTCATCCTGCTGAGTAACCCCACGAGATTGTGGAAACAAGCAACAAGTCAGGAACCAAACTTTGCTGGAGCATGTCGAGCTCGAGGATTACGAACAACTCTTTTTTGTCCGACAAAATTGCATGAGATAGGTGTTGGGGAAAACGAGAGCCAGGTGTAAAAAATTTTGTTAGATCAATGCATTGTTAGCCATACACTACGAAATATCTTGACCAACCTTCTTGGCCGCCACACCTTTTGAAGTCGCCTAAAGGCGTCGTCAACCGAGATGGAGATCATTACAGCAGAGCGTGATGCCTGCCGTGATGTTAGTTTCCTGGAGGCATTCGGTAGTTACCGCGTTGCGCGCAGCACGCAGCACGCAGCAAAATTTCCCACAAGTCTCGGGCGGTTGGATCGCGGATGCTGTCATCGAGCGTGAGGGGCAGGACAAGATCGGGTGTGTCGAGGATGGACAGGTGACCCGGGCTGGCGTGTGCCCCGCAGTTTACCTTACCTTAGCCCAGAGGCCGGAGGAAAAGGTGCGGTGACGTGGGGAGGTACTGGCGGGTAGAGGTACCTCGTGTAGCAAGACAGAGACGTTGGCTGTCGATGCCAGCCGCGCGAGCTCTGGGTCGAGACCGGGTTGGTTCGCCAAGAATAGAGCGAGTGGCATGAGACGTGCAGTGGGCCGATGGCTGTTTCTTTTCTCTCGCGGGCTGTAGCTGCAGACGATGCAATGCCGTCCGCAACAAGAGACAAAGCATCCGTCATCAGGTGAAAACCGGCTGTTCGGTGTCGAGCTGGCGACCGAGCCAAGGCACAATTTCTGCCCGCGGAAATGAGAAGGCGGTGTGTAGAGCAAGAAGTCGGCGGATTAGGCTGGGTTTGACGGTGCAGAGGGTGTGCAGCGCTACCATAGCTTCCGCCCCCCCTCCTGACGGCGTCCCGTTCCATTGGAGAATTGGACGACGGGTGGGCAGCAGTCACTGGAAACCTTCCAGATGCGATGGTTGCGCCGATGCTGCTTCTGGAGACGTCGGGCTGGGAGAAAGAGGCAACGACATGCTGGAGCAGGGTGGGCTCGCCGTCTGGCAGCGGGTCGTCAGACCAGGAGGGGAGCTATGAGGTGATGATGATGAGGTGCGCCCTGTGGAAAGCAAGGGTCCCGTTTCCTTGATGTCGCCCAGAAAGTCCGCAGGAAGAGCCAAAGCATGGGGGCTCCTTGTGCCGCCTGGAGGCGCGGAAGAAGCGTCGAACACAGCGCTGCGTGGCTGACGGCGGTTGCGGGTTGCCAGTCAATGGGAATGAGGTGCCCACGAGGGAAACACGACAGACGGCTAGTAGTGTAGTGCGGTCCAATGGCGAGGAATTGCATGGTCTCGTTTTCCAGCGGGCGACCGTGGAGGGACGATGGCTCGGCGGCGGTTGCAACTTGCAAGGACGAATGTCGACAGTCGGTGCTCGAGAGCGAGAGAGGGAGGCAACGGAGAGGCTTTGGAGCGGGAAAAAGTGGCCCTGGGGCATGGGATCGGTGGGTAGCGGGGAAAGTCTCGCAAAGTCGTCATACTTGCGCAGGGATGATCCAATCACGGATGCGTCTCCGCGGCCCACCCCCCTGTCAGCCATCGGACTGCAGCTGCAATGCGCTCCACACCTGCTGCGCAACGCCTGGCGTGTGCGCCAGCTTCACCCTCGTCTTTTCTTCACAATTTCACGTCCAAGGCCCACGGACGGATGCTTCTTGCAAAGCTACGGCGTACCTCCGTACCCAGCGGCCCAATCCAGCCTCCTGCTTGTGTCGCAGGTGCTGTGGCTTGCTCCCCATCTTCGATCCAGGTAAGGTACTCGCCCGTCTGCCTCTTCCGCGGGTGGGTGGTTGCTGTGTCACCCCATCAAGGTACTCTGTCCGATCGATGGCCTCCTTCTTTGCGCAAAGAATCCAGAGAATCCAGCTGGAACTCGCTGGCCAGACAGGAGGCCTGCTCAGCCCTGCAATTGGGGGCGTCCGCGCACCGTCAGCTCTGACGACAGCTCGCGACCTGCCCCCATCGACTTGACCCCAAGTGTGGCTGCTAAACCAGCAGGGAATGGCAACAAACAGGGTAGTTCGAGCTAGATCGACCTGCCCAACGACCTCTGCATTGGCTATGGCCGGCAGGCTCCCTGTGTCATGTTGTTGAACCGCCAAACGCAGGGCCGATCCCGATTCAAAGCGCTCGCTGGATGGCTACATGGCGACATGGCGACATGTCGACATCTCACAAAAGCCCCCAAAGGACCATCCATCGACCCGCCAGGTCTCATGTGCTTGGTACTGCAAAGGACGTCCAATCGGTAAAAGGTGGTCAGGTGTCATCCAGCATCCAACCCGTAGTCTAGCCAGACAAGCGAGGCGTCCAAACAGCCCAAACAAGCACACCCAAGCCCCCCTTGCCCGTCTGTTCCAAGCTTTCCCGTGTACTCGAGGTTTGGGTTATGCTCTTAGCACAGACAGCCTGGTCCATGAGCAGCGGCCAGCCCTGATAATTCCCTTTGGGGCCACTCTACGAGGGGACTGCACCGCGCAAAAGCCACCAGTTGAGCCTTCCCCATCTGGAGGCGTGGCAGTGTGGGCGAGAGAGAGGCAGATGTGCAGAGAAGTACATGTGCGAGGGACCCAAGGCAGGCAGGCAGGTCAAGTACCTTCCAGGTTCCTGCCTTCCTTTCCGTACGCGTCGCTGGAAAGAAAAAGTACATGCCTACCTCGTCTTGCAGGTGCGTTACACGCTAATGTGCCTGTGGCGAGTTGCTTCCCCGCAGATTTGGCAATCCATCTGCCACCCCCATGCGTCGTCTGCTCCTTTAAATGCTACCCGCCCTCCCCCATCCACGCCGCCTTCTCTACTTCCAAGCTTCTGCCTCTTCACGCAACCTCGCTCTGTACAACAAACACGCCTCTTCAACGACAATTACTTGCAGACTGTGAAGGCCGGGTGTAAATTTGCAGACATCTCATCGACTTGTGATTGCGAACTCGGGTCACAATGCCTACCGCTTCGGAGCGCATCCACGCTTGTGAGTCGTCGCCTCCGAATCAAGCCGGAGGCGCTTGCTGACTGCTACCCCAGTGAACCCCTTCTCCAAGAAGGAGTCTCACAGCGCTGGCTCCATCACGACGTACAAGGTCCTGACCATCGTGAGCTGGCTGCTTTCCCTCGTCGTCACCCTCTACTACGTCGCCAACGAGCCTCACGATGGCTTCACGATCCGCAGAAGAATATGGGACCAGAACTGGCTGTACCCCACTGCCTTCACCCTTAACTCGGTCATCGTCGACATCTACTGGTAAGTATTGGAGTCAGTAAAGATGATATCAGTGCTAAGAATCTGCAGGATCGTTCTCTTCATCCTCCAGATTGGTTACGTCGCCCACCTCTTCTCCAGCAACACCGACTATGTGAACGCTGCCGCCAGTGTCGGAGCCCACTTCATCTTCAACAACCTCCTGCACTTCGCCTTCATCATGCTGTTCGTGCGCTCCCACTTCGCCTGGGCTGAGGTCATATTGATTGTGAACTTCTTCAACTTGTCGTCGCTCTATTTCCGCCACAACACCTACCCGCGCTTCATCCACTGGCCCGTCGTGTCTGCTCCTCTGGCGTGGACTTTCGTCGCCGTCTACTGGAACGGTGCCATCATGGTCCCCCACCCCCACAGCCTTGTTGCCCGCATCTTTGGCAACATCTTCATCTGGTCGATCCTGGTCTACGGTGGCTTCTTCATCACCATTTACAAGGTAGGCCCGTAACATGACCCACTCCCCAAACATCACTAACATACGATAGGACTACACCATGGGCTTCTCTCTCAGCGTTCTATCCGCTGCCATCGGTGTCGCCCAGTTTGAGCGCCAACTCATCGCCTTCCAGTGGATCTTTGCCTTCACCATTATGGCCGTCCTGTTCGTCGCGACTCTCGTCATTGCCTACCCGGCCTGGTCCGGCAAGGAGTACTCCTGGCCTCGTCGCTCCGCTCCAGCCGATCAGGAGCGTGCTCCTCTCTTGGCCGACGATCAGTAAATGCAGAACTTGCTGCTTCGCATTGCCAGCTGGATGGAAGACGTGTAAATGGGGCGGTATTCGTGACGGAAGCCCCCATCAAGCCAACGGCACGTGTGAACGAAGGTGTGCTTGATAGCCCCGGAGAGGCGCGGGCAAAAAAGTTGTTAGTTAAGATTGCCATGACAACTGAATTATTATTGGGATGGCATGTAAATAGCATTCTTTTGGTCTGGGATGAGAGTACGGTAATATCCCCGGTTGTTAGTCGGCCAGGAAGGTGCGAGACGCTCTCGACGGGAATGACGTAGCCGTCAGTCTTATCGTTATCGCTATCGCACCCCGGCCATTAGACATCGGAAGCGCTAGGCTCGATAGGGAATGGTCTTCTCCCCTGAACTGTAGTAGTGAATCTATCAATTGTCTGTTGCTTCTGTTTGCGTTTTGTGTGCGAGTTGCGAACCCGTTGCTGTCCGCCGCAGTGTTGGACCCATGGTGCTTCCAAGGGCGTTTCCTTTCCCCTTGAATATCGGGACCGACATTTGTCAAGTCTCTCGTATCTACCGGCTTCTCGCGAGTGACCGTGGATCCCGGTTCATCCAACGCGTCTTTACTCAGGATGAGCGCGCCTTGGTTCCCTCTGTCAACGGTGGCGCTGAATCCTCGGCAAACCTTCAAGATGGCGACTTCCAGGCTTTGAAGAAACACAACCCGGCACTGTGGAAGAAGGCGACCTTTGTGGCTGGCAGGTAGGAAAGCACACATGGCATTGGGAACCAAACCAGATGAGCTGACAAACATCATGGCAACAGGTTCGCCGCGAAAGAGGCCGCCTTCAAGGCGCACCCCTTCCGGCGGCTCTCGTTTCACGACATCGTCATCGTCAGGAAGGCGTTGGCGGAGGGCAAGGAGAATCCCAACGGCAGCGGCCCGCCGGTGGCCGTCATCAGGAGCGAGAGGGAGGGCGAGCCGGACCAGACGGCCATGGTTTCCATCAGCCATGACGGGGACTACGCGACTGCCGTGTGCCTGGGGTACGAGCCGCCGCCGACGACGGGTGGCGAGAAGGAGTAAAGTTATGCCCAAGATGTCAGGATTGAAGCTTTGTGCAGGAGGCCTTCCCTACGGCTCAATGTTCATGAGAGCTGTTGTTCACAATATGACCACAGCGAGTCGCTTGCATGGGCATTTGAAGCTCACGAGGGTTAATGCACTCTTTTCATTCCCGACTCATCTCGACACAACCAATACCAATAGTCAACACTTGTCAGGAAAACGCCAATGACTGCTACTGTCAACCCCTAGATAAATCCCCTCAATCAACCCAAGTTTTAATGCCTTCTCCAATCCCGACGTCCACAACCGCAAACCAGCTCCACTCCAAACTCATCCAACCCGGCCGACACAACCCGAGTTTTCCGCCCTTGCATCTCCGTTACGTACAGGCCACCCCATTCCCGCTCGCACAGCCCCACCAGCCCCAACGCAAACCACTGAAAACCCAACAAACATCGGCGCGCGCAGCCCACTCTCAAGCAGCGCGCGCATGCTGGCCCGCCCTACTTGAGGCGCAAAAACTTCGCCTGACGTCAACAGCGAGCCGCGAGCTCTCAACGTCTCCTGGCCGGCTGGCGCAATGGTAGCGCGTCAGCCTCCTATTCTGTAAGCTGAAGGTTGTGGGTTCGAGTCCCACGTTGGTCGGTCTGTCCCTTTTTGACGATTTCGGGACGTGAATGTTTTTTGTTTTTGATGGGAGACGGCGCTGGTCGCGGAATTGAGGTGCTGGGTGCGATGGGGGAGCTGGGAAGCGGGGTGGAGGACGTTTTGGTGAGAGGTGGCGTATGTTTGCTCTCATGGGATAATGGCTGAAATTGAGAACTGTAATACTTTGCGATCTTTTTGACAACACAATCTTTGACATGACTCTATGAGCTTCCTCGTTACCGACGTGTGGCTGCAGGTTTGTTAAGGCTGGTGAGTGTTATTTTTCAACTTGTACTTGTCGGGGGTACAGTCTGCAGGATTCTTGACACGACTGACTAGGTTACAACTCTGAAGTTGACCAGTACAGTACACTTGAGGTGAGAAAACCAACGCCAAAATTAGAAAACACTTCTTGGGCCCTCGACAAATACTCGCTAAGTTTTCTTAACAGAGTGCTCTCTTGAGAATCCCCAGCAGTAACGAGTGTTTAACTGCTTATGGGGGCTGGAGAAACAAGCTCAACCTTATTTCAAACTATTCTGGCCTTGTGCCGTTGTCGAGGACTTGTAATGACTTGCGCTCGATAATACTTCCTGAATCTAGTGCTTGTCTTTGTTTCCCGCAGCCTGTTTTTCTTAGATACTTAAGATTCTTGTCAAAGGTCCTCTGCCAAGTTGTTCTTCCAATTCGAACTCCCTTTTCCATTTTCCAAGTCTGCGAGGGAGGAGCCCCGAGTTTGCTGTCATTCAGAAAGCCAAGTCTGAGACTGAGACGGATGGTATGTACTGGCGTCCCCGCCGCGCACACAGACATGCATACTCCACACAGAATACCTCATCGCCGACAGAGATGAGCGACGGAGAAGGACGCCTCAGACCAAGGACTGCGACAGGACCCCGATGGTTTCGCAGATTTCGTATAAGGACGTCCGCTAGAGACAGAGCTCATCTCCATCCGCGTCGACGCTGGAGTCTCCATGGGAAAAGTGACAGAGCCCAACAATAAGCGAGAAGAACGAGAGGCAAATGTTTCGCCCCCTGATCTTTCAACTCTGATAGTCCTGCTGTGGACTGGTTCCGTCAACCAATGGCCGCAATATCGACGTCAAGACGTCTGCAGTTGTAAGCAAACAGAATTGAGCACAATCAACATAAATCAGCCCGGCAGTCTTGATCTCGAATCGATTATCGGCCCAAAATATAGGCCAAGGGGCGCAGTCTATAAGCCCTCTATGTAAGCGCCCAAAGGTAGTCTATCCAGCTTGCTTCATATTCAACACTTTTTTTCCTCGTCAACATCGTCTATCAGAAAGCATCGCTCGCTCGCTCGCTCTCATTCACTCCTTCTCCGCCGCAAAAAGCGTCTCCAGCTCCTTCTTCTCACCGCTGTGGTAAACCATGTCGTAAAACACGCCCTTGCGCCTGTACAGCTCCGCGGGCCGCCCGGCCTCGACGACCCGCCCGGCGCCCATGACGACCACGGTGTCGTAGTCCGCAATCGTCCTCAGCCGGTGCGCGATCGTGACCAGCGTCCGGTCGTTGTCCACCTCCCGCCTCAGCACCGCCTGGATGCCCCTGTCCGTCTCGTAGTCCATGCTCGCCGTCGCCTCGTCCAGGAGCATGAGCCGGCTGCCCCTGACCAGAGCGCGGCACAGCGAGAGCACCTGCCTCTGGCCGTGGGAGAAGTTCTCGCCCTTGGCGTTGACGACCGTCGTGAGCGCGAGGCCCGCCGTCTCGGGTGACGTCGCCGCGGCATCGGGGTTGTCGGTTTCTCCTTCGGCAAGGTACTGGAACGACGCGATGCCCTGACAGGACTCGAGGGCCTTCTCGAGGACGGGAGGGGAAATCTTGCCGGTCGGGTCTAGGTTGGATCGCAGGGTGCCGTTGAAGAGGACAGCTTCCTGCGGGATGATGGTGAGGGCCTCGCGGAGGCGGCGGCGGGGGATCCTGGTGATGTCGATGCCGTCGTAGAGAATCTGGCCCGAGACGACGTGTGTAAAGCGCAGGAGCGACAGCACCAGCTGCGGCGCTCGTTAGTCAAGCGCGCGACACGTCCAAAGAGTTGACTTACTGTAGACTTGCCGCTTCCGGTGCGGCCCACAATGGCCACTCTCTCGCCCGCTTTGAATTTCAAGTTGACATCGGTGAGAATGTTGGGCCCGTTCTCGTCATACCGAATCGTGACGTTGCGGAACTCAATCTCGCCAGTCGCCGGCCAGTTCTTGGGGATGACGCGGGCAGGGTCGTCGGTGTACTCGCCTTCCTCGGGAAACGAGTCGTCCGACTTTTCCTCCGGCTCCAGGCCAGCGTATTCCTTGATGCGAACAAACTTGCTTTTGTCAGTGATAACTCTTGACCGCAATCATTACAGACACTCACGCTCTGCAGCTCAACCTCGAGATCGTTCATGCTGCGAACCAACATCAAGATGGTCTGACTCAAACCCGTGGCGTTGGTGAGCGAGAAACCAACGAGACCGGCCGCAACGATGCCAGCCTTGGACACAGCAATGATACCGGCGCTCAGTCCTACTAACGCCGTCACAACATCCACGCGCATCGCCACCCATCGATTGCAGTTAAAGTTCGCCTCCGCCGCGCGAGACCACACGCGGAGCTTCTCCGCCAGGTTGTTGCCAAACTGGTCAGGCATGCCGCTCCTCGCGCGGATAACCGCCAGACCGGCCAGAGTGTCGGCGAACTGCGTGAAAATGGGCGACTGCGCCGAGGCGACGAGCCGCTTGATCGTCACCGCCGTCCGAGTGTACATCTCGCCGATGATGATGCCGACGAAGCACGTCACGGCGGCGGGGAGCATGAACACGGGCAGGATGGAGCTGATGGCGAAGATGCGGATGAACAGCTGCATGCCGCTCTCGAGGAACGCGCGCAGCTGGGGGCTGACCGTCAGGTCGAGGGACGACATGTCGCTCGAGAAGCGATTGATGATGCGGCCGACGGGCGTCTTCTTGTACCAGGCGAGGGAGACGCGCATGACGGCCCGGATGAAGTCGTTGTGCAGCTTGCGGGCGGCGTGCCAGGCGCCGTTCTCGAACGTCAAGAAGGTGCCGGCGACGATGATGGACTCCGTCACGGTGATGGCGGCGTAGATTCCGAGGTAGAAGGCGATGTCGACGACGACCTGGTTGTTGTAGGCCTCAACCCAGACGGACAGCCACAGAGAGCCCGCCATGACCGCAATCTGGGCCAAGAGCATCATGAATAGACAAAATACAGCGTACCAGGTACCGCCAAAATAGGTCATGTACTTGAAGACTGCGCCAGTGTTAGCTTCGGAAAAAATAAGACGTGCGGTGACTTACACATCAGACGGGCACTCTTCCCGCTGGTCTTCATCTCCTGAGCCACCACGTCTTTCGTTCCCTTGTCGTTGGCGACCTTGGCCGTGTCGTTCAAGGGGTCCGTCTGCGTCTCGACCTCGGTGTCTGACGTATCCGAGTTGTCCACCTCCCCGGCGATATCCTTCGCAACGGCTACGGGATGCCGGACGACGCCGAGGTTCTGCTCCAGGTTCTTGACCTCTCCGTTCTCCAGGGTCACCGCAATGTCAGCCTGGGCCGCGACCCAGGGTTGTTGAGCCACCAGCACAACGGTGCGCCCCTTGAGAAAGTCGGAGCAGAAGCAGCGCTCCCAAAGCAGGGCAGATGTCTTTGCGTCCAATGCTGAAAAGATGTCATCCAGGAGGAGAAGCGACGCCTTCGAGTACAGCGCTCTGGCCAGAGCCACGCGCGCCTTTTGGCCTCCGGAGAGCGAAGATCCGTTTTCGCCAATGATGGTCTCCTCACCGTACTCCATCTCACGCAAGTCCACGGGCAAGCAGCAGGCATTGACGACGTTGTCGTAGCGCACCTTTTCGTAGGGACTGTTGAACAGAATGTTCTCCTTGATCGTGTCATTCTGCAACCACGCGGTTTGCGACGCGAATGCAACATCCTTGGGTCGGGTAATGGAGCCGCTCTCCTTGACCGTCTCTCCGAGAATAGCCAGAAGCATGGTCGTCTTTCCGCTTCCGCTCACACCGGACACAACGTTGAGACCGCCGTCGACAAAGTCAATGGAAACGTCCTTGAGCAGGAAGGTGGCGTTCTTGTTCCGCCTAAAAGTCGCGTCGCGAATCTCGAGCTTTCCGTCAGGGTACTGCTCAATGGGAGTGGTGCTCTCAAAGTACTTGTCAAGACGGCCAATGGCAATGATGGCGCTGGTAATGTTTCTCGACATGAAGCCGAGCTGCGAGACGTTTCGGCGGATAGTCTTGACGAGCGAGGCCGTGGTGAAGGCAACGGCCGCCGTCAGGGGCTGGCTCCGCACGCCCACGTACAGCGCGAACATGGAGATCAAGGCAATGTAGGGCATCAAGGCGGTGATTTGGTTGAGGGTCACGTAGATGAGAGAGACGCGCCACAGGTCACGCTGCTCGTTTGCACGGGTGTCCTCGATGGTTTTGATGATGGCGTCCTCCCAAGCGAAATACTTGACGGCGCGAATCGACGCCAGGTACTCCGACACCAAGGAGATGCGAGAGTCTTGGGCTCTCCTGGCTTTCCTGGTAGCTCTGGCCATCAGCCGGGCGACGAAGACGGACATGGGGGCGGCGAGGAGAAGCAACGCGGTGCCCACGAGAGCGGGCCACCCAATCATTTTGTACAATCCCACGAAGCCGATGATGGTCCCCGTAGGAACACCCATGGAGACCATGATGATGTCTCGCGATCCAAAGATGGCCTGGATGTCGGCGGCCATCAAGTTGGCCAGGCGTCCGGCCGGTGTTGCACGCCGGGCCTCGCTGTTCTTCTTCTCGCCTTCTCCCTTGGGCGCGAAGATGTCGTCCTCGAGCTCCATGGACGAGACCGCCCGGTGGTACAGTTCCTGCGTCAGGGCGGACCTCAGGCGCACCACGAGACGAGTCGACGTGAAGATGTACTGCTGCAACAGGACGGACCTCGAAAGGGGGCCGGCGAACATGAGGAAGAGCCAGACCCAGGGGCGGATGATGGAGCCTTGGGGATCGGCCAGATACGAGAGCAGCTGGTACATGCCGTAGGGGGCGATGAGCTCGCAGGTGTAAGCACCGGCGATGAAGCACGACATGAGGGCCAGTTCGCTGCGCAAGAGGTAGAAGAGCGTCCAAAAGGTCGTCTTACCCCTGACACGGGCCTTTTTGATTTTCTCGAGCAGGAGGAGAGGCTCGTCGTACCACGGCAGCTGGGGCAAGTCCTCGATGGTGACTTCCCTGCGCGCACCCTTCCACACCAAGGGGGTGAGCCACTCGAAAGTCAGATAGTAGTTGGCCCAGCTGCAAGTTTCCTCGGGCGCGGGCGCGCGGTCCTCATACCCTTCGGGCACATTGCACGTTAGGGAGGGCGGCACCCATTCTCTCGGCGAGGTGATGGCAACGACGGCGGCCGCAGCCAAACTCGCGAGCGCACCCCTGACCGGCGTCGCGATGGCGCACTTTGTCGTGGCCTCGATACAAGGGAGCGCGTACGAGGCAGCCAGGACCAGCAGCTCGATTGACAGAACAAAGTTGACCTGGTGCAGCGCGACTTGCCGCCACTGCAGGTCGTTGATGAGCCTCAGGAGACCGAGCAAGAAGGCGTAGGCCACGATAATGGCGTTAAGCCATGGCGTCTGGCCGCGCGCGGCGGCGAGGGCGAGGAAGGCGAGGGCCGTGGCGCGGGAAAGTTGGGCACATAGCTCCCATGACCATCTGATGGCGGCGGCGCGATACTCGGGGGACGACGGCTTCACACGGCGGTGGAACAGGCGGGAGGCGGTCCAGAGAGCAGAGCCGACGAGCACAAGGATCTGGAGGTAGCCCGACTCGGCGAACTGCGACATGTCTTCGATCCAGGCCAGTTGTCCGGGGCTGCGATGTGTCAGTGTACATGCTCACTCCAAGTTTCTGCGTGAGGGTTAGGGTAAGGGACTGCCCATGGCCATTGCGCATTGAAGACGTGAAGACGGCCAAACGGGTTTGGCTGGGAAAGTCTAAAAAGGCTCAATGCGGCTCGGCATAGAGTTGCGCGCATCGGCGACTGCAACGCCCTCGATGGGTTGGGCCGGACCGTTCCCGATGCCGTGGTAGGATACGCACCTCTGCACATTCGCCAGCAGGGTCTGAGACCGCGTCCGCGCCGTGGTTGCAAGCACAAAGGCTCGCTCAAAGAAGATGTCCATCATGGTCGTCGCGGATCGAGGCCTGCGGTGCGACGCGAGGGGGCGGTCTCAAGATGACGTGCGCCAGCTCGTTCCCCGTCTCGGCGCTTCGCGTCGCTGTGGATTGGGTGGGCGAGAGAGAGAGAGAGAGAGAGAGAGAGAGAGAGAGGGAGAGAGAATTGCGAGAGTGAGGTTGTCACGAGCACGTCATGGGCAGTGGATAGACGGGAACCCCGGCGGCGGCGATGGCGTCAGTAACCGTTTAGTCTCGGAGCTTCCTGTTGAAACGAAGGAACAGGAACAAGAGCGTCAAAGGACTGATGAATACAGCACCGAGAGAGAGAGATGAAAGGAAGGATAGAACACCTCGAAGCCGACGGTCGAGCAGTTGAGTTCAGCAGAAAGAGAGCATTCGTCAGAGCGATTAGATAGGGCGGAACATGGGGGGAGCACCGCCGACCTAGTGGATCGACATGCGCGACTGCAACTGGGGTTCCCAGCAGAACCCCCCCGGCCGCTGGCCAGGCAGGCACCGTTGATGGCAGGGGCCGATTCGATGTGCTGCGCGGTGAGTGGACGACGGGTGCGAAGGCGGCAACCAACCCAAGTGCTGCCATTGCGCATTTCGCCGCGGCATTCCACACCCGCGCGCGCGGGCGACTTTGGCCGTCTCGGGACCGTTGCGGGTCGCGTCGCCTGGCAGCACCCCCAAAAAGGGACAACGCACACCTCACCTCAACCCGCCTCGGGGGGCGGCTGCCGGTGCCGGTGAAGACATTGGATGCTCGGCCGTGGTTGTTTGGCTGCAGACCGCGCTAGCTGGGTTGACTTGTGGCTGGAATCCAGGGAAGAGCCCGGTTGATGGTCCGATGTGTACAGAAACCTGCGACTTTTTGTTCTTTCTCTTCTTTTTCTTTCAAAGACGGACGGAATTCTGTCTATTTAGTGGTGCTCTTGCAAACAGTAAGGTAGGTATCATGATAGTCTCTATCGTCAAGCATAATCAACAAAACAAAACCACAAAACCAAGACACCAAGGCACATCACACTAACACAACGCTGCCGAAGACGGAGAGACATGTCCAAGTCCATCCAAGGCATGAAACGCAGCGTGATCCCCGGTAGCGTCCACCAGTTCCCTCTGGCTCTACCTTAGCTCCCGCGACGGGCTCTCACACCTAAAAAACGCAAAAAAACACCACCCCATTGGATCCAACAAAGCTTGACCTGCCCCCCCGGCCGGCATCATGGGTTCACCGGTTTCCTCCGTCAACATGCGGTGTGTGAAACAGAAGCAACGACGCAAACATTGCCCCACCCCGCCCCGAGCTCCGGCACCGCGCGCCCGCTGATTAATCCCAACGGTCACGTAGGTACGTACGACAAAACGTTTCCATGCCGTCCTCGTCTGTCTGCCAACACCCAAGCAGCGAAACATCGGCTCGTTCGAACAAGTCGATCGACGCGTCAAACATGTCGTCGCCTCTCGCCTCGGCCACAACGAGAACCTGATATCCCCGAACTTGAGACGATACACCACACCACACCCACCCTGCCCTTCGATTTCTCGGCATCTCAGCGCCGCCCTTCCTTCCCACTTCCCCACAACCTCCTCGCCCAATTTCACCCGCCCAGGCACCAGGGTGCCGTAACAGGCAGGTCCTATCTCTCGACCGGCTCCCATTGGATCGTGGCCGGCGACACGAGTTGATCTCATTGCCTGTCCAATTGCCCGAACATCGCTCCCTGATCTTCTCAACAGGAAATGTTGCCGTCGCAATACACCTCCCAAGATGACGTGAAACTGCCACCGCGGACGACCAACGTCTGCACACACCACACCTCCCATCAGGGACGCAGAGGGCACCTGGACTAAAAAGACCCCTGGACTCCATCGCACTGTAGGTCTTGTTGTAAAAGGTACATCATTTTTGATTGATTGGCCGTAGAGACTGGACAAGCTAATTATATACTCGCAACTATTCAAATTCATCGCACTGCTGGCTCATCCTGTCATCATATATACTTTGGTCAATAGTCTAAACCCGCCCGCAATCAGGACTGGGCTTTTCACTTCCGGTAAACGCCTGTCCCCGTGGACTTTCCCAAACGCGACGCCCCGGTCAATGCATTTAAAAAGCGCCGCCGATCCGTGTGTGTGCCAACATAATATTGCGGCACTCCATGTCCAAAGTCTGCTGGCGCTCGGCTCAGTCCGCCTTGATTGCCCTGTGTAGTGGTCAGCAACGTTGCTGGTCATTGTCAACAGTCCGTAAACTCACCCGTATATCCTCCTGACAAAGGCGTACGCGCTCAGAAACCCGACTGTTCCAGTCAGGAGCCCGTACACGCAGCACGCCATGAAGCTGTAGCTGAAGAACAGCATGCTGCTCACAAATCCCGTGATGTGCAGCTTGAAGAAGTAGTACCACACGCAGTACAGGAACACCCAGATGGAGCTGCCGCCGCCCACCATGAACGACTGCCACCACCAGTTGTAGTTCTCGGAACAGAGCTGGATGTAGATGGTCACCACCGTCACTTCCGCGATCGTCAGGATGAGAATGACCGACACCACGGCCAGGAATCCAAACACATAGTAGTAGCCGCTCTTATCCTGCCAGACCGACTGGAAGACGAACAGCAGCTCGATGAAGATGACCGCGAAGGGGATGAGACCCGCCAGGAGAATCGACTGTCCAGACTTAATGTACCAAGCCTGCTGCGGGACCTGCCGGGGGATGGCGCTCGTCTTGGTCGGGTGCTCCCAGCTTCCGCCGCGGACGAATCCGAACCAGGAACCAGCGTAAACCAGAGGGACCTGGATGCAGAGCCAGAGGAAGATGATGGCCACAAGCGTTCCAAAGGGGATGGCCGTGCTGGACGCCTGGGCCCAGACGAATAAGTTGAGGATGAAGACGATGCCGAAGAGGAGACCGGGGAAAAGGACCGCAGTCACCAGAGCGTTCTTGCGGTAGTCTTGTCCGTCAAATGTCTTGTAGACCCGAGCAGAGAAGTAGCCAGAGAAGAGGCCGGCAAAGACGAACAAACCCACTCCCACGCTGATGAAACCTCCGCGGAAGCTCGGGTTGAGAATACCCAAGGCGCTCAGAAGGACGAGTCCCACAGCCATAAAGAGGAGCTGCATGCCCGAACCAACCAGGGGTGCCAAGAAGTAGCCGTATGCCGGCGTCCTAAACACATCGGCGTGCAACAGTTTCCAGCCCGTGACATCTTCCAATGCCTCTTCGTCAGAGGACAAATCCGCCTCGTTATCGTGGTCGCTCCCTTGGTCGAGCAGCAGTCCGCTACTCTTCTCCGACAGCCTGGGAGACCTGTTTCCAGTCTTCTTGCGCTTCAGCTTCGGCTGCTTGCCGTCCTCGAGGGCAACCTCCTTGTAGCCCTTGATGTCGGAGCGAATGGTGCGGGCCAAAATCATGAGAACGATACCCGTAAGCAGACCGCAGATGATGAGGGAGTTGACGATGGCAAGCCAGTGGATCTTGGAACCCTCCTCCTGGTTCACAAAATACAGGTCCCAACGCCGCGCCCACTCGATGTTGTTGTCCTCGCGGAAGTACACGGAGTAGGTGTAGGGGATGGTAAGCTTGGCATCGTCGTCGGGATCCTCATCGTCGTCTGGCTGGTAAGAAGACTGAGGGTACTGAGCCGCCTTTTCGGACGACTTGTTCGGAGCCAGGTACAGCTCAAAGTTCTGGTCGATGTTCTGCAGGTCAGCGGGGCACCCGTTGTCGTCTCGCTTGGTCTGCGGGCCGATGCTCTTGGGGTAGACCTCGAAGCCGACGACGACCTTTCCGCCCTTCTCGCCGGCCTTGCCCGGAGCCTTGCGCCAGCGGATGACAATGGTGTGGTGGTTGTTGAGGAAGTGGCGCGGCTTGCCGCTGCTGGCCGAGTAGTCGGTGAATCCCAGCTTGAAGCCGGCGGCGTAGTACTTGCGGCTCTTGTCGACAGTCACGAAGCTCGTGGCACCGGGGAGGTTGTCGACGATCCACTCGGTGACGTAGCCATCCTGCACCATTTCGCGGGCCCTCCGCATCTCTTTCCGGGTAATCTCGCGGTTGCACAGCAAGTTGCACGACTTGTCTTGGCCCACAACCAGGTCGATGTCGGACGTCTTGATCCTGTCGCCGCGGAGGACCTCGCCGAGGTTGAGGGGGATGCTCTGTCCGCTCAGCAGGCCCGTGCCGGGCTTCGGCTTGCCGGTCGGGGGGCACACGAACGGGAGGTCGAAGTAGGCATACTGTAGCTGGGTGTTGTCGGAGTAGACCTTGTTGACGAGCAGGGGGATCTGCTCGCCGTCGTTGTAGCTCTTGATCGACCAGCCTGTTTGGATGGAGATGGTCAGCACCGTCGCCTACCGGCTATTCGTTCCCTTGAAGCTTGACCGAGGGGCCCAACCTGGAATGTAGAAGCCGTCAGCGGGTGCGGCGAGCAGCAGGGAGACGAGGCATCCCACGCCGGCCCTCAGCACGTGTCGCATCGTGTCGAGTGTTATCGCAGGCAGTCGATTAGATGGTCATGAAGCGCTGCGGCAGCTCTCTGTTGCAGGGGCGAGGAGTTCCCGAGGAGTTCCCTGAGGAGGTTGATTGACCTGTCGTTGGTGTGTCACTGGGGAATTGAAGGGATCTGGAGGCGGTTGAGGATGAGATAGGCCGGGAGCGAAATAAAGGTAAGACGGTCGCGTCAGTCGAGGTCCGTGTCTGCGCGCCACGCCGCCGCAAATGGGGAGGGGCCGTAGACTAGAGGCTTGGGGGGACAGCGGACGGGAGGCAAAGGGGTCGAAACGAGTGGAATCGGTACCAAGTACCAGAATCGGGAAGCTTGGAAAGAAAGAAGGAACAGTTAAGCTAAGTTCTGGACCAGAAGCAGCTTGTTGAGAGTGACGCAACTCAGCCACCGCAGTGGTGCGGTCGAGACGGGGGGTCAACCTTGGTGCGCGGGATGCTGACTGCGAACGCGAGTACTGTGCAGCAAGTCAACGGTCGGGACACACGCCAGAACTGGACGGGCGGGAGAAGAAGACAAAACAAGCACCAGAGATGGGACGGAGACGGGAGGGGAGGGGAGGGGAGGAGGTGGATGAAGAGGGAGGAGCAGGAGGCAATTGGGGAGGAGACGGGACGGAATGCGCGGGAATGGGAATGCGGCCTGCATGGGGGGCGCGCACGGTTCAGCAGCCGGGGCCGGGGAGAGGACACTTTAATATGGCGGTTTATTACGGTCGGTCCTTAGTGTAAGGTTTCCTTCAGGTGTTGTTGCGAATGCCCGGGATAACTCAACAGCTGCTGCGACCTGCCCGACGCAGAGTTCCGTCGTCTTTCCCGCACTTGGCGCGGCTGCTTATCACGGTCCTCCAGTCCAACTGCAGCCTCTGTATGGCCAATTGAGTTCCCAGGTTGAGTGAGACCTGGCCAGCAACACGCAGAAAGTGCAGGCGGCGCCGGCATTACCCCCCCTCATCCACCCCTTTATCTGCCGCCGGCCGTTGCCCCCAGCCACCAATCAAGGTGTCCTGTTGGGAAGCTAAGCCCGAACCCGACCAACACGGGGTTCAAGCTCTCTCGACAGGACGCAGCCAAGATGAGAGGGGCGGGCGGCCGTCACGTGCGCCGGAAGCCACCACGCCGCTCCGCTGACCACCTCAGACCTTGCTTGCGCCTTCCTCTCAGCCGCCGCCTGCCTCCGTCTGCCTCAGCCGTAACGCAGCCGCAACGACGGGGCCAAGGTGGATGCGATCAACGGGCGTCGCCGCTATCAATAGAAACAGCAACACACTGGAGAATCGAATCAACTGCCCGCGGGTCGGTGGTGCGCCCAAGACATCGTCATCCAGCGGCCCCCATCGCACTGCCGGCTCCAGTCTCAGTGTGACGAGAGCATCCCCCTCGGCCCCCACAAATAATCAGCAATCGGGCCCCCTTGCCGCATCCTTCCAAGCTCTTCGTTTTTCCGGGGGAGCGCCAGAGGGGGAAAAGGCGGGCAGCTCCCCTCGCAATCAAACCAGCAGGTGGTCCAGAACTTTCTGCCGCCGCTCCACCTCGCCCCGACCCCCGGCGGACCACCCGTCCTCCGCTCCGCTCTTTTATTCGCTGCCCGTTGTTCCCCGGGCCCTAACATTGTCCCCCCCTCCGTGACGCTAATTTGGCTTCCGTATTCTTCCCCCGGAATGGGAGACGGCGTCTGACGACATCAGTCCGGACCACACGATCCTACTTTTATGGGCCGCCGGCTTGACTCGGCACGGCGAGTTGATTACTCCTGTGGACACCGGCTCGTATGTTGCTTCTTCCGCCGCGTAAATGTGGAGCAAGGAAGCTTGAAGTCTGTCGCCTACCTACCTTAGGTACCTTGGTCGTGTCTTTGGCTCCACTAGACATAGCATGCCCATTCATCACGGCACTCGAGTCAAATTGATTTCTGTTGATTTTTGAGACTGGCATTATTATTCTTGTGTATCCAATTTGCCATTGCTGTTTGGGTATCCTTAGTACAAGCGAGTCTGTGGTATCTCGAAATGGCTGAAAAATTCCCTTCCAAATGAATCCCTTTTTTTTGGTTCCGCGTCCGAACTCCGAGGCCCCCTCATATTCTGGTACACCCTCTTGAAATAAAAACAGACCGAGACAAAGGAAATGGTCGAGTGGTGGTATCGTGTGTGAAACTCTCCGTCAGTCATAACTCGTCATGGCAAGGAAAACACAGTGCTCAGGCTCGAAGATCCTCAAGCAATCGGAACAGCCCGTCTTGTGAAGTCGTTGTAGCCAGGCAGCACCGCGTTGCCCGGGAACTCGGGCGCCGGCTGCTGCAACAACCTCGGCTGGAGGTGCGCATCCGCCTCCGCCTCCTCTTGCTGTGCCATGACCGCGTCGAAGCTCGGCAGGCCCATGTCCTGCTGCATGGGGGGCTCCAGGGCGATCTGGAGAGGAATGGCCAAGTTGATCTTGGTGTCGCCGACGACAAGCGTCAGCTGCACTGTGTAGGTTCGGGAGATGATGCAGGCGTGGAAGGTCGGGATAAACGTCTTCCTGTCCGTTGGCAGCTTGAAGGGGATCTGCAGGCGGGCAAGGTGGTTGATGGGCGAGGGCCGATCCTTGCTGGAGCGGCGACCACGGGAGTGGTCTGAGTCCGAGTGGCTACCTTCGCGCATGCCGTCGCTCGAGTATCCGGAGTCCCGGCGCGTTGTCGAAGCCAGCTGCTGACGCCAGGCAGTCTTTTCGACCGTCGCCGAAAATAGAGAGACGGAAGTCTGGTAGGCCAGCTGCTGGGTCAGGGCGTACACCTCGTGGCTGTCGCCGAGGTTGGGGAGCCTGGTCATGGGCGTCGCGCCGTACCACGTCTGGGCCTGAATCTTTGCGGACACGGTGCTGACCTTGGGAGGCAGCACGTCGGCGGAGGCAGGCTCAAAGTTGAGGTTGACCATGATCGAGCCCTCGGACGCTGAACGGCCGTCGGACGTCAGGTACACAGCGCCAGGCTGGGCAGTGGATGCCGTGAGGCGTCCCTGCTTGGAAGAAAAGAGGTTCTTGCGGATGGTCTTGGTCTTGCTGAGTGCGTAACCCTTGTCCTGCTTGGTGATGTTCAGGGGCGGGTCTTCAGGGGACGTGGGGAGGACGTTGAGCAGGGAGGCATCCTCCATGACCTTGGTCGGGCGCCCGCCGAGCTCGTCTTGTCGCACAACGCGGGCCTTGATGGCATAGTGGATCTGGGCCATGTCGGGGGCCAGATCGTCCTTCTCCCAGCTGCCCAGGGACGGGGGCAGACGCATGTGATAGTCGTGGATGAGGTCGGACTGGGCCTTGTGGGTGCAGGCGCTGATGGTGAGTTGGTGGGGAATGACAAAGTTGAAGGGGATGGTGTAAGTGCGGCCCGCCTCGAAGACGCGGGGTACGGGGTATGCAGACTCGGGAATGGGCATCTCGAGCTTCAAGAAGGTGTGAGAGGAGAGCTGAGGGATCTGGACGGCATCGAGACGAGTCCTCGAGGTGCCCAGCAGAATGATCTGGACGTAGTCGAAGCGGCAGTCGTGTGCGGGCGAGATGATGACGTCTCCAGAAATGGGGCTGCCAGACGTGTACACCTTGGAGGTGTAGTGGTCGTTGATGTTGACCTCGATGCTCTGCTTCCGGTGGGCGGGCTGGCGGGCGAAGGTGACGACCGAGCTCATGTCGCTGTGGCTCGACATTTTGGCGGCGTTGGTTCGGGTTGCTGGTGGTTGATGGTAATGGTGATGGTCAAGCACTCGTCTCTATGGTCGACGGACGATGGAGAACAATGTCACCGGTTGCTTCGGTGTCAAGCAGGCGAACATGAAGCAGGTCAGATTGGTGGTGCGTGGTGATCTGGGCCTTGGCCTCGAGTCTGTTGCACCGGCGATGTCGTGGTGGGTAGGGGTCTTGTATAGATGATGAGTCGATTGGAGATCCCCCGGATATCTGATGGAAACCAG
The DNA here is from genome assembly GCA_025962755.1 of Colletotrichum tropicicola. Lineage (NCBI taxonomy): Eukaryota > Fungi > Ascomycota > Sordariomycetes > Glomerellales > Glomerellaceae > Colletotrichum > Colletotrichum tropicicola. Next base: position 172,967 of record JAOWMA010000072.1, read on the forward strand.
ATGGGGTTGAGATGGGCCAGAGTGTGGTAATGGGAACAAGATAGAGCCTGTGAGTGGTACGGAGAGTAATAGGGTATCACGGCGAGAAGAGGAAGGGCGAGCCGGCTCTCTTTAAGGCTGAGTGAAGGTCAAGGATGGTCAGGCCCAAGAGATGCCGTGTTTGACCTGTCGAAGCAACAAACAATCCATGGCGGAAGCAGGCGCCAGGGCCGGGAACCATCCCTCCCACGCCTTTGCACTTGCTGCGTGACGATGGAGGGAGGTGGACATGGTACCGGTACCTGGGCGAGGTACCTGGGATGCTTTGCAGAGGTACACGCGAGGGCGTGAGCACAGACGCGGGAAGATGTGACTGGGCGGCAGAATCAAGACTGAGATGAGAGGGTGGTGGGGACAGCGCCGGGAGGGAGAAAAAATGGAAAGGAATTGGCAAGAGGGTCCACAGATGACTGACGCACTGAGAAACGACAGCGACGCCCTTCCAGTTGACCTTCCGCTAGCCTGGGCGCTGTCTCCAGTGTCCAGCCTGTTCTTCTTAGGTAATCCGCTCCCGGTCTGCTCTGTTGACGGGCGCATGTGGAGGCATCGGGTCCCCAGAAGGCGCCATAGGGCGGATTGAACATGACCTGTGGCCGGCCGTGGTCTGTGACAAGACGGCGTGAAAGGCGTGAATGGCAGCCAGCCGCTCCATCATCCATGCCGTCTAAGAAACCTTCCATCCCTAGGTAAGGTACCTTGGACGCCGTACTCCGTTCCATGCTGCGATGATTCCTCAGCCATCAGGGTCCCGTGTCTCTTTCTCTCCGAATTACCTAGCATCAAGTCCCAGTCTGCCTTCTACTACCCAAGGTAGTCCAGTCCTGTTTTCCCACGCAGAGGCCGTTGCCCCAGTCTAATCATGCCATGCCGCGATGCCCTGCGTTGCGTTGTTGCCAGACAAGTACTTGTCAACTCGAAGGCTGTTCCGGACCAACCTTGTCGATGCCGCTCAAAGTCAACATTCGAAACCAAAACCGTGCAATTAGTCAACCCGGGATTGCAGCGGAATTGCACCATGGTCTCGGGTTTGTAAGCGGTTGGCTGTTCAAGCTACTCTAGCGCTCCTTGAAGGAGTCATCATGTCAACTTCGAATTGTTAGGACGACGAAAAGGCGCGGTCCCACTTAATTGTTGACATGAACCTTTTTAGTGGTGCTGGACCTTCCTTCAGCTGCCACCTCAGCTTCAGGCTACGCGAATTTCAAGCCGAGCACATGATGCTTCAGCAGACTGCAGACACTCGACGCGGAACTCTCCAGCGCGGGCTTGCTTGCACCCATGCTCCGATTCAATGCTTGCGGGTGTGACATCACAGCTGGCCGCACATGGGAATCCCAAGCCTCTTGGACTTGAGGAGGCTGCCGCTCATTTGCTGATTGTCAGCGATAGCAAGCACGACAAGAAATAACAAGCGGAGTGCCGAGCACCTTGGCCGCGACCTTGGCCGGGACTCTCTGTCGAGCCACGGACATGCCGCATTCGATTGGGTCGCAAACCGGGCTGACTTCACTCAGCACCTCCTTTACGAAGGAACATAGTGTGTAATAATGGATTTTTATTCGGGAAGCTGTGTATCTGCGCCCCTGCACCCCCCCTTACCCTCGCCCCCCTACTCTAAGCCCGCCCCTGAGTCTCCCTTCCGCTTAATAGCTCGCTCGATGGCCTTTTCGACCCTCTTGAAGTATCTAGTATGAACTCAGATACGTTCGACTATCTCTTTATCTTTTCGAAGGGCCGGATTGTTATTAGATTTCTTATAATTACTAGTCTTTTAGCACCGGTCTAACTTTAAAAGTTAGCTAGTAGTATAGTATATAAATATTATTTTTATTAGGGGGTATTTATTAAGATATATTATTATAGTCTTTCTACTAGCTAGAAGCTATAATAGGGACCTATAAGACTATAAATAGAAAAATAAGAGAAATAGTAATAAGTAAGTAAATAATAACAATAATATAATAATATAAAAATAAGTGTGAGGTTATTTATATATTTTAGGTTAACTATCTAAGTTATAGTTAATAGTCTCTACTTAAAGGTTAAGACTATTAATAGTAGGTATATAACTATTTATATAACTTACTTAATAGTTATAAAAGGACTATAATAAGTACTTTTCTCTAAAAAGTAATTATTCTAATTATAAATAACTTTAGAAACTAATTTAATATATATATAGGTTTTCTATTAATCTTTTTTTTATTATAAAATCTCTCTATATAGTTATAATTCTTATTTTAATCCTTTTTTTAGTAAAATAGGGCTTTAAATATAGTTATAATATATAGGTATTTTTTAGGGCTAGTAGTAGTAAGTAATAAAGTAAGTTATTTTATACTTATCTTTTTAAGGCTTTTAACTTAAATATAGAGTTTAGTAAGTTTAATATAGAGAGTTATAATTTTATTAGTTTTAATAATATTAATAGTAGTATAAATCTTATTAGTAACTACTTACTTTAAGGTATTATTAGACTCTAACTTAGTAAGGTAGTTAGTAACTTTATTATTATTAACTTTAGTTATAGTTATAGTAGTAACTTTAGTGTTATTAGTAGTAGTTTTAGTGTTATTTATAGTAGTTTTAGTCTATATAAGGTATAGAAAGACTTTATTTTTTATACTATTTATAATAGTATTTATATCTCTTTAAGTCTTAATAGTAATAGTATAGATAATAGTAGTCTCTTTATAAGTATTAGTATTAGTAGTGTTTATATTATTAATATTAATAAGGAATATAACTAAGAGAAGGTTAATATAGTATATTATAATAAGATATTTTATAATAATACTATT